>CM075173.1:17365732-17954816 GCA_037576465.1 Parascaris univalens
CAAAACAAAAAAAAAAAACCATAAGATTTTTGCGAAGATATTGAGCGAAATTCTCCCATGAATGCTTCGATGCTGATTGTCGAATTTTTTCCATACTTATTTCCTCTTCGATTTTTTCCACATCGAATTCCACATTGAGAATTTTATTATTTCGGTGTTCTTTCATCTCATCCACTAGCATACTCTCCATTCTTCAATAAAATAATCCTATAAATAGAGATTTATCCGTTGATTGAGGAAAATTAATAAAGGGCTCATTTACATGGAGATTGGGAAAACACATCCACTGCCTGCCTTATTAGAGCCTCGATAAGGGAATATACGACAGTGACGATGATAGAAAGTGATTGGAATAAATTATCGAATGAATTTTAGCTATTAGAGAACTTTTAATTGAAACTTCAACGTGTTGGTTTCTGACAACGTCAGCGTTAATTGGCAATTAAAGATGCTTCACCTGATTGAATGACAGCATTATAAATGAATCTTTGTTTATTTCTGAAGGAAAAATCCATAGAAAGAAGTCCACATCTAGAGCAATTTCAGGATTTTCACAAATTCCAACTTGGCGCATATTTGCGAAACATTTTTCACGGTCTAGAGGACGCTATTTTCTGCGTCAGTATTCCTCTATATGGCGTGGCACACCGAAGAAAGAGAAACCCCCCAACACATATCGCCGTCTGGAACATCCGACCTCCAAATCCAGAAACATCGCGGATCCAACGTGGTAAACCGCCTGACGGTTAATACTCCCCATTCGGGCGTTCTACATAAAATTTGCGCGCTGCGATTTTTTCGTTGCAATACTTCAAGTTTCGCTTAGCAAACGTTGCAGCGCTATATTTGTCATTGTTAGTGTGCGTCGATGAAAGCCCTACGAATGAAGGGCGCATGTTCGTCGATTCGCCGAGATCGAAATACTAGAGGGTCGGGAAGCGATACGGATCGACCGGAAGTTAGGATTTTGAGCGTTAAAGGTAAAATCTGCCTCGCCAATAATATACTAGTATATTGAAAATTTTAAAAAATTACAGCATAAATACACATGAAATATGATTTACAAGACGATATTAACGGGAATAAAACAACAATGAATTCGATCATCGAATAAAAAAGAAAAATGGAGTGAAATAAGATGGAATTAAGCTTTTATCGAGAATCAATCATAAATAAGGATTTTAAGTAGTTCAATGATTAACATATCAGGTACCCCCCTATATAGGATAATTTTTACTAATATATTGGATGGATATATTCCAGGAAGAACAATGTGCATGTGTGGTGAAGAATCGATCACCTCTGATAGACTTATTTCCCAACAAATCAAAAAACAAAACAAATAAATTATTCTAATTCATTCCATAGAAAGAATAATATCAGCGATGAATGACAAGCTAGCAATTTCTGATGTAATAATTTGCATCCTTTATAATAAATACGAGAAGATTAAGAATTATGAATTAATAATTAAGGATTAAGAATTAAGGATAATAGGAGAACGAACGCATATATGCGATAAATTAAGCATACATAATTTAGGTGAAACTAATGATGGCTCTCCGCCTCAACACTTTCCCCAAGGGTAATTTCCTTATTATGGGCAATCACCACTTTTACTGTTCTCATTTATGATAGTCAATAACGCATCAATCTATTTAGGGAAATGTAAAATGTAAAAGGAAGGATGTCCTTTATCGTTGTCACCTTTTTGGCACGGCTACTCATGAATTTCCTGATCCAGAACAGGATCCTCAAAGCAGCTCCATTTTTACCTAGACTTCTCACCCTTTCCCTCTTCATCACCAGACACCGATAATGCTATCTCTTGTAGTTCGGCTTTCGTAACATATTAATAAAGTAATCTCGAGAGGTCCGGCCAATATCCCCCAATTCTGAAATAGAATTTGTTCCACGAGATCGGCAAAAGTACAATTTCTCATCTTTAATTCTTTTATCATCGCGATGAATTGCGAATATTTGAAAACGCATAAAAATATGCATGCATTTTATATGGAGTTAAATTTATTTTATATTAAATTACTCGTGGGAAATGAAGCTTTTTGTAAAAGAAAAATGAAGAATCCATAAATTACTGATCCTGAAATTACTGGATTGCTCTTAAGTTCGTAATTACAAACAAATCCTTAAAAATAAAACTACATTATCACTGATAAAGTCGAACTATCACTAATAAATTCGGACCAACAGAAACATATACACAGCGTGATAATGACCCTATCACTTTATCAGTGCGATATTGGTCAAATATGTTCTCCACTACCAAAGTTTTTCGGCCTCAACTCCGACAGATTCTCCAATTGCGGAAAAATTGGTGGACTGGGAAATCCTCCACAATTTATCCATTTAGATATATAAGTGGATAATTAAATGAAGCTCAATTCCATTCTAATAGTAATTCTCGTAGATATTTATAACATCGTAAATTTCATCTAATTTTTTGAACCTTCGGAACTAAAAGATACAAATATCTCCTCCAAATTAAATTCAACAAAAAATCCATTAAAAAATCCTTGAAAATATTTACTTACCTCGAACAATAAGGAATATGCAATTAAAATGTATAGGAGAGGTTCTTAGTGAAAATTTGTATAAGCTTAAAAAGTATACTTATCAGTTATCATTTATCACTTATCAGTTGCACGAAATAACCGTATAATATCAGTTATCACTTGTCACTTATCAATTGCATAAAACGACCGTATAATTTTTGGATCAGATTCGAGTTATATTCGAGTAATTCGAGCAATTCGAGTAATACTCGAGTAACTGGAGTAATTTAAATTACTCGAGTAATAGCTTTTTGCTTGTTTTTTTTTTTTGAGATTATCGGAGCTCTGCAAGGAGAATTTTTAGTGCAAAATCACTTTTGTGTGTTTTTTTTGGTTGGTTTGCACAATCGTTTTTATGCATAATACGTATTTATGTCATACTGTGCTTATGATCGTCGATTTTATTTCTTTGGTCGCTTGCATCTATTATATATAAACAACTCAACTTTTCAAATATTCAGACTCTTGAATGGAACTAAAGAGCTAGAGTTCTCCAAAATTGAACTAGAGAGTTGCCCGAAATTGAATTAGAGTTGCCCGAAATGGAGCTAGGGAGTTGCACGAAATGGAGCTAGAGAGTTGAACGAAATGGAGCTAGAGAATTGCCCAAAATAGAACTAGAGAGTTGCCCGAAATAGATTTCCACAGCTTATTAATTGGAGTAACAAGTAATGGTTTAGGAATCTCAAAGAGTAACACCTACGTCTGGAACACCACGAAATAACATTTGAGATTCATTCTTCTTAATCATCACCATCTTCCTCCTCCACCCTCACCCCTCCCTTCCCTCACCTTCATCTGGTCCACGATCATCGCTCATCTTTGCCTCATTAAAAAATAGCTCTCCAAAAACATTTAGTAGTTCCGTTGTATCGGTTTTTCTCAATTCAATAAGGCGACAATAAATTGAAGGAATTTATTTTCGCTGAAATAAAACATAAATGCAACGATATAAATCAACAACATCATAGATAAGAAATTCAAAGAGAGAATTACTGCAAGCCAAAAAGAACCTAAAAGATATCGAAACGAACATAAATAGACGATTAAGATGAGTTAATTTTAAATATGAATTACTATCCTCTATTATACCAACAACAGGATGATGGGTTCAAATATAACAAATTATTAGCGATAATTAATGAATAAATTTCATCTTTTATCCAGAATACTAAAATCCGGAACATAATTAATCCAAAATACTAAAATCCGGAACATAATTAATCCAGAATACTAAAATCCGGAGCATAATTAATCCAGAATACTAAAATCCGGAAAATAGTTAATAATCATAATTCAAAAAAAAAGTAGATCGCATAAAATTCAGTAACGGAATCACTCTTCAGCATTGATGAATTCTGAACGCATCGACGATGATATGTTGGGATTTTTGGGAAACATTTGTCGTAAAAAGAATTATCCAGGAAAGTGGGATTTTTATACTTTCGGTGCCTTCTTTTTTACTTTGGTCACTAAAGTTGGCGATCAGAATGAGTGACCAGCAAAGTGGTCACTTATGGATAGCTATGGATAATATAGGACCTAATCATAAAGCGATTAATATTTGAATATATACCAACATCGATCATTTTCATGGTGATTTTGAATAAAAGTGAGGATTTCGATGTGCTTAGATTATCGGAAGTAATGATATTTTTCCAACTTTTCAATTTATTTTTTCACACATTCTATTTTCTCCCATATAAATTCCAAGCAACCTTCCAAATTTAATTTCAGACTCAAAATTAATTTCAGTACGTTATTTTTTTGCACTCTTATTCATTCATGAAGGAGAAACCTTTCATTGGGTATTCGTTTGTGCTTTATGGCATATAAACATTGCAGGGTGAATTAATGAATATCACACTATTAAGTGGCTTGGATAGACTTCCAAGTTGATTTTCGTACAGAAGTTCTGCGAAAAAGAAAAACGAGAAGAAATTCTAAATTAACGTCGAAGATTTGCTCCAACTATGAGCCATCCTATGCAACCTATATATTTTCAGAAAATTGTCGAATTTGATTAAGCAAATATCAAAGTTTTCAACTCATCGCCCGATATCTCTTTCCAAACATCGACTCATCGCTTTATCTATCGACGGCTATAATCTAAAATAAATTTTTATCTATAATTAGCGGAACTTTTTTCGCTTTTTGAATTCACTAAATTGTTTCTCAATATGACCGATTCATAATTTCAGTATATTTTTTCTAGTTACTAGGGTGTGGGCGCAAACGGAACGAGAAAAGGATGGCGGATGGCTGTGAGCGCCTATCCTTCGATGTCTTCGAGTGATGGAGAAAGAGCGGAAAAGGGTACATATACGGGATGACATTTTAATATTTTACGAGAAGTACAAAGCCTTCAGAAGAAAATAAATGAGAAATGACATGAATCGAAGCATAAAGATTCAACAGCGCTCTCAATGCCATTGAGATGACAAAAGATTCAAAAAAAATGCCAATTTTTCATGGAATTAATCAGGATAGTTTCCACACTCTGGCTCATTTTTCAATAACTGACAACCTATTTATCTATAATTTCGAAGCTGAAAAAGATCATCAAAATGATTAGTGAAACGGGGCTTCATTATCGTTTGGTTCAACTTACTATACTTCCGTTTCGGAACTTGAAATTTTTCCCATCAATTTTGATTTTCTTTAAGGAATTTTTCTCTCAGATATTTCACCAATAGTAAAAATTGAAGAGAAATGAATATGCAATTAAATAAAAATTCCATTAACTTTCCATTATTCGGGAATTATTGTAAATCGAAAATGCATACTATCAAGAATGTTATTAGCACAGTCAGAAAATTCGGCACAGAAAATCGTTGAGTTCACACGATAAAGAAAAAACGAATATACCCTATCACCTTGAAGATAAGCCACCAATGTAATGAAATTATCATTTCCTGATTAAGGGGTACCATTTGAAGGCGCCGTTTAGTTAAAGCTCTACGATAGATTGGTCAGCCAACCAACAAATAGAGAAATCATTCCATAAAGATATAATTTACTTTAGATACTAACGATGTTTCCACCTAAAAGAAGCCAGGTTATCAAAACTAAAGGTTAATTAATGAACGATGAAGAAGGCAACTCTATTTTCATCTATCCGTTTAGAAAGATTTAGTTCTCTCTTCAGTTTCATGTATATAAGCGTGAAAAAGCTTTATTAGATCTTATTTTCGAAATCCCATCTAAACGCAGACTCAAAATCTCTTTCGTTATGAAAATTATGAAAGTTGGATAGTCTTTAAAATCCTCCTGAAAGAAACATTTCGACCACATTATTCAAATCATAACGCTTTATGACCTTTAGAGGTTAACAGCTCAGCTAACGGCTCTATGAATATGCATCAATCACCTAACGATTCACTTGTGGATCGATGATCAGCCGATGAAATCGCTTCGATCCATGAAATTTTCTAGAGCGTAGAATTATCCTGAATTGTATGGAACTATGTCCTTGGAAAAGCATAAAAATTAGCGATGAAAAAGATTGGAATTAAAATAGCGAAAAATGGTACAATAATAGATGCGGCATTAGCGGTGATCGTTATCGGTGTGATAATATTATCACTGACAAGTTCGGGTTCGACTTTTTTCATTGGCCAATTTTTATAGTTGCAAAAATCATCACTATTACAAGCGCATACGTTAACAGCGACACCCGATTTGGTGGTTCGTTCTTCGCATTTACCATCCGGTAGATCGCTTTGTGAACATGCATAATGTATTCCGGTCACCGCATGATCAAGCATAAGACATGCTGAAAATAATAATCATTCAATATTAATTATACAACCGAAATAATTTTATATTAGTTTCAATTTTTTCTGCATTTTTAATCCGAGAAAACACATAAAGTGAGAGAATCCTAGTTTCAATTTTTTTCTGGATTTTTAATCCAAGAAAACATAAAAAGTAAGAGAATTCGTTTAATTTTTCAAGTGATCATAGATCATATCATAACAACTGATTTCTTTTATTTATTTGAAATATGGTGATTTAGTAAGGAATATAGGTTTTTAATGAAGTACAAACGATAATGCTTAAATTATTAAGTAATTAAGTATATATAAGTAAAATCAAATTTATAGGGAACCGGAAGTGAAAGTTAAGACGGCGGAGAGAGAGAGACAGAGTAAACTATTCCAAATCCGGATGAGTTCAGGCAGCGAAATTTTCCACTTATGAATTCGATATGAATTCGTGAATTTTTGATTACTTAGAAAGTGAAGAGCGTAAACGCCGAATATGTCAACGTCAATGAGTCATTTGTGTAAGAAATTCAGCAAATATGCACTAAGTGCAATTGACGATTGACGATGTTTGCTTCGTTCATATTATCCATTTCGGGGGTCCCATCAGAAGTGGGAGTACCAACCTTTACTATCATGAAAGTTCCCTTTTTCATCGACCGTAAATATTTGTTTTCATGAGCAGATTTCCTTAAGCACACCGTATCCTCTCTATTAGAACCCAGTGCTTTTGAAAACAAAATGAAGTACCTCTTCTATATTATTCGACCTTAAAAGCAAAGTTACCTTCATATGTATAGAGAAATATAATGCAATAAAGTGCTATACTAGTAAGTAGGTAATATATACTAGTAAGTGCTACACTAGTAAGTAATAAGTAATAAAGCAAATGAACGAAATGACATTAACCCCTTCTATAGAATATCGGAAGTTGTAAATAAAATAAGATGGATTGATTGCTATGGAAATTGCATGCAGTGACATTAACAGAACGTCAAATAAGCACGTTAAGATTAATAGTTGTGCAAATATTTGAGTAACACTTCATAGCAGCTAAGTGGTACACTTCAATTATTCATCTCTCAGCCCATATATGGATCAACACAATAGTGGAACTTTCTGGATTATGTTACGAGTGCACTGTGTTTTACCATCTGATATGAATTATAGCCCCACCCCCTATACCATCTGATATGAATTACAGTCCCCCCCCCCCCCCCCAACAATGAAAAAAATCTTAACATCTAGCTGTTTATGTAATATGTACTTACTTTTTTCTATCTTTTACCATAGAGAAACTCATTTTCGCTACTCGATAAATCATTAAATTTCATGACGTTTATTGAGAGTAAAGAAATCCATTTGAATATTGGAGTCACTTAGCCATCGTTCTCTAATGATGAATATTCATTAACCTACATTCATAATATAGTATTACATCATCTACTTAAGATTTCACATTTAAGTAAAGCATTTTCGAGAAATTTTCTCTATTTTGGTGAGAGTTAAATAAGGTGGAAAAAAAGAAATTTTCAAAAGCATTGGTTGCAAAAAATTCACCGGAAATAGGTTCCTTTCCGGAACCGGAAGAACCGGAAAGAATCTGAAATTATATGTCAGAAAATGCGTACTGTTTAATTATTAAATAAAAATTATATTATGATAATTTATATGAAATTCTGAGTGTCATAAATGAAAAAGAATCCACCATAAAGATTAAAACTTTCGTATAAAAGAGCTCCCACCTTCTAATACCACATTAAATAAATATACCTCGAGGTGGTCCATTAAAAAAATTTAAACGAATACTTTCAACGTTTCTTGCAACAAGTAACAGTTATTATCATATTCGAATCGTCTAAATATATTGGTGCGCTTCATATGTTTAAAGAAAACATTCACTTCCAATATGCATATATTAGTACAAATGAACTAAGACGTCTGACAAGACGAATTAGAAGAGTTGCTCCTTTTTTGTTCGCTCTTTTCTGCTTTTGAAGTCGTTTCACAATTCGAGAAAGCTGTAGTACTTGAACCTTTATTTCTCTAAGTATCACATCATAAGTGCAAATTTCACCCTTAATCTGAAAATAAAGAGGGAAAGTGAAGGAGATGGGATGATGACATCTCTTATGATTTCAACAAGGATGGACAATGCTGTCAAGCAGTAGCTAGAGCATCGATTAATGAGAAATATACTTTCGACAAACGCATACATTTAAGTCCTTAAGTTATTTCATTTTGATGTTTACATGATGATCAGTGGACGTTTGATATTTTCGCAAAATGAATTAACCGCTATGCCCCTAAACATTCGTAGTCGCCGGCTACCCTTGAGGTGTTTCAAAATACCTTACTTACCGGATTGTATACCCAAATACCTTACTTACCGGATTGTATACCCATTTGTCAGAGTTGGACCTATTTCGCTAGCCAGAGAACATAGCGCTGATATGTCCATCTCCCTCTATGTAAATAAATTATCGTCTAAAAACGAGGTGGAGGAATTCCAATAATCTCTTTTCTTGCGTATCGTAAATATAAGAAAGTCAATTTCTACTCTAAAGTATAGAGAGAAATTCTACTGCTATAAGTTATATAAGGTATGTGCCATATGCTGTTGATTTGGTACAGGAAAAAACATTAAGTATAAAATGTACTATTATTAGGAACGTTTGATATAAAATATGCCTCTAAAGGTATCGTTATAATAGAGGTAAGCTTGCCTGTGTTCTTTTATCCAAAAATAATAAGCCACTCATATAAAGCCGGAACTCTGAATGGCCCATTTGAAATTTACAAGATTTATGAATTCAGCTGCTTCAAAATTTATTGCAAAATGCAATGATACTGCAAAATTTCAGCCAGTTTTTTTGGAAATACCAAAGGCTGCAATATATCTTCATAGTCGACGTATCTTCGATCTTAAACAATATATTTATGGAACGCTTCTTATGCATACTTAAAATTATATATACAGTCGACTCTTTTATGACAAGCTGAAGTTAAAATATTCGAGAGTGGAACAGAAATCTGACTATCGAGAGTTCAAATCCGGCTATGAATAAATTTCTTTCGGTCGTCAAACAAATCCTCTGTTTTCATTGCTTTTAGTTCACTGTGATGCTTAGAATTCGACTTTTTTAAAATATTTTCCATATTTGAATTGAGAAATTCAATTGAATTGAGTTGAGAAAATTCCGTCTCAATTAATTTTTTAATTCAAATTTCATTAATATTTAGAGTTCTATTGGATCTTCAAGAGTGCTTCTGATCTAAGGTAGTTTATGCGAACTGCAACGATATTAAATAACGCATAACCAAATTTTATTGCCCTCTCAGAATATTTCGATATTTATTTCCAGTTTTGAGATTTTGACTTATCAAATATTAGGAATATTCTACTATACGTATTTTCATTATTAGAAAATATCTAAAATGCGATGATATGAATTATTTATGTCGAAAAACCAGCGAAACTGAATGATAAGAAAGTAATTCACGAATAGATCAGTCGGCGTTTAAGTCCGGCTTAGCAGACTTTTACTCAAATTGAAAATAATAGCTATTGTTTATGATGATCAGTGAAAAGCTAATCCATAGACAATGATGAATCGATATAAATTATGCTTGCCAAGACGACTACTAACATTGACAAAACAAAAATCGTGGATTCGATCCCAGCAGCTGTCAAAAGCGATGCTAAAATAGTTCTCGAAGTTCTCTATCGTTCAGTCGAAAATACTCTCACCAAGCAGTCTGAAGAAGTCGCTCTTGATAAGGAAGACCTATTTTTGCTCCAATAAATGAACTTAAAAATAAAGTTTTTTGCATAAATGAGACTATTATTGAAGATAAGTACCAATTTACTATATTTTTTGAATTGTTCACTGATAAGCTGAGGAAAATGGATACGAACATTTGCTAGGCAAATAATTAAACCTTTCAAAATTCATATCAATGAATCTCGTAGAAGCAAGGCAACTAGCAAAAATTGTTCCATTCACAAACATAAGCGACATAATAGACAAATGACTCAGCGTTTTTTATTTTATTCGCAGAAACACAACAAAAACCCACTATATTTGCATCACTAATCCTTCGAATACCCAAGAATTTATTGAATGAGGTTTATTGCTTAGTGAGAGCTCTTCGTAGACCTCCAATAATAAATGCGCCGATACACATTTATATCTACATACTAAGATTAAGTTGAAGGTGCATGATGGCGTATATACCTTTAAGTTTCAATGAATTACATTTGTTTAATGAATGAAAGCATAACTCCTCTAGTGGAGCTAATATAAAATTCTAAAAGATAGCTAAATTGAGAAGAAATTTCCCTACTTCGATGAAATATTAATAAGATTTTTAAGATTTAAATATATTCCATTTCTTTGATGGTATATTTTCCGGCATATTGATATCAGCAATTCGAGGAAAAAAAGTTCATGGATGTGGAAACTTTCATAGAAATTTAATCACCAATATCATGAAAATAATCGATATGAAACAGATCCAATACTGAAGCTTCTTATTCTTTATTATATTATTGGGTTGAAAAGCTCAGAAGTTTATATTAAATGAAACATTTCTAATTTCTAAGGAACCAGTAATCTAAGGAAATTTTATGAATGCATTGTTTTCAAATTCATAAATGAGAAAATCGAAATAATTGCACTGAAATATTCGAAGTTCATATTCTAGTCAATATTACTAAAAACTCTGTTACCGATCTGCATAAATATTATACATTTTTACAGACCAGCCGGAAAAAGTGGCTAATTTTATTGCTTACTGAGGGCTGTTCGCTCTTCTCGGGAAAAGTAAAGCAATATCGCCTTAGAATACGATTGCCTGTATTCGGAAACAGTTCGAGGGGGATTGCTTTACAGCAGCGCCAAATAGACGAGGTGAGGGTTGTTTTGAGGAACAGATGTACCAGAAGTAGCTGGGAGGAGGGAGAGAGGAAGGTGCCCTTTAATAATGCATTTTTTTTTTTGAGAACAGGAGCGAAGAAAGGGGAGGGAGAACGAACAGCTGCTGTAGAGTGGCACAATTTATTGCGCTTTTTTTGCTTCTCTTGCTCTTTGAATATATTTCTGAGTACAGTCAACAATGTTTTCGGAGAGTGGATAATATCTGCAGTGCCAAATGTTACGTAAGTGGCCGGAATCGCTTAGAACCACACGTTGTGTATAAGCAAGGAACTTCGAATTTTCCCATCTTTCTCGACCTCATGCTAATACTGCACCTTTTCTTGGCACAGCATTTTGCATCTTAGATTTCTCCCTGAGAAATACTTCCAAAAATTGAATTCTTATAGCTGTGTAAATCTGAATTCATATAATTTTTTGCACCATTAAACAAAAACTTTGAAAAAAAAAGCCAATTTTCGATTCCATGCGCTTACACGATCGATCAAAATGACGATAACTCAAGGAACCAACCAACCCTTTTCTTGTTTTTTCATCTTCTTCTAATTTCCCTTTTCCCATTCCCAACCAATCTTTATTTACTTTCTCGGCACCCTAACGGACATTTTAACTTTTACATCACTCTATAATTGCATTCTGATGAGTTCAAATTCGATAATATTTGGCATATATATTTCTTTTCCGATCGTTTATCGTTGTTGCCCGCTCTCATTAATCACAACACTTTTAGAAATGCGAATTAATTTAAAAAACAATACAATTTCTAAAGAAGGCGAAATTAAACAAAAAAAAGAACTGGCACTCGCTAATGTCCTTATTGTTTCCATTTCAGGATCCTCATCGTCAGGATGAGGGAGGGAAGGTGAGGAACAAAGCGGGAATACACCTACTGTTATAATATCGTATGTTCGCAAAATGAATTTATTCCTCAACTATCTTATAAACACATTTCATAATATATAAATTCAAAAGAGAGCAAAGAGAGAGGAAGATGGCGGTGAATTTTGCGATTTCCAGGAAACGGCCTACAATCAACTGATAAATATCCATCCAGAAAAGAGCTGTTTGTTTCAGATTTTGAGACAAATCATCCGAAAATCTCGAATTCATTGATATTTCCGCTCATTAAAATGAAGAATTTATTCCAATCGGTTGTCGTTAGCAATTTCATTGTTGGAATTTGATTTATTTTTTTGCTAATCAAAAAAATCTCTACTAATAACATCACTAAGAGTAATACAAATTATAGACAAAGTAAGCTACAACTTTCAATGGAGGCCTACATCTTCCATATGTTACTACAACATAAGAAATTTCACCATATTGTTTTTTTTATTATTTCAATGCCAATTAAACTCGTCCTATTGCCTATAATCAGAAAGCTCTTGTTCGATTGCGAATTTTCTCGTAGGTCTTTCATAGCAATAAGGAACCTAGAAACTTCCACTTGGATGGAAAATTTGAGCTTAGAAAATGCCTAAGAATTGATTCCAATAGAAAACCTTTTCAAACGCGTATACCTACCTCATGAAGGGAACGCATAATATTCCCAAAGTCGAATTTATAAGACTAGGCGTGCTATCCTGGAAAATATTATCACCAAAAGTCGCCTTGTAGGCGTCACTAATAAACCTTTTTTTGAGAAGTGAGCTTAGCAGAGCTAAGCAACGAAAATCATTTGTAATGATAGAAGAATTTAGCTGAGAGAAAAACTGCGCGCAACAAATTTTCCCCATCGACTATTACAGTTTATGGATTTGATTGATTATCCACAGTTTAACGACTGCGTTATGCCGCCCCCTGTCCCTGCGTTTTTTGAAGCTCTTTATTCGAAAATTACTTCATCTTTCGATCATAGAATTCATTCGGCTCAACCAACTCTGCACAAATAAACAATTTCCGCACATCTCAACTTCAAAAATTCGTTAGCTGATTTTTTGTTTATTTTTATATATTTTGCATTGGAAAGCAGGAGGAGGAAAAAGCGTAAAGAGACTAAGGCATTTGTCTAATTACTCCTTTAAAAATACCTGAAGGTATTTATCAGGTATGATGATAATAGTCCTCAGATGAAAGCTAGAGTTTCTGGAATCCTTCGACCATTTTTTGAATTATATCCGATCAGATTGTGGGGAAAAAATTGGTCCGGAAATTTTGTGATCTTGTATAGTGCCAATAATATAAGAGCGATCTCATTATATGAGTACTGAAGGTGATCTACATGGGAACGCATACAAATACATACAAATAGAATGAAGCTAAAATATATTCTTATATTTCAAAAATTTCAATCACCATTTTACTTCTCAAATATATTTTAATTTTCAAATAGCCCTTTCATATGATTTCTTAGTGAAATGATTTCATAGACCTACGATATCACAGCAACAGGATGACGGCTGAGAATAAATAAAAAATTCTATGCAAAAGAGAGAAAAGCTTAGTGCCAACTGTTGCCGGCCGATATTCGCTCACCACTATGCATTTCGTTGTTCTAAGCTTGAACTTTAAAACACTGTACGGAATAAACATTACAGCAATATATGACGTCCACTCTTAGCATGTCTTCAAAGTTAGTGATCCGTATAACTGCTGGGGGAAAAACAGCTCCATTGGCATGTTTTCCGCGATACGGAATAAACGGCTTCAAGAAACTGTGACTAGATCGGTTCGACTTATGGCGAATGCTTTGTATTCATCTTCTGAACGTTGCATTTATAGATAAGCTAATGCCGTTAGACTAAGATGCGACATATAATTCCAGATGTTATATAGTCCAAATGTTTGCCGAAACTATGAACTATCATCGACAATGATCGAGGACATCCGATGGGTTAGTTAGTTCCTGCACGCAAAAAAAACTGTCGATCCTTGCATACTCATTCCCCAGGGAAGTAATCTTTCGCAGAATTTACCACATCTGAAGGGTGGAATTGAACCCAATCCGCTCCTCTTTCCGTTCTTTTCTTCATCTCAATCTCTCCACCCACCGTTCTCTGCTCAACTAGCAACAGATTTCTTAGAGATTCAACTGAACTCAAAATTTCCCCACATTCAAATTTAGCACATATTATTTTTGATAAGAAATCAAGTTAACGTTCACTATATTCCTATTAAGCAAATAAATACGAAAGAAAACTTCATATTATGCATATTGATTGAATGAATAAGATCGACTGTATCGATCAAGAGAATATTCAATTTTGCGACTGACAGTCGCATGAAGTCGCAATTGACAGTTGCATGAAAGTCCCTCGACTGAAAAGAAATGCCCTAAATGTGGTCGCACATCGCCCGCACAAATAGTGTCTTAATTGCGCTCTACACGACGAAAAATATCCATTATATCTGAGCATTGTTACTCTTATTTACTTATAATTTAACATTCTACTATTAATTCGTTTCATCAAATATATTTTCTAGGTTGCTATCACAGCTAAAATGTTTCGGAAAATATAGGCAAATTTATTTCCAAACTTTTAGGGATTACATTTTTAAGCATAAAATGATGATCATTAATGATAGATGCTACTTCACTAAGAAACAGATTAGTCGATACGATGAGACATAAAGCGCCGCACATCGTAGACCCGAACTTTCTACATTAGCCAATAAAATACTTTAATTGCAAAAAAAATAGTGATTCCACTTACGTATGAAGTTTTCATTCATCATTAAGCTGAACAGCCGAAGTTAAACTGCTTGCGCAAGAGATTTTTCAATTCATTTGGGGAAGTGTGAAGGGCTAGGATCGAGAAGAAAAGCAGATGGGAAGAGAATGGGAAGGAGTTAATGGGGAGGGGGAGTGAGGAAGGCCTGGCTAGTCTATTCCTCACTTCACTTCATAATGCAAACACTACCATCATTGACAGTTCATCTTCGAATCCTGGAAAGTTAGAGATACCTACAAATCCCATTTAATAGAGAACTTCATTTTTGAAAGTTTTAATTATCGTCTATTTAAGTTATATTGCAATGAAACAACGTCGAACGATTATTATGCATTGAAATGCAACAAAAATGTCTCCAAACAACTACAGTGTCATCTAATTGAATCTTAAATTTACAGTGACATTAATTGCAAAACAAAAGGGAAGAAAAGCTCGCTTGAGATTTTATAAATTTACCCATAATTTCACTCTGAAGTGGCTACTTTTAAAAAATAGCGAAATATTAGTTAATGAGGGGGAAATTATAGCACTAATATTATCCCAAATACACAGTAACATCAGTGACACATTCCACTTTTCAGCTCTACCCGAATTTATCAAACTATATCAAAAGTGATGCGCGTTTACCGATCCAGTGAGGATAGAATGGAAAAGAGGAAGAAGGTCATAGGTCATCCATAGAATGGAGAAGAAGGTCATCCAATGGAGAAGAAAGGTTATAGGTCGGGAGAGGGTGGACATACGAGCGAAGGTCGAGAAGTTGGAGAAGAAAGAGGGAGGAAATGTCGAGCGCAATCGATCAAAAATGCGTATAAATATATGGTAAATTTTAAGAGAACGAATAAATGTCATTATTTCCCAAAAACAAACAATTAATGGATCTGAGTGTAACGATTTTAGCATATTAAAATTAGCGTTACATAAATAAAAATGTTTTCAAATTCTAATTTAAATGCCTTAAAAGTCTTAAATGTGATGTGAATATCCCCATAAACGCTTCATAATATTATAAGTAAAGTGATAATTAATATCAGTAATAATAATTGAACTTTCTGGATTTATATTTGTGAAATAAGCTTCATTAATTGAATTTTCGACACTCATAATGCAATCGATAAGATTTCATAGCGATCAAATGTGATTTTCGCTTTAGCATTCATACTTTGGCATATTTATTCCATATATCTCTATAAATTCGATCAAATCTGCTAATAAAACCAACTAGAATGAAATAAATCAGCGGGGTCAAAAAATGAATCAACCTTCTGAAATAAAACCAACCGGTGTAAAAAATGTGGACGAAATGAACTTGTCAAAGATCGCTTCAATTGTAAATCATTTGGTTTATATTGCTGCGACACTCTAATATTGATGATTTTTAGTGGAATGGTACAGCTTAACTTCTTTCTGCTATCGAATAAACAATAGAATATAAACACCGCAAAAAAAGGGATTTAATTATCATACGAAAAAGATTATATATATATATACATATAATATATACATATATATATATATATATATAGCTCTAAATATATATATATATATGTATATATATATATATATATTTAGAGCTATATATATATAGCTCTAAATTTAATTAACGATATGCAGAAATTAAGAAAAAAACTCCCCAATCATATTGGTGGCCTATACTGACTCCATAATAAATAAATCTTAAGAAAGAAACAACTAAAATTGACTATTATTGCAGTGTTCCTAATGGCGTAATAGGACTGTTAAACACTCGAGATATATAGTTGGAATTTCAGAGCAGAAAATGAAGGCTAAGAATAAAAAGGCAATACTAACCGGAAGGTTCTGTGTCGACTGCGCATACACCATCAATACATTTCACTTTCCCACCGCTCTGGGTGCACTTGCATTTAAGCGTTAGTGCTGTACATAGAAACAGTTGCACGACGATCAATACCCTCGAGACGCATCTATAGCCGATCATCGTCGCCTTTCGCAGTTCGATCCGAATAGCAGCGATATGTTGTCCCGTTTAGTACGACTCGTAACACTCACGCGATAATACAACACGTTTCGAAGAGAGTTAACGCGATGCTGAATTGAGTCGACAAATAACCGCCGCTTTGTTACTCGCCTCACTGAGCGATCCGAACGTCAAGAAGAGTGAGTTTATCGATTGCAGCAGCTCGAGCTTGAAACGTTAAAATCTGAAGGTCAGTCGAACAAGGTGATCAATGAATTTGTCTCTTGACGAATGAATTTGCTTTATTTAGAAGAGATGAACGTAGAGTTATCGTTACTAAGCAGTAATAAAAATTCACTACATTTATTCAGAGAGCGATAAACACACGAACTATGTCATCAAAAAGATTGGCGGCGCTAGTTGCTGCTCTCAATGAAAAATGTGAACTTAACGGCTAATGTACGTTGGTACCGCCCACAAATGTTCTACGTACCGCCCATTTCTCATAGCGATATTTTACTTCCATTTCAAAATTTCGTTCTCATAATCCAGAAAGCGACCCGATAAATATGTTGGAATATCTTTGTGAACCTCCTTCATCCAGCGGACACCTTGAATCACTAAAAGAAAATTGTATAAATTGAAAATGAAAAATAAAGGTCGAATATCAAACACTGAAAGGAAAAAGAAGAAAAAATGAGATGATTTATAAGATCAGATGGATAGTTTACCTCAGATTTAGCAAGACTAGTTAAAATTACATTCATAGACGTATTTGCCAAAAATATATCTATAATAGCAAATATGGTGAAATTGTGCACGAGAAATTATACGTACAAAAGTAATTAATTTTCGGCGTCGCCTTAACGGATGCGAGAAGAGCGGATCGGGTCAGAACTCCGGATATGCGAGGAACAATACATCCATTCTCGAAAGATGAAGGCTATTTTAGGTTTATCGACTATTTTGTGTGTTATAGGAAGAAATTGCTCCACTCAAATAGATGAATATTCTTTTCGATTATTAATTCCCTTCCGAGTTCTTTTCATCGGACGTTCTTTCTTCGATATCCCTATCAGGTTTATTTCCTAATAATGATAATGACAAGTAGCTTTTCTATGAATTCTATACTTGACAACGTCCAACCTTGAATATCGACTAGTGATATCTTGACGTCGTGGATTTATGATATCTTCTGAAAGGAGCATCAAACAATAGTTTCTCAAAAGCTTCGAAATAATTTTGCATAGAAGATTTTGATACATCACTTCGCCAAAATTGCATATTAAGTTGAAGTGTAAAGAAATAGGGCAGCACGCATAATAAGCTGAAATAATGTGGATTTTTGTGTTTCACTCTTTAGAAAAATATAGTTTCAATTAACTATCAATAAGAATATAAATATGCAAATGACATAACTTTCATATTTTAAGTGATTCAAATATCCATTGAGATCTTCTTTGGAATATTTGTTTTGCCTATGAGCCGATTCATATAAAATTACAATATATTACTCTATAATCTAAAAATTTGCATTTTGATCTATGTGGTCGTCATCAAACAATAGTCATTTAGAGATTCATTATCTACACAAGAGTCATTATATGATTGAATTGCTGGCTTCATTCTGATCGGGCTTAGAAAAGTTTTCAGGATCGAGAAGGCTGCGCTCTCATTTAATCAAGCAGTCGAACACAATCAGCACTTGGGAAATTTCGCTATCAAGAAGTCTCGTTTGTTTTCTCTCCACAAAAGGTTTACCCAGCCATTTGCCATAACAACCTAGCAAACGCTAATTTCTTTCCTTATCATCTCATTCGGCTATACAATTTCCACTGCTTTATCGATAAAATCGATCAGCGCTTCAAAAACTTTAAAATAATATGTTGCTTCTTCGCGCATTATCACTGGTAGCAGTCGTGCAATCGTATCTATCAGGCTTAGACCTTTATTCACTTTTTTCTTTTGCAGATGATGCTTGCCACTTCGTGAGCTCATTCTTCTTAAGTATTGCTGCCACTAGTACGGTTGCTGTTTCTGCTCAGTTGTCCACGAATAGTATATCCTCGAAACCCGTAACATTTCTATCTCTTTCTGAAGTATTTCTCTGTACAAATCCGATAATATAGAAATCATCCTGCGTACATTCGTGCAAGTGTTGTTTCATAAGCGTTAACCTGAATTATTCATCTCAAAATGATATATTATTGCAGTACAAAAATATACAATTAAAGAGATATAGAAAATATATCAGTAGAAGAGAAAAGGAACGTTCATTTTCGTAGAAAAATGCCCAAAAAACATACCTCGATAGGCGATGATTTAATCTGAAACATTAAGAATATAGTAGAAAAACAAATGTCAAATTAAAAAGTAACTAAAGAATGGAAAATTTTAGCAAGAGAAGAAATTGCCGATGATAGAAAGCATCTGCAATAGCATTAAAGAAATAGTAAACAAATTTCAAACATGTCACAGTAATATATGTACAAATATTACCTTGATTCATTCACATATTACAAACTAGTTTTTGAGGCGCTCTCTTAATATTGGGTATTCCATCTCGTCCCTCTTTTTGCTCACTTGAGAGTCGACATTCACTAGCATCCTCGTCGCATAACAGCACATTTTTTGTGTACTACAATAGGTGATAGCAATTTCTACTATTCGAGAATTAATTTTCATAATGTGTTCGCAAGATGGAGGAGAATTTCCAGGAATGTTCCAGGAAAAACTGATAAACGAGTAATTTTTGCTGTGAGAAAATCGATAAGAAACTGATAGCAACTTTGATAGGTGGGCTATCTTTCTTATATCTCATGGACATAGGAAAATTCTTATTCTGATAGGGCAGTAGATACCCGCAATGTATTTTCGGTTGAAACATAAGAAAATTAAGAATAAGAACACAATCTCCAACTTCAGTAGACCTACACAGAATTTCAGTAGACCTTCTCGACAAAAATTCTTCAGATTGGCTCTCATTGCTAATAATAAATAAAAATTATTCGAATTATTTTTATTATGGTGAAATAATATGCAAAAAAAGATCGATGTCATCGTCCGAATCGAATCGAATCATATGAGAAAATTCACGAAATATTGATATTCGAATTGAAACATCGAATCATCAAAATCAAAAATCGAAGCATCGAGTCATCAAAGCATCGAGTTATTGAGTCGAAGTGAATAAATGAATCATTTGAGCCGTAAGAAGACCAATATGGATAGCCATTTCCAGAAAAATTATGTAAATAAAATTCGTCTCAAATACGGTTAAGCACACGTTTGTTCACGATCACCATTATATAATGTATAATACATATATATATATATATATATATATATATATATATATATATATATATATATATATGTATAATACATATATATATATATATATATACATATATATACATATATATATGTATTATACATATGTATATATATATATCAAGTTTTCGACATCTTTTTTCGATCAGACTGCCGGCCGCAGAAAAAATTTCCAATAAATATAAACCACCATCGATATGTGATCATTTAAATTTTTGTTCATTTTGTTCTAAGTGACTTTTTGATACCTTACCAAATAATTAAAATTTGCCAAAAACCTTACCAAATAATTAAAACAAGTAAATTTGAGCAATCGCAAGTCGGTAAAACCAGTTAATGAGATCGTAATTCATTCATGTTGTATCAGTTAATGATGTGGTCGGCTGTAAACCGGCTCCGCTCAAACTCATTGGCCCATTTTATACAGCCCCTCTGCTCAGTACCCTCCTCACGTACTTTCTAAGCAGAACAAGCATGGCGACTTGTCAGCATCCGACGGGCAACAGAGGCAACAGAGGCAAAGAGGACAATAAAGCGTCATGAAGAAAGATTTCTTGTACTGAATGCTTTGTTGATTAAATTAAATAAATAAAGTGAAGTAAACAAATAAATTAGCTGAATATAAAGGCTTTCTGAAAATCACAAATGAGGTGATGAGGGCGGGAGAGGAAAGGGGTAGGATACGTGCTCGAGCTTACTTATGCAATAAAAAATTGCTCTGTATGAGACATTCGTCGAAAAATAAATTCTTTAAAAGTGCAACCGTCAGCTTTTACACCTTTGTTTATGAGCAAAAAGTGCACAGGTGTGCACAGGTATGCTCTATAAGATAGAAATATCACAGCAAACCATTAGAAGACTCACTTAAACTCCATTCCGCTTATGGATCTTCCACAATATGCTGAAATAAAAAAAAAATTGGGAGCGTTTTTTCCATTCAATCATGACAGCCGCAAAGCTAGGTGCATTTTCTTAAAGCCTTTCAAGGTGAAGCTAGCAATGATGTTTCAGAAAAAAAATCAAACAGCAATAGATTGAATAAATAACTAAAAGTTAATGTTCACTCGAAGCTGAAAGGATCATTTGGGACAGTTGTTTATCGCAACCATATGATGCTAAATAAAACTTGACAAAATTAAATGTTTTTCTCTATTTTATCTAAAGAAATAAGGACTACTAAATGATTATTAAATGCAATCGATAGCAATCGTATAATCGGCATTTAAGATTCAATATGATGGGAACCTTAACAGTATCAAACGAATAACGAAAACGAATATATCCATTCAAAAGGGAAGGCGGATATATTTCGACTTTATGGATACCGGGCATACTATGGATATCGGAAGTGTAATTTGCGCCGATTCAGATGGTAAGACCTCCATAATCTATGCATTTGAATCCTTATTTTTTATTTTCATAATTTATATAAAGTATTTTCAATCTTATTCCGTTCACTGCAACGTCGGTGATTCTACTAATTCTACATTTTGCAGATCTAAAGCGATTCAATTTCTTGCTGCTGTCGTTCAATCATTCGATGAGCGTCTTCGTTGCTTTTTACTGTTCTTCCAATGTCGTTTATTTTCTTTGTCTTTCCTCAGCATTCGATGACTGGTTGAAATGCATAGCTGTTGCTAATATTCTAGTGTTTGAGACATGCTTGGAAGGGGGACCGCTTCGTCAAATCACTCAATTAAAAAGTAGTCGGATGGCCGAGACATCAGCAAGAACAGCAAGCAGTTCACATGCCGTTATTGAACAGTTCAAAAAATGAGAAAAAAGAAGGGAAGAAAAAGAAGATGTTGATAAAGTGAACGAAAATCAGCATTAAATTACATAGGATAAAATTTAAAAATATAAAAGAAACAAACAAAATAAATCAATGGAAATAAGATTAAAAAATGTCGAAAAAATAATGTAAAAATAAAATAAAATATGACAAAAATAAGAAATAAAAAATAAATCAATAAATGCAGTCAGCATATATATTATTAATTTCGATTGAAGCATTTAGATATTACTTAAATTTTCAACTTTCAAAGCGGTGTATTTTAAATGAGTTTCCTCAAGGAAATCATCCTAATTATGATAAATATGAAAATCTGAGAAAAAATTAATCATTCAACTTTGCTCATAATTTGAAGTCGTTCGCTTCATAAGACTAAAAGAAATATGAAAGCTGTAATGCTTGGCTTAAAACTGCCTAAATTTGCACGCTTAGCAAGCATAAAAGTTTCAAGAGAGCTTCAAAAAGGTTGAATTTATCTTCCATCTTTGTTGAAGGAAGATAAGGAAACTTACTTTATAAGGAAATCACGCTATTTCAACAAACTTAACAGTTCACTTTTAATTCAGTCACTCATTTAAATCAATCATTCATTCACTTTTAATTAGGCTGGAAAAAACGAGCCAAAGAAACAGAGTTTTTATTTTTCTTTCATATTATATTACTTAAAAACTGTTCGATTTGATGGTCATTTGTAGAAAAAAATCAATAACCGATCAATTGATCAATTTATTGATCAATTGATCGGTTATTGATTTATCATATATATATATATATATATATATATATATATATATATATATATATACAGTGAAATTTTTATTAATTTATTTATCGTTTCAATTATTTATTGCGTTTAGACAATTATTTTCATTTGCTTTAATAGATTTGGTGAATTATTTGTGGAATTTTTTTATCGATTATATCGTCAAATCTCGGTGGTAAATTCCCACATATGCAAATGGTGAATGGCAAAAATGTTAAAATCTATATAGGCCTTTTTTTTCGCCTTTTCGCCTCTTCGATAGTCGGTTATTTGGATCATTCGGTATATCGATCGCTTAGAATCAATAGTTTCGCGCAAATGTTATATAAGATAACTATTTTATCGTGATATTTGATGCTTGAATCAGATAGCACTCACATCGTCAGTGATTTCGTCAAACGCTTAAAGCAATCTTCGCTTGTCGTTCTAGTAGGGCGGCTCCTGCTATTTTACTTTCTAAGTGCGTTTTGATGGTGAATTGTGGTTTATTGCGGTTTATCATATATATATATATATATATATATATATATATATATATATATATATATATATATAGTGATTTACTTCTTAATGCACAACCTATCTTCTATATGAGTTATGCTGTCGAATGATGGCTACTATGGGGAAACAAACAGAGAAAAAAAACTGAAATGTGTAATTTTAGTCTTTCTGCGTTGAACTTTTTAGCCCTCTCTCAACGCTCCATTCGATCAGAAGCCAATAAATTCCTTCATCGCCACAAATTGCGTAAATAAAATAGGCACAAATTTGTTGATGAAAGAATTCGCAACGAGAATTTTCTACTTTTGAATGCAAACTAGTTGCGCCTCTTTCGTTTAGATGATTTCTTGTAAATAGATGGAAATTTTCTGTCCTGGTTTGAGGAGCCTAAAGAAAAACCTTAGCTCTATCCATATATGTATTTTCTATAATATTATGTTGCATATTGCAATATTGTTTAATTTCTATAAAGTTTTCTCAAATTGTATGAGTTAGAGGCATATGAAGTAGTTAAGAATGACACCGAAGTTTAGCTTAGGATCGCTGGTTGATTTGGAAGCCAAGTTTGAATTTCGCTCCAGAGAAATAAGTCAGAATGAACGAATCGTCCTCTCTGCTTCCGCTGTTAGTAGGACTGAGATATGAGATTTAATCTCTCACCTTAGGTGCCGAGGAACTTCAATAGCATGCCTTCATTTTGCTGGGTCATTTTCGGGTAATAAAAATAAACATCTTAGAAAATTATATATCAGAGGGGAGGGCGAATGAGAAATAAAAGAGGAAGAGTGATGGAAAGGTAAATCCCCAAACATTCCACCAACAGAAATGAAAATTCCAATATTATTATCTATTGCATTTATGAATTTTCCTGTTCAATAAAATTCTCCTGAAATTAACTTTTGAAGTATATTTTAGAAAATTGAAATTAAATAAAAATGCAAGCAAAATTTCGTCATAAAAAGTTTCCCATTAAAAGGGGAAAATTTATGCGTTTCACATTTTAAGCATTTCTTCGGATAATATAGTAGAGAAAAAGGGGAATGGCACGGGAAATTAGGCAGTAAGGGAATGAAAAATTCACTTATTCATATTGCCTATCGAAAACGATGAAATGTATAAAATCGCTCTACCATCAAAAACATTCACTGCTTAGAAACGATGATAGAATGAATAATTGAATAAATATCGAAGTTTGTTTGATTACCTAAAAGTCGAAAATGATCAGTCATATGAGACGAAATTTGATTAGTTCATAAGATCACCGTTGACTCTAAGAAAAAAGATGCTTAAATTTCTATAGGTTTTATTATATAATAACAGAGGAATTTTTATATTTATTATATATTCGTTTCGATATCTTTTCACTTTGCAGTTGACAGACGTTTGATTCGATGGATTTTTCACTACTGAGTAAGAGTTGCTTGTAACAAGTGATCAAAATATAGTGAAGTTAGAGTTTGCAATATTTCTCTTTAAAAAATTAATAGAAATTAATTCACTTACTTATTCTGTGATGTTACTTATTCTTACTTATTCTTACTTACTCTATGTTCACATAATCTTTACCGAATAAGAAGGGTAAAAACGATTGAGAATAAAATTGAATCGTATCGAATTTACAGCTTTTGAATTATTTAATTTTATAGAGAATACAATAAAATATATAATATACGAAATATAAATTATAAATTATGTGAGAGTTAATAATTTCATCTTCGTAAATTATAGCGAATAATGTCAATGATAATAAATTGTATATCAGTATAGATAAAGATGAAAATAGAATGATGAGAATAACGTGTGAAAGTGCTAATAATTGCAATTATAAGATGTAACCTATTCTCACGCTCAATGGGTGCTTCCACGTATACAGAGGTGAATCAATTAACGAAACACTCGTAACGTTAGCAAGTCTACTCCACTAGGTTCTAATAATTCCCTAACGCCGGATATAGCGTATTTGGTCAGAATTTATCCCAGCTCAGAATAGAGCAAATAATTGAAATGTAAAAATACCTATCATATAGTAAACGTGATTCTTCATAAAAGCATAGTTATATTTTCCTTGATGCCCATTGGTTAAACGACATTATAGGCGGATAAATAATCGTAAAATCGTATTCACTCAAGAAGTCTTAGGAAACTCTACAAGAAGAAAAATACTTCAGTAAATCCAATCCAAGCAGAAAAAAGAATTCTAGAGTCTATGAATGGCATTTTGCAACTAAAATTTTAAAAACATCTTTAACAAATCATCGTTTGATTAATCTCCAAGGAAGTTTTCAAGTGGCGAAGATCCTCGCGCCGCTTCCTTCTCAACAGCAGTTCCCTCCTTGTGATAAAATTATTGAAGCGCAACGGCTTACTTAAACCTACAAATAGAACCAAAAAGTGAAGAGAAAAAGGCTTAAAGAATCTCATCGCTTTGTCCCTCTTATCATATCTGATGATGAACGCAAATCATATTAAGAAGAGTAGACTATACAATCGTATAGGTAGGAGTGATATCGCATGTTTCTCATGCTTTGAGAGTTTCCTTAGAATAGACCTATTGAAAGCCTGAAAAGGTAACTTTAACTCCTCTCCTTTTATTTCCGTTAGGATGTTATATCTGGTTAACTACCACTATAAATTATAGATTATCCAAGTGGATGACATTTAAAAACGGACCACCATAAGATAAACCGGATTTCGGTGTGATAATCATAAAGACACTTAAAATATCGTTTTAAAGAATTTATGATAGAAATTAATTCCTTAGATAATTTTCAATTCTAGACGATATAATTGAGCGTTGTCTTTCTTTGTTGGCGTTGAACGATATTTATCATATTTACTCTATTCATTAGACATTTTTTATTCATTTATTTGGTATTGTTTTGTTTTATTTTTCTTTAACTTTTTAAAAATATTTTCGTCTGCTTTGTGTTCTTTTCATTACGATTTCTCTCTCAGAATTCAACTTACGACCAATTTCGCTATGTTTTCTTTTATATTTATTATTGTTTATGATTAGAAAGTGGTATATATTTTTATACATTCGACAAATCTTTCTTTCCAGGTGTCATTTTGTAGTGTTTTAATAGAAGTTTCGTTGCTCGAAAATTAAAGTTTATATAAATTATGATCGCGCAGACCGTTCGCGAATAGCCGGACGATTTAGCAAGTGAATCAGGTAAATGCTGTAATTTCACCCGATCTTTAATAGTCTTCATTGCAAACATGAGCTTTTTAGAGGTGAGCAGATCTGATATCAGACAGCACAGTTACGATTTATTACAATATATTGAAGTCTTGGCCCGATTTTGACAGGTATTTTTTAAGGATGCCTTCTTGATGAGCTAGAGATGAGCGCTATGGTCACAACCGGAAACGAATACCGTTGCTCACTGAGAGGACGAACAGACGGGATGAGCTACAGAGAAGCTGCACAAAAAAACCAGAGAAAAAGTGAAAAGAGCATACTTTAGGATTTTATTTGTCCCAGCCCTTGAGCAAATAAAAACAGGAAATCGTATGAAATTACAGCATTTAACTATCCTTGTTATAACATCCACAGTTCTTCAAATAATGTTGAAAGTTTAAGCTCAAGATTATCCAGAAAAGAAGCGATCATCTTAACTTCAAAATAAACCGTAAACATTCTTCTAACAAGGAATAATGAGTCCTCGAAAATATTACGCACAAGAAAGAAATAGTATATATGCGTTTTCTATTGCGATTTTCCTTCAACTGTGGCGAGCAATGTTCCGAACGCTATGAAAATAAACTGATCTGAGCACCTCTTCTTTCGTTGACTCGCATACTGTCCTTTGGAAGTTTTACAAGTGTTTCCTTTTCACCGTCCAAAATTAGGTAAATCAAGCATCTAGCTACTTGAACTCTAACTTTAAGGCTATAACGCCATGCGAGAAATGCACTACTGGCTTCTGCGCCTATACGTAATGTTCACCAGGCGAAGGAATGAAACGATATTAGCGCTGCCACCAATCATCATATAGCCTTCGTATGTGATCTTTCCCTTATCGTGAATAGTTCATGATCTCATGATCATCATCAAGTATATTTGTGTGTTCCGTATGGATCCCCCGTCTAATTCTATGTTGACTTATAGTCTGCCACTCTTGGGAATCTCACAGTTCTCTCGCAAACTCGTAGCATTTTTACTTTCGAATAACTTGAAGGGCGCGTCCGCATGCATATGGACCCGTCGTGTCTTTCTTTAGAAAAGCTCGATAAGAATTTCAAAAAATAGTACCACCTTGCCACATATTGATAAACGAATATTGTAGTATTCTTCCACCACGGAACGCCGCTACATTACTTTGAATTTTTGTAGACGTCTCAGGACTTTCCAAAGATCGCCATGGACTTAACGCATAGCGTAAGCCTATGTCATAAAGATTTAAGAACTTGATGTAGCATACCTTGGCATAACACGGCAACAAATCCACGACGCATTTCCATTTTTCCAAGACTTCCAAAACTTTTCTTCCAAGAGATTTCCATGACAGCTCCATAAAGTTGATGTTGTTTTTGAACGAGACCTAGCAGACATCTTAACTCGATTATACTGAGAATGAAATAGCGTTTTTATCATCTCAATTTCCTTAGCGAACAATTTCAACACGCGGGCACGGAAAACATCCTTACAATAGATGGTAGTAAGAGAGTATGTAGAGATAGATACGTTCATGCGGTTGTGCGGAGAAATAAGGATATGCTCGATCCAATGGCGACTAAAAGACAAATGAAAAGTCCATACCCGTTATGATGGGAAGTTCATAATCTGGACGACAAAGCGTTGCTCAATCGTTCCAAAAACAAGAGTTATGGAACTGTGCGCTGGTTTTTTTGATCCTCAGAGTCATCGGAAACATTGAGCGAATATATTTCGAAACTGATTTCGAATCGCCAGTTTCTATCACATCTGGTTTACCCGCCTAATGGCGAATGAAGTATGTATGCAGTGTGATCAAATTCAATGTTCTGAAGTAGGCACGTCGAAAAGCCTCTGCGGTATAGTTTCATCGAGACATTGAAAGAACAACATCAAGGGGCGAATGAAGATCAATAACGGAAAGAAGCATCGAGATAACGCCGTGAGGGAAGTAGCTGGCGAATCAATCGCACTATACGTGAGGTATGAAAAAAAAACTGATAGATCATTAAATTGATTCAAAGATCACTAATAGCAATTTTAATCGACACTATGATCAGTCATTATGTAAAATGTTTGTTTCGATAATATTTGTCGACACTATGATCACTATTTAAACTATTTGATGGAGAGCAAAATGCAAGAACCACGTCGTTCTAAACTTCGCCCAACCTATATGCGCTCTCGCGGAATACCTAAAGGCCAGTGTGGCTCATAACAGGCTTTCAAAGGACCGAGAATCGTTCGTCAGCATTTTCGTTAATTCGTTCATGTACGACGCTTGTTGCTTCGTTGATCCGTAGGCGTTACTAAATCAGCGCTGTTATTTTTGCTCGTGAGGTCGTATGAGCGGTTTCTCATCGCTGCTTCTACTGGCAGATCTAGGAAGCGTGTGAGGTGCACTTTATTCACTACGTGAACATCTCACCTTCTCTCCATTACAGTGGCTCAGATATGCCGGTGATTTGCTGATTAATTGAGAGAAGAGAGACAGCTTAAGCGAAACGAATGACCGTTGATATGAAGATTTGCTGGGTTTGAACGAACGGACAGCCGAAAGGGAAAGCTAGATGAGTGAAAGGTGGTTTTCTTGCCTTCCCTATTGTTTTTGGTGTTTTGAAAGCACAGAAAAATTGGTGAAAAGAGCGTCGATTTGTTACAAAGTTGGATCTTTAGTGCATGAGTGCAAAGTTGGATCTTTAAGCACAAACCCAAGAAGGGTTCTTGCTAATCAAACAACAAACCTGAGGGATTTCCGCTAATGGGATTTCTAAATCATGAGAAATGTTATGCCGATGGTGAAAACGCTAAGGGATTATGCATTATGAAGCTTATCTTCTATTCTCATTGATCTTTCTTTTTTGCTGCAAATTATGAAAGTGTTATCGATTCTTAGAGAAAAATACGTTCTGCTCGATTCGATCGAATGGTAGATTATAGTATTGGTCGTATGCTATACTTTATAAAATATGCGGATGGCGAAGCTCAGACCAAGGAATGCCCGAACGCTTTTGTTTTTAATGAAGTTTCTCAGAGATGCGTGAATAAGAGTTCTTTGGAATCCTTGAAGAGATCTATGTGAGCGTATGCGACGTCTATCCCTAAACTATTCTGACCACCGTGATAGCCACTACAAGCCAGTGACCACTATGGAAACATCATCTCCGACCGCGACATTCGAAACAATCACCACGCAACCGGAGAGTAAGTTCGGTTTCGGCATTCTATAGGAGATATGTCATGCACGATTTTGAGATAAGATGCTGAAGCGCTTCTGAAGTCTCGCCGTTTATGTTTTGATTCTGAGGAGTGAAATTTCTTGCCCATCTTGTTTCGTTGGTGTCCTTGAAGAGATTTTTGACGGATTGCGACGTTGCTTCTGAATGTGGCTGAAAATATTCAACGCAGATGATTAATTGAGATAATTTTTGAGAACTCATTGAGTCAACACGCGAATATCAATCGTTAACGTTTGCTGTTTTTTAACCTTTCGTTTTACTGCACTAAGTTGATTATTTGTGTACACATAAACGGTGCTTCTTCTGCTACGTACGGCGAACTTCAACGCAGCGGCTTTTTTGGCTTAGGATGTTCGTCACCAATTCGGTTTGTGTCAGTGGACGATCTATCTATCCCAGATGTCAAGATGGGTTCACGTTTAACGAAAGAACCCTAAATTGTGAACCAAAGGTATTCGAGTCATTTTTCAGCCATCTCAGTGCTACTCATCTTATCGTCATATTAAAAATATATTGCTGTCTTATTTGGGAGGGTTGTAACCGCAGTCACACAATTTGTCTGTCAGTGGTAAGCGAGGTAATTGCAGCCATCCTATAACTAATGATTCGGAGTGATTACATGCAATAGATAAGTGCAACAAAGAGTTGACTTCCGCTCTCTTTGCGCTAATTTCATTAAGAACGCATCCAATTAAACTTGCAAACGGCTGTTGATGTTCCATTTTTCAGCAGTGACATTCATAGCAGCATCATTAAGCAGTTGCGCCGAAAAATACTTATTTTATAAAAATACGTAGAATTGTTTTCATTTAAGCGAAAGAAGTTACAATCGTCTTTATTTCTTCGCCTTATTCTGCAGCCAAGCAGCAAGAGAAGTGCCACTCCTACAGAGCTGCTCATTATGGCTTAATCAGAATTACTAATAGAAAACATGTTGAAATTGATTCGGTTTATTCAACAAGCAATCCAGGGGAAAACCCCGTTTCTGCAGTGTAACGTGAAGAGGTATGGTTGTCCCTGGATGATGACAAATGCGACAATAGTGAGAATGCGATCACCCCAACGATGACAACCACCACTACTTCTACAACGAATAATTCTCAGGCAACAACATCTGAAGCTACAATTCGAGCGACTACTACCTTCGAAGACTCATCTGACTTTTTAGACGCTTTACGCAGCTGAGAAGATTATTGCTGGTTTTTTATGATGGTTGGGCCTTTTGCACTAAGCAGCGTGATATTGTTTTGTAGGTCATAGGTCAGCGCGCACTATCTTCTCCAAGTTGAGAATCGTTGAAGGAGATATTCATGAACTCACTTTGAGCACTTCATGGCAACTATTTACAAACTGATAGCGGTGATTGGTGGTGGCTTGAAATGCCATGCTTCAAGAAAATGTAAGGAATTTAGGCGATCGTATTTGCTTGAACAGGTTTCTTCAGTTGGGTCCTGCGGTTATCACCACAACGGTTTTTTCGGCCTGGGATGTTCGTCTCGATATCTGGTCTGTATCAATGGACGACCCGTTTACAAAAGATGCCCTCGGGGCTTTACGTTTAATGAAGGAAGGCAGATTTGCGTGCCTGAGGTACTCGGTTCGTTTACGAGCAACACTCATCTTATTTGTTCATTGCAACCGCAATGCCGGAGTTATTGAATGCATACTTAACGCAGTCATACAGGCGATGAATAGCAATTAACTTGGCTCAAACGAACCGAAAGTAGAGAAAAAAGTACTTTGTCATCCAAAACAAGGGTGCTTTCCCCTTTCTCAGCTCCATTTTCATTTCAACGGTTCATCGGTTCCGCGGCGTTACTTAATGATTTGTTGATGCTTTCTGGAGTCATTCGCTTTGCATGCGAGGGGGTACTGATGTTTTATTTTTCTGCAGTGATCCTCAATTAAATAATCAACACCTTTCTTGCTACATCACTAAGCATTTGTTTCGAGAAATACTTTAGCAGGTTAGGTTACCTTCATTTATTTTCATTTCATTGGAGAGGATTCTTTGCAGATACCTTCACTCTTCACCTCATTCTATGAACGGGAACAAGGAAAACGCTCCATCAGGCTCTCCAATGGTTCAGTCGAAGCTGACAAGGAAAAGGTGCTGAAGTTAACCTGTTTCACACAATACGAGATTAAAGAGAATGCTTTATTTTTGCATTCTAACTGTATGACTGCCATCGAATGAAGACAACGTCGACAACAATGACTTCGACCATCCCAACGACGGCAACCATCACGACTTCTACAATCAATAATTCTCAGACAACAGCCCCGGAAGCTGCAGTTCAAGCTACCACTGCTTCTGAAGGCATATTTGGGGTTTTTTGACGCGTTTGCAACTGAAGCGATTCTTGCAGATTTTTTTATGACGGCAGGACTATTTACATTGAGCGACGCGATTTTGTTTTGTACGGGGGTGGGGGGAGGGTGGGGAGGGAGGGCACTATCTAGGAATTCGGCATTATTCAAGTGAGGCATTCAGAGATGCAGGTTGGATATTTTCGCACAGCTATTTACGAACCGATATCCGTGACTGATAATAATTTGAAGCATTACGTTTGCATGCCATTTAAGCAAGTTAGGTGATTGTATTTGCTTAACCGATGTTTCTTTAGTCGGGCTATGCCGCCATCAGCATAATGGCTTATTCGGTCTAGGATGTTCATCCCGATATTTGGTCTGTGCTAACGGATGACCCGTTTACGAAAAATGCCATCAGAGGTTCACATTCGATGAAGAAAAGCAGATTCGTGTGCCAAAGGTATTCAATTCATTCATATGCTGGTTTCCTTTTATTCGTTCACTATAATCGTAAAAAAGGAATCATTTTAATAATATATTCGGACTGTTAAATAGTGCAGTCATATCGGCGGTGTGGTAGTCGAGAATTGTATGATGTGACTGCAGTCATTACCATGGATCGAATAAGTGGAAAATACCGAGAATAAGTTATCGTCTAACATCGGATTGCATCTATTCTCTTTGGCGTTGTTCCACTGCAAAAGAAATTTTGTTTTTACCCCGCAGTGTGCGATGAAAGAGTGCGAATATTACCCAACAACGACCACGTCCACGACGACGACCATCGAAACTCTGTCTTCGGAAACCACAACTATAGCAACTACGACAACTTCGTGGGATACATTTTCTGTTGTCGGCGCTGAATGTCCGAATTGCATTTTTGGGAAGGGAGCTTCTCCTCAACCAGGTGGAACAGGTTCATTTATTCAGCGGGAGGTGCACTCTGCCGTGCTTATCAATAATCGAGAGCCGCTTGCAAATTCAGCAGTTGTGGTTTCCAAAATTTCTCCGGACTATTATGTGCATTTTGTATACCTCAGTCTGACCGTGTTTATTTTTTCTTTTCAGTGAGATTGTGTTCGTATCATCGCGATGGTTTCTTCTCATTAGGTTGCTCGCCGAAATACTTATTTATCCGTCGAAGGTCATCTGGTATAGATCCTGTGAACGTGGCTTCATCTTCTACGGAGCAGGATGGACTTGTCTGCGTAAGGTTTCAGGTGGAACAGAGCGTTTTTTAGTCAACCGATATCATATTTCGTTGTGATAAGAAGTTCTGTTTTTTTGATGTTTCATCAGTAGGTGTGAGAGGTTTGTTCGACTTAGACAGACATGAACTGCTTTAATGGCATATCACGGATGCTATCGAGAAAATAATATCAATGTTGCTGAGGTTGAAACTTACGAAATGCGTACAATTGCACGACTTGCTGAAGTGTTATTGGTCTCCAACATCTGTAATGGTATGGATGAAGTCAGATGTTCAATTATAAATGAATTTCTTCTCTTCGATATTGGATGTGAATTTTGTCACAGCAACGTATTTATTTCACTCTGTTTATACGAATTTTTTCTTTAATTTATGAGAAAAGCTTCCAGTATTTACACATATTAAATATTGATACTGATAAGTTCTGTTTGATTAAGAAACAACAAAATCCGCTTGGATTGTTGCGAATTACTCGCTAATTTCTTTCATCACTTCAGGATTTCGACTTCAAAATCACTGAATGAGAGACGACGGATCAGTATGAAGGTAAGGGGTCAATGCTTTAAAAGAAAAGTTGTGACTTTAAATTTGATGAAGTCGATTTTAAGCCTACAAAGAAATCAAAGAAGAGGGAAATAATTGGGATGTGACGTCGTAATTTGCTAACATGATCGATCCTTAATGATCTGATTTTATAATTTCGAAGTATCGAAATAAAGTTAAGGAAAGAACCCGAAGAAACAAATCACATGCGCAAAGAATTCAAATTGCTTTCCGAAGCACCTATCTATATTTATTTATATGTGGGTCGAACAAGCGAAACACGATAGTTGTGAACTCGTAGCAGTATGTCATTTTTTTATGATGACAGCGATATTAGGAGCCCTCGTCGAGGATTTTGTTCGTTTCGGTTTCGACATCAGCCACGACAAGGCATCACCCAGAAGCGCCGAATTCAACGCATGCAAAAACGAGTATAGGTTAGTATCCCGATCTGCAAAAACTAGTATGCTGCTGCGATCTCCTTGGACCTCGATTTGAATCGCGTATACACTGGGTGGGCTATAATGATCCAAATAAATCGGTGCCATTGGAGGCATGCACTAATATTTTAGGTGAAAGGACGAAGGTGAAAGCGGTGAAACCACAAAAACATAGGTTTGCTGTGGTACATTTTCTAGTAAGAGCGTTATATTTCGGTCCTCGCGGGTGGATGGATAGTAGGAGGGGGAGGAGGTGAGCGATCTCGGACCAAAACTACGCAATAACTTTACAAGGTAGTGCTTTGTTTGTGATAGAACTATGCTAGAATGAACTGCGACTGCGACGAGTGTTACGCTTCGGCCACCACCATCACACCAAAGACGACCACTGTTTCAGCTGCAATTACAGTCACACCAGCTTTGGAGACCACAACAGAAGTAGCTACCAAATTTCACGAAACTACGTTACGCTTTTTGTTTTTTAAAAGCACCGGTTATATGTGGGAGAAGTGTCACTGAGAGGCATGTGACTTTGGAAATTGGGTTTTTTTCGTTGGAGGGATCAAAAATCACAGTTGCCTTGTTTTATCGCAGTGGTAAGAGGGAAGCATTATTCCTGTAGACGGTTTGATTTGAATGTGGGAATTTTGGGGGAAGCCAGCTTGCTCTTGCTGAAGTATTTATTGGGCAATCTGTTGAGATATTGTTGATAACTTTATCCGCCGTTCGCATATTTTCAATAACCTTTATCCAGACTGAGTGAAAGTGGTTTCGTCTCTCGCCTTGGCGGTATTATTTTAGTGGTATCCACTCACGACGGGTGGATTCTTCGACATATACCTTTCCTCTCGATACTCGAATCGTATCAGTGAACTACATATTTAATATGTAAATCAAATGAGACTCGGAGTATTGACTTTCTAAATCTTGCAGACCAATGATCCAACTGGTAACATAAATATCTATGCAGGCTAAATCTTTCCATCGCTTTAAATGCGTTTACATTTGAATGCGTACGGTATATTTCGGAAGGGATGCGTTTTTGTCATTGAATTGGAAGTGCCGATCTCCTCTCGAGAGTTTTGCTGCAAATAGTCCAGTTATTTGGGTCGATATGAGTGTTGTATCGGCTTTCCACCGATTCTTTTGTTAATTCGATTTTAATTTACCCTTCATTCTAAATCCGCATATTGCATTTACATCATCGAACATCAGTCAGATAATGAATGCAAAAAATTTTACATTTTCTCATGTTTGGACATTTAATGCTATTCTCTTGCAATGATTCATACATTGTGAGATATGTTTGACAGCCATAATGATATAGACTGTTTCATTATTGAATTCAAGGTGTAAAGTGGAAATTACCGTTGAAATTATGCAAAAAAAGGAAAGTATGATTTAATTGAGCGGAAAAGGTCTAAATATCCAACATAATAGAAGATAATATAGACTTTAACAAGTTCTATAGAATTTGAATATACGTAGAAAAGTTTAATTGTTTGAAAGAAAATCCTCAGTTGATTGTTAAATCACGTTTGAGAATCTGATATTTATGAGCCGCATATCATTTTATGCAGTTGCCTTAAGCAGCCTTTTATCAATATATTCAACAGTAAAGCTCCATGTAAATTATCTTAAGTATTTGCAAGACAAATTATATGAGTCGAAAGATTAGAAAATGAAGGGAAATTCCTGACAAGTTGATCCAATGCTGCATTTTTATGAGATTCATCGCTCATTGCAAAATCTATAAGCTATGAAATCTTTTTCGAAAATGTATTCAGTTTGACTTATAATATGACTTATGTGAATTTCGTCTCAAGCCGGTACTTCCATTGGAAAGCTTCCGATTGATGCTTATACAAATTGCTTCCTTCTAGCTTTTAGTGCTACGATGAGTTCGATGTCTCGTGGTTCGTCGTCTAAAATTATCTTTTAAATTTTATCTTATATTTGCAGCCTCTAGCTGAGATTTGATTATCACCTTGTACAGCATTTTTAACAAATAAAAATGGGTTAAAGAGAATAAATTAAAGACTAATGGGGAGAGCTGATGAGTTCTAAAATGCCCATTGTCATTTCCTTAATGAAGAACTTCCGATCTATTTCCATGGGAAACTACAGAAGGCAAAGTTGCTCTTAGTGTATACGAGAAGAATCCCCAATGCATTGAAACAACTGTAAAGTTCTTTAACATTGGGTACTATATTTTATAAATTATGTAATATGCCTCTGTAGGACACTTAAAGAATTTAACATGCATATAACGGATCATTAAGATTTTTCTCGACCTGAATATTAGGTTTAATTGGAGATTTTCGGCTTTGACACTCTTCAAAGGGTTCCACAGAGAATAATTAAAGTGTGTTTTACATCTGAGACTAAGTAGAGTACTTAAATTATGGTACTTAAATTCTGATTTATATCTCCTTGTATAGACCAATTTTCACGTAAGTACATACTCTTTTCCGTTTCCTTCTCAATATATCGAATTTTTATATAAATGAAAGCTTTTAAATATATATTTTTTGTTTTATAGTTATGCAATTATCTTTATTTTCATTTCATATGCAATTTCCCTCATTATTTTATTAATCACTTCATTTAATTTCATACAACTTTTATAGCGGCATGGAAATATGTCATATGATAGGAAGAAAAAAGACTCATAAGAGATACTGAAGAACTTCATAAAAATTACTGCGGGAAATATTATTACTATAGAAAGAAAACGTAAAAGATAAGGGGAAAAAATATGAGCAATGTACGCGAATTTATGACTTCATGAGAGGGGAAATACTACCAAAATAATTTCCTTTTACTCTCTTATACGAAAACTTTCAATGATCATTATCTCACTTTAGCATAATTTCTACAATTGGGGAGATGAACGTCGAAATAATCGAGAAACATTTAAAAGAATTTTTCAAATATTTATTTTTATAATCTTTAGAAATTTAATGAAGAAATTTGATTGTTGTTTGCTGATTGTAGTGTTTACCTGATGAGGATGTCAACTCACCACCTCGCCTATCATTGTTCTATCTATATCATTGTTCTATCTTATTGTTCTATCTTCATATGTTCTATTCTCTTTAGCCTCGTACATGCAATGGTCGTTTGGTAATGTTCTGCGAAAAGAATTTCACAAATTATCAGCGAATGAATTTGTGAATGCGCACGATAGTTGCCGTTCGCTAAACGTGATGTGAATACGCCAGAGGCGATGATCGAATAGGCGCCATCAATTAAACCGGTCGGTGATGGTTTTCGTAGTTTCTTGATTAGTTGCTTTCATTTATGTGTGTATATATGTGTGTGTGTGTGTGTGTGTGTGCGTGTGTGTGTATGTCCATCGTTACACTTCATTTTTTATTTGCACTAAATATAGATTATTTGAGGATGATGCAAAGCAAATCAACAAACTAAATTCGATGAGCTAATAAACGATCAATGAGAAGGTTTTGTTTATTTCTGCTAATTTAAATAAGATTCTTATTAATTCTTATCATGAAATTAGTCTCATTCCGCCTGTTGTGCTATAAATTTTAACCAACAAAATTCGAGTTGAATAATTCGATGACCATTCCATCACATCCGAAATATTTTGATTAAAATTACAATCAATGAAGTGAAAATTTGATCAACAGAGAGGATTATTTTAGTTTAAAGCTTCGTGCGAAATATTGAGCTTACTATTTAGCATTGACGAATTTGAAGGCTTTATTGCTTTTTTGAGTGTCTATGATTTTTATCGAATAATGAAACGATGGTTTTTTTAAAGTTATTTTTTCCTCCCTTAGTAGCACTGATGATAGAAAAAATATTAGTGAATATTGACTGCTGACTTCATGAAATGGTTAGGATCAATATTTACCATATCCTGACGAATAATCTGGATTGGTATGGAAGTGCGCCTAATGATCGTGAATTGCACGTTTTAATCACGACTTATTGATTGCTGAGACAAGGCAGTCATACAGTAAACCATGTTGGATCTATGTATCATAGCAAAGCCATATCTCACATTGCTGCCTAATGCTAGGATCATGAGCCGTGCTAATGACCAACTTAAGACGGGCGACTGATGATAATGACTCATTCAAATGAACTGCGCTAACGCGCAACTCATGCTAACGACCCAACCAAAAATAGGGACTCATGGTAAAGACTGAACCAAAAATAGGGACTCATGGTAAAGACTGAACCAAAAATAGGGACTCATGGTAACGACTGATAGCAGGGGTCGAGCTAATATTTCAGAATTTTTTGAGGCTGCAGTTTCTGTGCGGGTCCTTGTGGTAGTGATCGGCATGAAGTGAGCAAAAATTAGCTCCAAACTGTTCTTTCTGCGAACACGCCGCTCATTGTACTTAATGCGACTCTTGACTCCGTCTTCAATGAGCGATAACTTGTACTTGAATTAATGTTCCATGCCTGTCTCTTCGAGGAAAATTTCTCTCACGTTCAACTATGCTTCTTCACTCAATGGCAAATAGATACTTCTATTCCATTGAACGGATAATTGTAGATCTGTTTCTTTTAAGTGCTAAATTTTATAGCATATATAATTACTATGAAGCAACATGCTTACCATATTTGTTCGAGTAGAAACTTGGGGGGATTATTTTTCTCGAGGTCACAAAATTTCGTTCAAAAGAGTGGATGAGCGGGCTTCTATTCAAGTGGTTTTTGTATTCTCACTTCTTTTTTTCCGCTCACTTTGCTTCATTTTATAATTATATGTATTTAAGAAAATGAATATACAGTTAATAGAACAATAAACCGAGAAAGATCGATGCAGCCCTCTTCCAGTATAGACTAACTGATTCTTAATTCACGTGAGAGGTGCAGTTTCCTGAAAAATACTTCCTTACGTATCCTATTCCTTACGACTATCCCGCAATGGACTCAAATATAGACCATCTAAAAATTCCTATTCTAGGTGATCGACGTTAAAGCCAGCATAATGTGAATGTAAGTTGAGAACGATACGATGTATTTTTATCGTAAACGTAAGTGACAGTTGTTATTCCAATTATATAACTAGATGTTGCGAGGAAATTTTGAAGTGTTATTCGACGCGAAAGAGATAGCAAATGAATTTCTCTCATAAATAGGTAATATTATTCACTATTCATCGAGCATTTTCCATGGAATTTAATTTATTTTCCACTTTATTGGGTCAGATTATTTCTTTCTCCAATGATTTTTCCATTTTTTCGATTTCATTCTGTAATTTTTCCATGAAAAAACCGTGGAATATTCATTGGGAATATCCGTGGAAGTTGAGCATTTAATTTAATAAACATCAAGAAAAAAAATTACTATTGCAGACTTCAGATCTTAGATCTCCATTTACATCTATGGTTGTTTGGTCTAATAAAGAACTCTTTTCGGAGCTAAACGTCAATTTAATCATTAAATCGCATATAGAGACCGTTAATGATTAAAGCCAATTATAGGACTTAATTACATTTAATTTACTTATTATAAATTATGCCATCATTAACATCCCAATATAGGCGAAAAGCTCCTAAAAAGTCCAACTGCTGTAGAAAATCGCATCTTATTCAAATCTTTGCGATGATCAATGTGTGCATTAGGCAGCAAATATATCACCCATATATTTCATTGAAATTACTATGATAAGTTTCCCTTGGTGAGTTCATCGTTACCGGATGCTATCATATTTTCTATAGAATCATCCTGTTGGCATAAATTAACTACTAACTACATTTTTGTTGATCTCTTTCTGAAAATTGGTTCCACATCATATCTCCTAATTTCTCTATAATTCATATGATTTTCTCATCGAGTATGATTATCGGTTCTCATCTAAATTCGATAGAATCTAAAGCAAGTAAAGAAATTATTAAAATTAAGTGGAAAAGTTCAGTAATGAGATTGATTTTTCGATTTTAGGATATTTAAAAAATACTGAAAAATTCTCAACTGGATAGGATGTTAACTAAGCGGAAATCATCTAATCGATTTTAATGGTAGAGCAACTAATTTTCCCGTAAACGTTCAAATAATCAATCCACCGTTATACTGTCTATTTTACAGTTTTATTTCTAGTATTTTTTCAATTATTTTATTCTTAATTACTATTAATTACTATCAGTATTTTAATTATTAAGATTTTTTTCAACGATCTTATAATCGAAATTTGTGTCTAACTATTATATTTCATAGTGTGTGAAAAATTATGTATATTATTTCGATTATTTCTATTGTTTTTTGATTATAAATTATGCAGAAAAGCAATAACGACAATAACAATAACGAGGAAAAACAATAACGACAATAAAAATAACGAAAAAAACAATAACGAGCAAAATCAAAATAATATGTTTTTCGAAAGTTAATCTTATTCGGCTAAATAAATTAATGAATTCTCTAAAGTGAATATTTAGGACGTTAATTGAATTTTAATTTCCAATTTTAAATGGTCGTTTCTTCATTAGTGAGAACGAAATATTCCCACTCATTTGTTTATTTTTGTTTAGACGTTTCTTTTAAGATCCACTTATTTAAAGTGAGACTATCTGTAATGTCACGGATGCATTTTTCTTCATAGTTTTCGAAAATCATGAAATCCACTCTAGATTTATCCAAATCCACTCAAATCCAAATCCACCGAATCCAAATTCACTTAATCCACTCATTTCGCTTTTCACCGCAATGCCTATACTATTAGAAGGAGTTGAAGTAGAGGCGAGAAATGGGAAAAATAGTTTAGAAATGGTTGAAATTAAAAATTCGTAAAGAAGTTTGTAATAAATTACGTTTGAATTTAACAAACACTTGTGCGCTGAAAAGTTTGCATTGCTTTTGTAATCTTATTTGAGGGATTAGTGAATCGTTTCTCGATTTTTTCTATGTTTCCATTCTTTTTTCCTGGTCATAAAACCTTTAAAAAACCTCATATTACAATTTCAAAATATCATGTATTGGTATTGGTTGATTGAATAAGTTTGTTGTTTTAGCAGTTTGTGCCGACATCTGTATGTGTCTTAACTATCCATTCATCCCATTCTATCCGCTCAAAGATTAGGACCGTTTCTTATAGGGATTTTTCATCATTACTCGATTATTACTGCATATTCAGTTATGTTTACCTTTACAGTTATTTAGTTAATGATCTGTCTTTCTCCATCATATCCCTGTTGGCGAAATTATTCATCCTAGTTCACACGCGAGTTCCCCTCCATCTCATGGGAAGTCAATCAAAAAATTATAGCTTACAATGTGATCTCTATTCATTGATACTCTTGTGACGACTCATTATGGTATGGCCTTATTTGGAGGCTATATCTCAAGGTACATAGAGGCACCTATTTGACCGTTTATTTCACCTTCCGCTGATTTTCATTGATAAAAGAGGATCAACTGAATTGGCATGCTAAACGTGAATTCCAATTGATCTACTGATCAATCCATATATGAGTTCCTCTTATTATGTGGATTAATCGATTTCATAGGCGAACAAAAGCCTCTCTTAGATATGAAATAGTTGAAAATTGAGTATTTGGAGTCTCTAGTTCGTCGTACATTTTATATATAAAATTTCATTGAATTTACACAGCTGAGAGATACTATTCTTTTTATTACCTTGCCGTTACCTATATTAGTATAAACAATGTTAGTGTACAGTAAATCTTTAAAAAGCATTTAGGTAATGTTTATGTGTACGATTTTCTTAATAATATTTGCTCCGAGAACCTTTAAGTGGGTTAATGGTCTGAAATATTTATGCGACCGGTCAGTATTTGTTTAATGATACGAGAATTTTTCCAAATATTTAATCCCAAACATTGAAAAACAAAGAAATGGTGTATCTCTTTCCTGATCGAGTGTGTAAGACTGCAATAAGGCAGACGGAGGTTATATGAAATTTCCAATGAATTAATTCAACACATGAGAACTTCTCCATTTGTTTCGTTGCAAGATGAAATTAAGTTAGTGGCGGAATTTTTGGTTGCTGCGAAAGTGTAGAGGTGGTGAAGGGGAGTATAATAGATTAGCTAACTGTCGTTTAGCCTCTTGTGACAATAAGTAGAAAAGCGCGCCATAGAGTTTAGTAAATGAAGCGAATTGACGATTGTTCTAACAAAACCAACCGGGTTCATAAATTGCCAGGAAGGAATACCCGCACACGCAACAATGCATTCATATTCCAGCCGAATCGATCACTCTTATTGCTTCTTTGAAAATATAGGCATTGGACCAATCTTCTAATCAGAAAAGGTTGAAGAGTTCCCATTCTCGTCGGAATTTCTCATCGTTTATGGAATCTTTCCAGCTTGGGAAATAAAGGGAAAAATATCGGGACTTCACAGCGGGTCGTCTAATTACGCTTTTTAAATTTCGTAGTTTTTTGGACGAGTGATTTAGGAGGCGAAGTTATCAAAGAAATTGATAGACGTGAAAAGTACATACACACACACATGCAAAACATAGGCGTACTCAAGGACATTGTGTCGTCACAACTGAGGCATTTTCTTGACAGGTTTAAAATTGAAGAGTTATGAAAACCGCGAGTCTTTCGGAACGATGATAAAAAGATAAGGTTTTTCCATTTAATTGAATACTTTTCTTAATGAGTAAATATATTAGAATCCTTACAATTAATTAGAATTAACATAAAACTGGCAAATATTTTGTACGAAGGCGCTCAATGAATCGATTATGGAAGCGGAAAGTAGAGCGATGAATGAGGGAGGATTCCATATCCACCTGAAATTTTTAATTGTTTATAAATAATAGTAATTATTTTTAGGGGAAGTGTTGTGTTAACGTTAACTGATTGATTGTTCGAAATGAAAGCGGCGTTTTGCATATACGGAATGAATCCAGTTCATAGACTCGTCGTTTATAGGAGTACGTTGTGCGTAGTAGAGACACGATCGGCGACATAGCGTCTCGCGATCGTTTCCACAACTCGTTCTTCTGCACATCGTCTCTCTATTGGGCAAATCGCCCACCTATCCACATCATTTCCTTGCCAACAAAAATATTCTGGTGAGCTCAAATTGGCGCATTTAAAAACTTCCCTTCATATTGCAAATTGATAAATTCAATTTATCAGTATTTTTTCTCGTGTTGTTTATCATCTATAACTTCGTGTAAATGAAACATTTTACTGTGTTTGAAGGTATGGACGAGCAATCACCTGGTGTAAAATTGTTTTGTGTACATCGTTGGCGTACAAATTTGTGGACTTTTCCTTATGTGGGAGTAAATTTCATCCATGATTGGTGAGCGATAATCGCTGATGATGGTAAACACATATATATATATATATATATATATATATATATATATATATATATATATATATATGCTCCAAGGATTATAGACGAATCTTAGTAGTATGCTATCAAGCGTGTATGGCAAAACCTAAGGACCGCATCTGTTTTCTTATATTACGAATGTTTTCTTTGCATAGTCAGCAGTAAAATATGTCTATAGGAGTTCAAAGTAAATCATTTAGAATTATAATATTTAAGATTGCATCCTTCATCCTTTGGTGCTTCTCTTGAATTTCATTAATTTACTCTTTGAAACTCATCAAATTCGCTTTATTCGCATTCTTTTTGACGACTGAATATATGTTTATCTTTTCATTTTTTTAAATAAATTTATTCCTTTCATCCTTCATTAAAAGAATTCTTCTATCATCTTTATAATAATCGCAGCTCGCATTAACATAATTACCATAGAAAATATTATATTACTTAGATGCATCTTTACTATTGTTATTATTAGTAATTTTATGGAAGTATTTCATTCAGCGAATTCTTTTCATCATATAATAATCACTATAGGAAATTCTTTTCAAAATTACTAGTTACTATAATTACCAATTACTATAAATTACCATTATTACTATAAATTACTATAAATTCATTTCATCATATAATTACTAATTATCACTATAGGATACACTTAAATATGACTGAAATATTCTGCATTGAAATATAAAAATTCAAAAAATAATTTCCTTAAATATATCGATGAAATAGAAATAACCAATAAAATTTATTATTAATTATGTAAAATTTTCATTTCATCGATATATATATATATATATATATATATATATATATATATATATATATATATATATATCGTTGTGCATAAAATTCAAAGCACAAATTTAGAGAATATTTGTACATTTAACCATTATTGCATGATAAAAGTAAATGCAGTCAGTTTTCGATCACTTTGCTATTGACGCTATTTGTGCTGCATTTTTGCAACGTGTTTGATGAGCTCTTTAGGTATAAATAATGATGATAAAGTGAGTGACCGAATTCCGATCAAATGTCGAAATTGTGGTCGGTTTTTCCGAACCAAATTTAGGTCTAAATTTTTTGGTTTTCTTTGTCACAAGTTGAACTTAATTTTCACCGTATAAGTGTTTCCTATGAACGAATCCCCGGCTTTTTTAGAAATGATTTTAAGTTCATTTCAACCTCTAAATGCTTGATTTAAAGACGAATTTGTGTCACAAGTAAATGCTTCATTGACCGGAAAAAATTGTAACCGTTAAGTTCAATAGTTTAAACATTCGATGATTTTGTTGCTGGAATGTTTTATTTCCTATGTTTGTTCAACTTTGCTTCATAGATGAAATGAACTTATCAAGTTTAATTTTTGCGAACGTCATTCCAAGCAGTTTCTGAGAGAGTAGTTATTAATAATTATTCAGCGGATTGGGTGCGACGAATGTCACTGAACTCTTTGTTTCCTCACTATATCCTTTATACTATTTTAAGCTGATCGATCATTTTCTCGACTATCTAATTTGTTGTATTTGAATTTATATTTATAAACCTTGGTATTTTTCTCAAATTCTGAAGGTTATTCATTTCATAGCTTGCTAATTTTCGCCCTGTACTTCATGCAGTTTACAGCATTCAGCTTCCGCTTGCACATTTAATTATGGAGGTTAATTAATAATGAAGGTTAATTGACAACAATGCAATTAGTTTTTCTTCTTATTCCTTTCGAAAAACTATACTGTTATTTATGTACAAATGAATCTGTTAGAAGAGTATATGAGACGCAAAAGAGAGAGAAAAAAGAAAGAAGTAAGATTGAGTAAAAAAAGATGAGAGCGAAATTTTATATAGAGAGACGAGGAATACTTTTAAAGTATTACTTTTTAAAGAATCAACGTTTATGTGGAAAAAGATTCTCGAAATATGAGCGAGTTAATGGAAAGAAAGAATAAATCTACCACTATCCTGAACTTTACGGATCTACGTTAATGCGCCATTAATTGATGCAAATTTCTTTTTGTGCAGTTGTTTTATGCATTTTACAGTTCGATCATAAAATATTGACAATTACTGCAAAATTTTAGGTTTCCTTGCAAGCGAACTGCATTAAAATGCTTCTAAATCATGCAACTTTGCACATCACGTGTATTGAATTATGTTAAAAAATATGACAAAATTATATATCATATCGTAAATTAATAATGCAATCTTAATTGCAATTACGTATGAATAAATTATAAAGAAAGAATATGAATGATGATCGATAATGCGCTTATTTTTAACTCAAGAACCCGATTTCGAGATATCGGCCTAATTGTAGAGAAAATATGCAATCAAAATTCACTTGATTAGTTACTCTTTTAAAGGTTGGTAGATCAACTTATAAATGATTTATGGGCATTTAATCGTAAATGTAAATCGTTCTAAACCATCGGAATCATTTTTTTTTCTTGAATTGATCCTTGACTTGCAATAGCAATCATCAGGAGTTTATCGAAGATGGTCAGAAGCAGATTGCATATGCCAGTTCATTCAAGTCAGGATGCAACGGTCGGCATGTCCAAACTGTGAGTAGAGCGCGCATGTGCACACCCAAACGCACACTTAATCGTTGGTCTACTACAGAAAATTGATCTTTGATCTCCAACTGTATCCGCTTCCCAACTCTGGATTCAGGCATTGATTAGATGGGCCTAAGAATCCTCAAGGTCGAGAGATAAGTCCATAAGTGAATTCGGCCCATAAACATTTTCGGAGGATTCGGTTCGAATGTGATGGTAGCACGTCATTAAGGATCTCTTACAAGAAATTGGTGTCTTCGAATGGAAGGCTTACATTTCAACTATCGCAGACCTCCGAGCTAAGTTAATATATGCACTTTGGTCTTCAACTTTAACCCTGAAGACTAAAATCACCCAAGCGCTTTCCCTCATTTCTCCGAATATCATCAAAAATTCATCGATTTTTGTATGTTGAGTACTCAATATAGTGTGCGGCTATATTTGCCTTGAATTTCATCGATACTGATTTCGCTAATGTATCGATTTCTTAACTTTTTTTAAGCTGCGAATGAATTATTTCGAGCTAAACATTATCGCTGCTTCTAGGTGCTCAATGTCGAATATTCTAAACTGAGACCTTGTGAATGTTTTATTTCTTTCTTTGGAATACTTTTACCTCCTAACAGTTGAACCTCAGATATCATTTTATATATTCTTAATCACTTTTCATTTTACGCCTATAAAATGGGTCAACTCGTCTGCTATATCACAGATGGCTAAGTAATAGTTGAATGTCAGTTATCGAATAAGCTTACTGTTAACTTAATTGCCATGGATGAAGAGCAGTGTTATAGCTAACTAGAGAATTTTTAAAAGGTCTTTCATCTTATTTCTTTCCTCGAAAACTGTATTTCATACATATTCGAGATAATATGAGGATTAGTGATAATGAGAATTTCATCGTCATCGCTAATCTTACATCAAAGCGATATGGTTAGTGCCTATCGTTCCACTACTCCAAGAATTAATTCATTCAATCTGATCGTTGACGCGAATAGTCGATAATTCTGTCTAGGTGTGCTCGCAATAGATTTATTGTTTTGAATTCAGTCGTATAGCACAAATATCACTTCACCATTATCATTTATCATTAATGCAGAAGTACAAGGATTTGGTCGATGTTCTTAGCTTATTTCATTCACATATTTCATTGTTCTTAGCTTAATTCGATGCAGTTTTTTTCGAATAAATGCTATCATAAAGATATTTTTTTCAGATGCTTGAAATAGGTATTTTCTTCATCTTTATTGTAATCATTTCAGTGTAAATCAGTAGTTTCATAGCTTCGAGAATTTTATTTCAGATTCGATCTTTCAATGTTTTTGAATGAATAAAATAAAAACTATGAGGAAGATATAAGAAAGATTTCAATGTAAAACCAATGTCGACTATGGAATAGTGACAAATAACTATTCAAAGTCACGGTTCATTAGTTCGTTTTTCGTTTTCTACTCGACACTCTTTAGGCTAGGCAAGAATTGGCAACGTCTCATTGTTTGAACTTCCCTTGTTTATTGATTAAGATATACGAAAAATGAGTAGGAGTATCTTGTTACTAATTGTAATGTCGAAATATTTCGAAAACTGCAATATAGAATTACTTAATTAAAAGTCACCATTTCAGTATCTTTATACTCTACAATTGAATGGGCAACTTTTAGTCAACTTTGATGGGTTTCTTGAACAAAACGACACCTCTCCTCTCGATCCTAACGATCATATTCCGCCTTCTTCTTGCCAATTACCTGCCTTTGTTGGATTCTCGTTGAGTGACCCAGCTGTCAGTTATTTATTTCTTGGTCGCTTTCGTCGACTGTCATTGTTGAATGTTTTCCTTCGTCTATATATCTCTGCAAGTTTTATGATTTTATTTTATTGTTTTTCAATATTTTCTCTTAATAGTGGCATCACCGATCACTAATATTTGCATAGCGTATATATTCGTAAACGCATTGCATTAAAAATATTTGTGCTATAATTTCGATGAGGTTTTACGATACTATAAAAGTAATTTTTGTCTTAGTTTAGTTATTTCGACTGTCTCTCGTCCTCTGTCTCTCTTCAATAGCAACGCTCTGGATTCTTCCATTCGGAAAGTAACAATTAAAGTGTTGTATGTAGGTGGTCGATGAGAAGGTATGGATGAGGAGAACGGGATGGGAAAGGAGAGGCGAAATCAGCAAATATGATTTTGTCAATATTCAAATCAAATATGAATAGTTGATTTCTCAACGAGCACAATAGACTTTTGGTTTTTCCATTGCGGATGAATGGTGATCCACCATTAAGTGCACTTTCGATGAAAAGGGAGTGTTTGATATTTATCTTGACTCAAATTATCGCTACATATCTTTAAGATCGAAAAGTGTCGATTAAATTTGCTAACCTCAAAGTTCACTATTGTCATTGTATAACATCCAAGATCAAGTATCATTTGCGTATTTCCTCAAACATTACAAATATATAGAGTTTGAAAAGCCTGGCAGACGGCTGGTATAAAAATACGTTGTTTTCTTTTCTTTTTTTTTTAATGAACACCTTCATTAAACTTATAAGCAAATTCCATAATAAAATCATGAAGTATTCCTGGAGATGATAATATGGATAGGAAATTAATTTGATTTCGAGATCGTCGATTCATCCTAACTGCAAATTTTATAATTGTTAAGCATAAAATAGTGCTTAAAAGTCTATTTTCTATTCTAAGTGAACCTAATGAGATATTTCGATATCTGAAAGATTATCAGTGATATCTTATCACTTTCGTATCCATTTTTGTGAATTTTCATAGAATGAATATGAGAAAAATTATATTCCGAACGAATTTTTTTTTTTTTTTGGAATAAGTCTGCCAACTGTGATTGTTTATTTTTAGGTGATATTGTTTGTTTAGTTCTATATTTATTTCTTAATTATTGCACGCTATGTAGCAGAATAAGCTGAAGATGAAAGTCACTGAAGAAAACGAAACCCTTGGATTGCAGATTAGTGATTCTAGGACCGATTCAACACTTCTTCAGGATTAGTCCTTTATTTTCATCCTACTCAATGAAAAAAAAATATGAAGTGTGTTTACATAGTCAACTCGTTTGAGCTTATAATGTATGCTTTGGACTCCTATTTCATATTATGTGCAAGAACGGCTCCGATACGACTCCTGTCCTCAAGTACCTCGAGCAAAACTACTTATGCAAAGTACATTTAGACGTCATCTTTATGAATAGTTCGACGAAATATCGTGTACATTTTTCTGTTGATTGGCAGTAAGAATTGCTAAGAAGGAGAAAGATGTGCGATCTTATCTATGAATGTATTTGTCGTCTGAGGATAATTTATCGAAAATGTTCGATAAAAGTTGGCGATTATTGTCAGAAGAAACGATTGTTAATTCCGTCTGCTTGAAAAAAGTAATTCTTGAATCGTAAAATCAATGAGAAATAAATTCCATTTAAGGTGTAAAAATTTCTATGATTTTCTTTTTGTATTTTAAAGCAAACCGTTATAGAGGTCATTTCTTGTTGTATTCTCTCTCATTCACGTATTAAATTTCACTTCCTTTCTTTTCTAATCACTTTATCACCATTTCTAGTAATTTATCACCATCGTTAATCAAAGATTTGTCGGTATTTTCCAGTAATTTATCACCATCGTTGATCAAAGAGTTATCAGTATTTTAGTGTAGGATTATCGTCGCTATGAGGTATTTCTCAGTATAAATTCGAGCATAGTTTTTCAATGAACTATTTTTGCTCGTACGAGGAATAGGAATGATTCAATGAGGAGGATATTAACCTCCATTTTATGATCGAACTGACTAGATAAGATGGATTCAACGCATATGGAGAAATAAGAATGAACTATTGCATTTGGTGAAATAAGAAAATTTTCATTATCCGTTATCATTCTAATTTATAGCATCAAAATGCCGTATATTCATTGGTAGTTAATGATATGAAAAGACCAAAAAGCATCGTAATCTTTCAAGACTTTCACAGTTGCCAAATATTCTAGGGAATGATTCCAGCTCTGAGAAGATTAATCACTTTTGTTGGATGAATTTGTTGAATGGATTTCATTAATGGATTTGTACGATAATGCTAAATTCATTCAAAAAGTTGACTCGGAGAAAAAATTACTGGAATTTTTCTTTAAATTAATGTTAGTTGATTTAATTTGATATTATATAGCATGGGAGGATGCAATAATGTGATAAGAATGATAGAGGCATAATTTTTGGCGATAAGAAAGAATGAATTTGTTAAGTACTGGATATATAAAACTTAGCTATTTCGTTTCTTCTATGAATCATCCGTTTATGTAATTTTGATCGCTATGAAATTTGTAAAAGTTCACGACCGATAGGCCGTAAATCATTGATATGTGGTCACAGTACGTAAACGTGTGGAAATTATTTGTAGTAAATAAGCTAATAGATAGTATCGAAGTTTCTAATGTTTTCTTGTACTGATAATACTCGAGAATGACAAATGTGTCGTGGAGTCGTCACTACCCTATTGATTCGTTAATCGATTATCGACTCTGTTTCTTGATCCATTCATTGATCACCTATCGACTCATCACTATTCGATCCATACATTTATCATTTGTCGACTCGTTATCGGATCGATTAATTTATCACTAAAGTGATTGTAAAAGTGAGTTGAAACCAGTTCCAAAAACGTAGAGTGAACGATGTATTCACCACCACCTCTTCCAATCATACACATATACGCAGATTGCGCAACAAAGTGACGACAGGATTCGGAAACGCGTTCTTTCCACTCGCACATTCTTAATAACCATCTACTCTTGGCCATTACAATTAGAGTGTTGATTTTCGAGGCCCTGTAATGGTCTGTTCACTTAGTTATCTTATAATAGGCCGTATTTGCTAAGTTATTACATATACGTTTGAGAAATACCTTGAAGTTGGATACTTTAAGAGTTACTTTAAACATTACTTAAAAAAAAGTCGGATAAAGTATGACTACCATGTGGTGTTTATTTATTACTTATTAATTATTGCGCCTTTTGCTGTATATTTCTATAGATTTGAAAAGGAGCGCTTATGATGAAAATATATGAATTTTTGCATAGATATTCATTACTTATTGTTTAGTACTATTTTAGTTGCGCGTAAGCTTTATAAAAAGAAATTATTTACGATAATTTAAAGCTAATTTATTTTCCAATAATTATGTTCCACTTCATGCGAATCTTTTAAATTGGATTTTTCTTTTCCTAAGAACTGCAAATTGTGTGGAAAAATGCTCCGCTATGGAGCATTTTGTATTGAAATGATGAGCTAAATTTTGCAATGAAGGCAATGCTTAATTTACCTGCCAATATGAAGTGCGCACCTTTGGATGAGATTGATTTATGTGTTTTTTATATCAGCTCAAGTTTCCTTTATTGAACGATAAAAAAAGTTCACTAATGTTTTCCTTAATTTTTTGATGATATTAAAGTATGAATTACATAATGTATATTCATTAGTCGCTAATATCTCTTCTATAGTGTTATTTTATTGACTTTAAAGCTAATTGTGACAAATAGTTATACCTATCTTCTTCCTCAACTATTATTCTTTCTTAAGCGAATTCATTGCCAGAAAGTTTCGCACCGTTTTAAATGAGCTGATGCTTTCGTGTATGAGCGTTGATAGCTGAGCTAAATATTGCAGTTATTTAAATTAGAATATGATAAAAATCTTATTAAGAAGCCTTTATGATAAATAAAATTCAAAAAGGCGCCGTCAGATTATCTGATTTAATGAGCTTCATGCCAAGTTGGATTATTATGAAGAGTTTTGTACGTTATTATCTCTATAGGAATTATTGTATGCATACTGTTGCCGCTCAATAAGAAGGATTAGTTGCATAGTGCATTGTTTCTTGGTGGTATTCGATTGTGTCCTCTTCTCCTTCAATATCCTCTCCTCTCCTCTCAAAAATTACTTAACCCTCTTACATATTTCCTCTTCCGTAATTCCTGAAGATAATGTTGAGTAGGTTTGAATATAATGTAACTTTTGGACCTCTGGCGTCGTTTTAGTGGCTCCTTAAGGAGTGTCGGTTTTCTTTTTCTCTCCGATGAAAACACTTAGGCAAGTACAATAATACCGCAATAAAATGCAAGGATGAATAAGAGAGACAGAAGGGCAAATTAACAAGAGAGCGGTATTGGCATGTTAACCTTGTCGACGTAGATTGAAGGAAGCTTTACAAAAATAAAGAGTGCAACAATGTCCCAAATGAAATTTAAAATTAGTCTATTTATTGAGGTCAAAACCAGGGCGGAACTCGCAGGTTTACTTTCGCCTCATGTAAATTTCAAAAAGCTCGTACTCTCAACAAGTGTCAGCGTAATAGCGAGTCGGACGCTTAACTCTTCATCTCTGGTACCATCATACGACGTAAACAGTACCTCTTCAAGAGAGTTTTTAAGAAATTTTAGGCGAAACAAGGTTCAAACTAAAGACGGTGCTATAGTTGATGGAAATACACGTCCTTTTAGCCAAGATTGGTTGAGGAACTGAAGAGAGAGGAAAAAAACTGAGAAATGAAACGAGAAAGTGAAGTGAAAAGGCGTAGGGAAGAGATGAGAAGGGAGAAAAAAGACTCAGAAAGAGAATGAACGAGAGAAGCGGAAAAGCTGAAAAAACGAGATGGAAGACAAAAAGAGCTGAAAAAGAAAGAAAGTTATTGATGCGAGTTGCAAATACGGTGGTTGCGGTTACATGACAGCTGTCCAATTTCTCCTTTGTCAACTTCCCAATAGTTTTTTCATTCTTTTTGGTACTCATTTACAAATTTTAGTTGCTACTGACGAGATAAGATAGCCTAACATATATATATGTATAAAGCAGTATTATTTCTGGTCCTATTACGAACATTTCGGTAGCTTTTTCGGCGCAATTTCACCGTTCTCTCATTTGATACTCTTATTCAGTCTGCATCTAAGGAAAATATTATGATGGTTGTCATTAGTGTCATCTCTGTGAGTATGGATATAATGTCGAATCACTAATTTCTGGTGAGCAACCAAACTTATGAGGCTAATTCACACGTCAGATTTTATTTTGATCCATCAGTGACCCAAAGATTTGCAGATACTTGAATGTAACTGAAATATTTGTTGCACCCGATCGGGATGCACCCAAGATACGTAAGCGGTTAGATCGTCTAAAATATGTACGTATTATTCGTTGATGTTTTATTGCTTATTAATATTCTATGGAAGTGTTCGGTCTGTTGAATTGAAAAGCACATGCTGTGACTATATTTTGTGGCGTACTTTTGCATATTTTCCGAATCAAATTTCATTGAATCTTCTTATAGTGCGAAAATGCGCATAAAATTTGGTCAAAAGTAATATGCACAGAAATCACTTAAGGTTGAATTAATTTATTAATGCATTATCATAGCAATAATATCTTAAAAGTTATATGTTAGTCGTCCAATTAAAGCAACATTTTTTTATCCTAAAAAATGCCCAAAAAAATTTATTCCAATTAAAAGGGAACTATAAAAATTAATATATTTTTGCTAGATAAACTTTTTAAAAGAAATGTGTTCTTTAAAGTTCAATACAAAACAGATTTCCGTCTGGATTGGGAAATGCTCACTCTAATCCAGAAAAAAAACTCTCTTAAAACTATTTCAATAATTATGGATATGCGGTGTGAATGGGACCTAAATCGTTTATGCTATGAAGAAGTCGTCATCGAGATAATTTGTTTAGTTTACAAAGAAAAGGATTTCCCATACAATTGCATTTAAAATATGCATATATATATATATATATATATATATATATATATATATATATATATATATATATATATTATAATTATCTAAATTATGATAATTGAATTTTTTCTCATCAATGTTATTCTTTTTGTTATAAATTTTAGAAAAAATAGTTTTATGAAACGTTTGTTTTCATTTCATTTTCATTATTTTAGCTTTTTAGTGAGGTATAATTTAATATATTTAATGAATGTATAATATATTTAATATATTTAATAGCATAGTATATTTAATTAAATATATAGCATAGTATATTTAATTAAGTATATAGTATAGTGTACTTAATCAAGTATATAGTATAGTATACTTTATTTAGTATAATCTATTAAAATTTCCTTTCATTTATTGATTTTTGACTCATGCGTATTTCATGTGGAAGTTTTAATTTTCCTCATTAATACTCCATCTTAATGAATTATTAATGAATAAATGAATTAACTAATTAATTAATTAATTAAAAATAAAAATAATAATTTTCCTTATTAATTTTTATTCCGCTATTCGCCGAGTGTGGTATTCATTTCTTTGCATTAATTCTTAAACAACTTTATTATTGTCATTATTATTATTTCAGTCATTTGTGAGACGAAAGAGTGCACTATCATTGAAAAGGTTTGTTATGTTCATTGCCAATTAAACGTCATTAAGAGTACTTTTAAACAACAGTCAATTCATTAATTAATTGGAGAAGATGAGGTAAATAAATTTAAGTTGACTTTTTTTGCTCTATATAATAGCTAAAGCATAGAAAAGGATATAAAATATGTCCAACCAAAATCTAAGTAAAATAATAATATATCTGAACGACGGATTAGCGGATTAGCGGAATTTCCGTTAGCGGAGGAAAATAAGAAGCAGTCTTCATTCAAATCATCTAGCAATTATAGATATTCTTTGATATTGGAAAGAAGATTTCTTACCAGCTATAAGTTGAAATTCAGAAATGAGTCCAGAAATCCAGAAATTAGTGAAAGAAAAAAGATTATAGGGGCGAGGTGAGACGACGGGGTTGTTGATGGAACGCAATGCGTCCGCATCGTTTGAAATGGATGACGAGTCACGCAATTCCTCGTCGAAACCGAGCGTCATCATAGAGGATAGTGACGATGAAGAATTCCTTTGTGGTTATGGAAGGTCATTTTTTTGTCGAAATTATTTTAATTATCTTAATTTCTGCTTTGTTTTTTATTTATTTGTTAATTAGATTAATGCGAAAGATAAAATGCTCATATGATTGCAATAGTAAATATTACTTTAATTGTTTTTATAATAGTTATTTCATACATTACAAAAAATAATGTATTTATTATAGGAAAAATTATTGTTTCCCGGGGAGAAATTCACCTAAGAAGATACGTTTCATGTGTATTTATTAATGCGTTATCTTCATCTCCTTTTATTGCAGTAATTTCTAGCAATGAGCGTCTATGATGATGGTTTATTCTGGTTCATTCTGGTTTATTCTGGTTTATTCTGGTTTATTCTGGTTTATTATTATTTGTTGTGGTTTATTGTGGTTTATTGTGGTTTAATTCATTAATTAATTTATTGTGGCGTCTAGACCACAAATGACAGAAAAAACTGAACTTATAGATGTCGATTTTTTAAATTCTTTGCCAATCTTATAGGTTCATAAAGTGAATTTCCATTGATTTCGCATATTATCTAAGTGACGAGGAATTCGAAGTGCTAAACACGAAATATTTAGCTATAAAAATGAGAATATGATATGCACTCCTTAGTAGTATTTGAATAATACCAATGTAAACTTGAAACCTGCCCTTCACTTTCAACTAAGAGAAGTAAGCTCGCAGCATGGAATTTCAGCCTAATCTCAGATAGTGTTCTCAATCAGCCGATATGCAAACAAACATCTATGACTTATATTAAACTATGAGGCGATGTAATGAAGCTTTTCGAAGTCAAATATCCTATGAAATCATAAGAAACGAATAGGAACATTATTTATTACAGTTGTACTCCACGATGGTTACAATGGTTCCATACAGCGAAATGGCTGCTTACGGTACTTGGTGTTTGTGCGTTTGTACAAAGTTTCGTTGTCAACAGTATATTTCCGGTTGGGCTATCAACACTGGAGAAACGTTTTCATATGACAAGGTATATATATGAGTTCTTTTTGCTTCTTTCCTTTTTTCTTTGCAATTTTTCGCTAATTTTAAATTCTATCTTTTTCGATATGCATTTTTTAAAATTTTTCTCGCCTATTATTCATATAAATTTTATATTTCATTAATAATTTGGGTCGGAAATTAAGAAGTTCCTATAAAGATTTAGTGGAAATTAATGGAGCTAAAAGTTCGAGTTCGAGTTCGAATTGAAGAATTGAACATTAAAATGTAAAATAATTATTTAATTATTTAATTAATACTTTACCTAATTGATTACTTAATTATTTAATGAATTCTTTAAACATTTATTTTTTTTAAATTCAAATTGGTGCAATTTCCGTAATCGAACTCTCGAAAATTAATGTAATTTTTTTCGAAATTATTCGATAATCACTTTGAAAGGTTATTTTCATAACTATCGCTTTCGATTATATATTAAAAAATCTATATTCTACGTATTAAAATCCCCATATATAAGTCTAGGAATCTATATATTAAAGTCTTTGTTTTATTTAATCTTATTTAAAGAAAATGCTTTCAGCACACAAACTGGAATAATTTCAAGTTGGTATGACTTTGCGGTACTTATCGCAGTGTTTCCGGTTTGTCATTGGGGGAATACGGGTTTGTGCTTTCTCTTTATCGTTGTCTAATTAAATTTTTTTAACAAACCTCAATAGTTATGCGAAGTGTTTTCTATACTTGAACACCCAACTATCAGGAAACGTTTATATAGACATCCATTCGAGACAAGTGAGAGGAGCTGAAGTTTGAAGGGCTTTATCTGGATCATCATTTATTTAATCCAATATTTTCATCATCGATTTCCTAGCAATTCCATTATCAATATCGACTTTTGAAGTTAAAGTATTATGAAATAAATAAATCTATATATTGGAGATAGTTATTATTTTTAAACGGCTAAATTTTAAACGATGTTCACTCTCTCAATTAATGTTTGCAAGAGAATCCTCTTTTACAAATCATTAAATGCTCTCAATCCGCTCATATAGCTATGGAAGAGTGGAATTTGAATGAGGTTTTTCTTGTTTTCAAAATCCCCTAAGAAAATCGTTTCCATACTTAATTAAGCTCTATAGAATTTTGATGTAAGACGAATATACCTTATCGAACTTGATAACATTCTTACACTCCATAAAGCATCTCAGTATCCTCATATATTAATGGTTGCTTCGATTTTTCATTGCATTTTCATATTGAGTTGCATAAAAAGCCTACACATTTCAATTCACAATTTGCAGTTTCATTCTAAATGATGATAATTAGTGAATCATATGAAAATATTCCAGTTTTATGTTTTAATTCTATTTATTAATTCAATTCTAGTAATATGTTGACGAACGTTAAATCCGTAATGCATATAAAATAGTTTTATCTTCGGCACTTTAGCACATTTCACCATCATCCGAGAAACACATTGCACTGTATTTGTTTTGCTGACGATATCGCTTTCCTCTTAAATTCGTACTTCACTTCCATATTCATATCGTTAAATTTTTCTCTTCCAGGATATTTTGTATTTTTAACTGTATCATTTCATTTGAGGCAGAGGAGAAGGTGAGGAGGAATGGAAAAGAGAGTAGAAGATGGAGGGAGGAATGCGAAACTTGCAGCCTCCGGCGTCTTAGCTCTCGTTCTAAATATAGCGAAGCTTTGATGGTTGAAACAATAATTTTTCACCTCGGATATTATCGATCGATTAATTTCAGGTCACAAAGGTCGATGGATAGGTATTGGTACATTTCTAATGGGTCTAGGTTCATTTGTTTGCGTTCTTCCGCACTATATGATCAGTCCATATCAGGTCAAAGATGGAGGCATTAACGAAAGCGACTATGGCCAATGTATGTGGAGGTAAACGAAACGAGATGTGAGAAATTATACCTCGTAAACGGTGTCTCCCGCATCAACAGCTCGTCATCGCAACTGAAATAGACTGGAATCATTGCAATAAGAACCTCATCTGCTAGTGATTCGCATCTATATGAGCAAGGCAACATTTACATAATTTAAAGCGAATATCGCGCAATACGGCATACATTGAGGGTTCACCTTAGTTGCCAATAAAAAATACTAATGAATAAGAGCAATGATTAATGATGAAGGGAGTTTTACATAGAACAATTTATAGAGATTATTTTATAGCCTTATCAATCCTTTACTTCTTCTCGCTTCTCTTCTCAGCGAAGCCATGTCATTTCTCACAGAAGGTTCCGAGGTTCCTTCATGGATATGCGGTACATCATTATAAGGTAAACAGTGAAGTTGTAAAATAGTAGAGAGCAGTTTGACTCATTCGAACGCCAAACAGACACGTTGGTAATGAAGTGACAGAATTCATAAATGGCACATAGTTAATCAGGTGACACCTCGTTGCTTCTATTCCATCGAAAATAATTCACGGCGTTCGCCTAATGATCCATCCATTCGTCAAAGATTGGCTTGAATCTGTCGAGGTTCATTCGCTCATTCTATTTTTTATCAATTGAGAAATGCGACAGTGGCGTTTGGGTCCCTCGCTCCTCGAGCTTCAGTCAGCCGCGGTTTGCTTTTTCACACCTAGGTGGGATGGTCACTGTGGATCAGACCTGCAACGACACCCTATGTCTTATTGGGAGACTTTAGAGCCTATTAGGACCTGAGCATAACACGTAGCTGGTACGGCCACCCTTTCCCATCCCGGACAGCGAAGAGGAGGTGGTGGTGTATTGCTTGCGGGAGTTATTTATTGTTATCGTCAGTTATGATGCATTTATCATTCATTTGTGCAAGTGCGATGCTAAAGCTGACAGATTTCAATCACAGGGAACAACAAACAATGACATGTGCGAAGAGTGATACCAACTATGCATCCTATTTGAATCCATATTTTCTTATGTTTCTCCTTGGTCAAACACTACATGGAATTGGTGCAACGCCACTCTTTTCGATTGGAACTGCATATCTCGACGAGAACGTCTCGCAGAAAGCCTCGCCTGTCTACCTTGGTGAGGGTTATTTGCATTACCTGAATGTTATAACTGCGTTTCCTTCCCATATTATTTCCACATTCATGGGGTTTTTTTTTCTGGCAAATGAGATAGACGATAGAGAACGAAAAAGTGAAGCAGTATAAGGCATCCTTATTGTGGTACCTTATAATTAAACAGGCTCAAATGCGCGATATTACAGAACCATAACAGCCAATTAATCATTGCGTCGTACGTGAACTTTATGTTGAACGTTTCAGCTATTCACGCAGTGGTTACGTCTATCGGACCTGTGATCGGTCTTTTTATTGGTGGCTTTTTGCTGACGATATATACCGATTTCGATCGTGTTGATATCTCTAAGTATGTTTAATTCTTTGAATATCCATCATTTACGTTGAAATATCTTCACGATTCAAAATCCATATTCACTTATTTGATGAAGAGAAATTATCGATATAAACTAATTAGATTATCAAAAATGAAATCATGTTTTTCGTTGAGCTTTACGGTGAGTCCTCTGTGACGAAAAAGAAGAAATTGGAGAAGCAAGCAACAATTTTTCAGGATCACTCTCAAAGACTCATCAGATCCACGTTGGGTGGGAGCCTGGTGGCTTGGTTTCTTCGCATCTGCTATACTTGCATTTTTAACCGCATTTCCGATACTCGCATTCGCAAGAGAATTGCCAGAAGCAAAAAGGCATCGATTAAAGGATGTCAACCAGGTAATTCTTATCCAGCTCACTTACTTAACGGGAGAGTCATCACAAAGCAATGAAATATGCGCGATCAATGAACAAATTCTACAGCCACTGTAATTTATGGTTTTCTTTTTCCGATACTACGCTATAGAATATATTATCCTAGAGAGTCAGGAGAGCATGCTTCAAACTTGAAACTACCATAGGTGGAAATTCGATTGTGTTCCAATGATTGCATTCTCTATACGACAGCATCAAAAATAGCACATTATATGTAGCATTCAATATAATGTCATTTTCAAAAAATTACATGTCTTATCTGATAGCGCATTTCGCTAAGAATTTGGTATCAAAATATGGCACCCTCTAAGCAAGATTTGAAATCGACACGCTAGCTAAGGAATTTTTGGGAAAGTCTATTATCCGAAGCTGATTTTAGGTGAAACTTTAACCAAATAATCTATCAGTGCTCTTAACATCGAAGATATACATAAAATTTGTGGCTTTTAACAATTATGGCTAAAAAATTCTTTATTTTTATGAACTTTTTTTGCTTTTTCTTGTTAACTCTATATATGTTATAGTTTTCTGGATATTATCAGCGTAGTTATCCAGGAGGTGTATAAAGTAAGTTCCATACCATCATAATTAGCCGTATTATAATGATGGCGATAGTACGATGATCGCAAAAGATGCGTACATCAGCGATCGCATACATCAAGGCTCTCTATACCTCATTTGCTCTATGTTCAGTTGTATTAGCATCATAGTATCGTTTAGTAGTGTTAAATAAAAATTACTCGAAAGGTTTCTTCATTTTAATTTACTCTTTCATATCGAAATATGTTATCTGTTTTTCATTTCAATAGTCAATTTTGAATCCATGGATTTTTGGATTAATGGATTCATGAAATCATAATCCATTAGGATTAAGAGCGATAATTTTCAGGTACATGCAGTATCACAGGTCGATGATAGCGATCTAATACTTAAGGGGAATCTAAAATATTTACCGAAAGCTGTTTGGGTAAGTATGCATTTATTTTCACCCCATTTTCTTCAATGTTCATTATAAGCGTTGATTTTCGATAACTTCCAATTTCTTATTGATGCTATCGTTTAATGAAAGACAAGTTTATTTCATTTTACCACCATAGTTTATGTTTAGTAATGACACCATCGGCTGTCAATATCTATAGAATACAGCGATAGATTATGGCCTTTGAATTTTCACTTTATCAGCTGTTACAGTATCGATACTTTTATAAGAAATAATTATGAATACAGAATCTTACTTTATAGCACTAAATGAAGTTAAATAATTTAATTAAATATTATTAAATTGAATTAAATTAAATTAAAATAATATTATTTAAACTAAATTTGATGAAATATATAAAATTAATTTACTTTATTTTCTTTTTAATTAAGCTAAAAAATATTCGATGATTTAAATGGCTAATATGGAAGAAAGAGAACGGTGAACTGGTCAATGGAATTTTAAATTTTTCATTTCAACAGAGAAAGCGAATCAATTGCAGAATATTCTACGAAATCCAACATTCGTTACATGTATCGTTCTTGGTATATTCGAATCGATCGTTATAAATGGATTTGCGGCTTTTATGCCAAAAATTTTAGAAGCGATCCTTAGTACAACACCAACTAAAGCATCATATTTATCTTGTAAGACTTTTATTAATTTGAATATTTTAATTCGAGATAATTTTCCTTGTAATGCTATAGATTATATAGCGGCCATTGCAAGAAATGCAATCCTATATAGAAATACAAAACATTTCTCTTCAATGAGCGCATCCAACAGTTTTTCCAATATAGGAAAGGAATATATCGTAAAGGACATCTCATGCAGAGAGTTTTGCTACGTTATGAATATCTGTGGCTTGAACATTCGCTTTGAGCTATGTGCATGCTTCTTAAGTACATGCTTCAGATAGGTTGAATATGCATTTATTGGTCCTTTTTTAATGTCTCAATAATGTGGCTCTGGTTTCCTTTCCACCTTTACTCCATCGTGATCTTTACTTTTATATAATGCTGCTCCTTTTTATGAACTAGTCGGCTGCTATGATCCTGGAGCTTTAGACGGCGATCCACCTCACCATTAAAGGCAGTACCGGTAAATATATTCACCATTACTTACTAATTAGTTGGAAGAATGTCTCATATACCTTGGTTTACGCCACTCAGCTGCTATAAAATATAGAAATAAAGTTTAAGAAAAAGATCGATTGTTTTATGGAGTATTTCACTGTTGCAGCAAAACTTATTGTTTCAGCGGTCGTAATATTCGCTGCAGCTGCGGGAGTGATGCTCGGAGGTGCACTCATCAGGCAACTCAATCTTCAGGTTTCTGTGTCGTTATTTTCCAATTTGATTGATATTTCTTGTGCTTTTTACCAGGATTTATGAAAATCAAGAGCGGTCGAAAGGCTTAAAATACGTTTTAGGGTTCCTTTGGGGTTATAAAGTGGGATTTGAAAGATGGAAGTTCTTCTTCTTACATCTTCTTGAGGAGGAGGAAGACGTAGGGGAAGCATTTTTCTTTTTGAAAGCTTATTTTCAAATCCAAAGTCGCTTCTGTAGAGAGTACTTCGCGATATATTGAAAATGTTCTTTTTTTTCACGCTTAGGTTTTGGTATATGAACGATTTGGTGTAATTTCTAATCGCATTATGTGAACACGAAATCGGTAAAACTTTAACTAAACAACAAAAAAACTGTTCTATAATCGCTACTAGAAGTGAGCTCGATACTATCTGATGCTTTCATGAATTGATCCTCGTGCTCTTTGAAGTAATAGGCATCGTGGTAATAGCTGTAAATTGAAGTTTCATTTAGGTTGGTGGTATGTTAAAGATGATATTCGTGTGTCATCTGATCGCATTACTGCTTATTACCTCATTTCTCATTCAGTGTCCTGCACGTGATTTTATCGGCATCAATCTGGGATACAACAATGAGTTAGTTCTTTTCTATAATTGCTACTTTCTTTCATAGCCGCATATATGGTCGCTAATGCTAAAGAGATAAAGAATATATTATCGATAGGTTTCTTTCGCTATCGCATAGTGAAGATGATAGAAATATGCATAGTACAATATACTGATCGGCATCGAGACATTAGCAAATATTGCATTTTCTCAAATAGAGCCGTTAAGTTTAATTTTGTCCGCTCTGATAATATTTCTATGGGGCTTTTTTTTTTATTTAACGATATATTTATTGAAATTCTGTAAAGCTTTATTTATTGCAACTTAGTTCATTAACTTCTGTTTAGGTATTTAATTATTTTTATTCGCATAATTTCCGATAATCTTCATTTCATTCATTTTCTCAACCGAAATCCTCTGATTGTTTACTTGTTCAGTTTGTTGGATTTATTGCCCAAAATTAATGTATTTCTTTTCCCGTTCTTGTCCTTCATGATGATCAGTCTTTATATTCATCATGTAACTGTTATGTAAATCGATCCTTTGTTTCCCATTAGTCTCTAAGAAGTTTGCTAAAGCTAAGCGCATTACAACCACTTACTGCCTATGAGTCCATATATATATATATATATATATATATATATATATATATATATATATATATATATATATATATTTATATTTATATATATGAGTGTGTATTTATGCGTTCACTTATGTGCGAATTTATGCACGCAAACGTTTTTCTCCATTTCATATCTTCATGTATGCGTCTATTTGCGTATATTTTGCGAGTATGCATGTATATGTGTATATCAATGTTGATTCCAGGATTTATCAACTTCAGGAAGAACTTTTAGGTAACTAAAATATTTCCTTACAAGTGTCTCTTCGTCATTTTTGCAGTTTCAGCCGCAGACACATTTTCTATAGAAAATTTATACTATCGGTGAGATTGATTCGAACTTGTGGATATTATTATTTCATATATTTATTTTTGGTTAGCATAAAATGTTTCGGATAGCTGAGCGAAACGTTAAAATACTAAGTTGCTTATTTAGTTCACCAAGCTGAGAATGTCAATATATTCATCCCGCTAAGTAATTTACGCCATACTTGATTGCCGTCAACATTTTCCAGTTATATTTTATTTTCTTGTTTTTCAACATATTTCTTTATTGTTTCGGCAATGAAGACATTATTGAATTGTTTGAAAGAACAGCTCATGTTTAAAGACAAAGAGATAAAGGGGGATATATATTCATGGAGATGTCTCTATTTTCTATATTTAAGCATAAGGGAGCTAGCTTGTATTGAGGAAAGTTTAAATTGATGCAAATGCGATGTCACTAATTCGCGAAAGCCAACGAAGAAATGAACGAGCCATCTATTGGGCGTGTTACCAGGGTGCTTTCGCCTAGCGCATGGTACCTTCAAAGAAGTTACTTGATGTACGGATTTGTGTACAGTGATTTTATTGCGCCAACCAGCCACCCACCATCAACTGCTGTTCCACTAGCATAGAGTGTGGGTTTGTAGAATTTGCAATCGACCTTTTAGCATTTGTGGAAATAAATTCCCGCTTAAATTGCTTCAACGAGATATCATGGACATTAGCTTCTCTCTGAAACGACTATACATATAATTTTCCATGAAATAGTGATATAATCACTGTTATCAGAAATTCCCTGAATGGGAGTATTCGTATATCTTCCGTAGTATTTATTGCCATCAGCGGTATTGCTATTTCACTTGCTCAAATATTGCATGTCGTCCGAATTCAACCTATTGATGATGTATGTTTTATTTCTTTCAGGAGGATAAAAGGCGTAACTGGTGATCTTTATTCCACATGCAATATGGATTGTGCATGTAAAAATGATTGGAATCCTGTATGCCATGAAAATAGTGGATATACATTTTATTCTGCGTGCTATGCTGGATGCACCGATCGAGAGATTGATTCATCGGTACGAAGCGTCCATATTGAATTTCTAAAAAAAATAAATCCTTAAACTAATTTAAGCAAATAATAATAATGAGTATTTAAATTATTATTTTTATAAAAATATATTCGAAGTTTTCTTTAGAAATTTCTATGGAATAATTTTGCAGGGAACAATTTGGAAAGACTGTCAATGTTTATCGGAGATGGCATCATTTGGCAATAATCCACTCTTGATCGGCAACAATACATTAAGTGAGGGATTTTGTGAGAAAGAATGCGGCTATGCTCAATGGATATTCCTCTTTCTTCTTTTCCTCTCGGTTGTCGCTAGCTTCGCTTCCGGTATACCATCACAACAGGTATATCGATCAAGATCATATAAACATAAAAACAACATTCATTACGATATATATATATATATATATATATATATATATATATATATATATATATATATATATATATATATATATCATCACGATATCATCACGTGATGATATATATATATATGATATATATATATATATATATATATATATATATATATATATATATATATATATATCATATCGTGATGAAATCAGAATTCCAAAGGAAACAAAAAAGAGAGAATGCGAGTAAATGCCCAATCGGATCTTTTCATGCGTTCATTTACCGATCTAGTCTCATATTCGTTCCGTTAGCACACATATATCCTCTCTCCTTCAGTGCGGTTCTTAAGTAAAAAGCAATTTTGAACGCTATGTATTTCATTTTTCTTGGCTTTTCTATGAGTGTAGGAATAATTTCCAAAGCAGATACCTTGATAATGTGGTGTCAGCAACTAACGGCTGAATCTCATAGAAACTTAAGAAACGGTGTCCAATAGCTCTATAAAAACATAAGCTGATATACTGAAGTGCTTCAGTCATAAAGTCTAAAATATTTTAATATATTTTCTTGCGATTGCTGCCGCCGGCCGGATTATCGTCGAGATATTTTCCAAATGCTTGTAAACAATAATCCTGGAATATGGAGTTCCTCTCGAATTTCTCCTATAGAGAAGAACTTTTCTCTTATATTAGTTTTCCAGATTTTGCAATTATATGTTCATTTATAAATAAGTTTATAGAGTGATGCGAGATCGAACATCCAAAGAATCTTATAAGAGCTTAAATTTGAGACCAGATGGATGCGCAATCTTTGGAGAACAAAACGAGCGACGATCCAATCATCCATTAAATATTTTCCCAATATTTCGCTTTGCTTTCGCTCGAAAATTCGCATTCCTCTAAGTAGTGTGAGAAGATTTTCATGGAAAATTTTCATCATAACCATACAGAGTAGAAATGATTATTCGATGTAATCTAATCCAGAATTTTGTGGATTCGATGTAGTCTAATCCAGAATTCATTGTTTGTGGAATTAGAAGAATGAAATTGATATTGAAATTGATAATGTTATTATTCTAACATCTTAATTATTTCAAATAGGTTGAAAGCTTTTAGAAATTCATTATAGTTGTACACATTTATAAAATTCTATTGAAATATTTTCTTTTATTTTATATACTTACAATTTTTATAGGAGTAAAATTATTTTTCAGATAATGCTACGAGTGGTACCATTCCAACAGCGTACACTCGGTATTGGTGTTCATTGGACATTCCTACGTCTTCTAGGTTAATTAATTAATTCCATTCATATTGAATCACTTAATAATTTATCTATTCCACTTAGAGTCTTTTTATCTATTCCAGTCAATTTAATTGAGTCTCTTTAATTTAATTCCAGTCCCTGACTTTATCGAGCGATTAGTGGCCACTCATTTGAAGAGGTTTCGGAAAAATTGCTTAGGATATCGCGCAATAGTAGGTATTGCAAAAGATTGCATATGAATTCTATCAATAAAAAAACCCACAAGTGTTAATATCTAATATAACGCTTATATATCAGTTATCTTATCCATAAGTATCTAATTCTTGTTCAAATTAATTTTGCATTATCGATAAGGATTTATCCGATCCGATGTCAGATTTATCCGATCGGATGTCAAACTTATTATCTGATCGATTGTTTGATGCAGAAATATTTTTGAAAATTAAGCTCGATTATCGACTAATATTTAGCATTTTAAAACTTGACGATTACGAATAACACTGTACAACTTCAATTTAACTCTATTTTTGTGAAGGTGAAAGAAATGGCTAATGCTAAACCTGGAATAACGGCTTTACCTGAAATATCCTACAAAGAGATTAGGCTAAAATCGGGTAGAATAAATTCAAGAAGAAATGTTTCTAAGGAAGCCTATGCCCACAAAATATACCCGAAAATTATCAAATACGGAATTAGGATATACGTTAATAAGAATAAAATATGTGAATTGTGATTTCTAAACGAAACATACGAAATCACATGGCTAAGAGACCAGATTTACGATAAAATATCCAATTCTAACCTAATCTCTTTCATTTGTTAGGAAAATTAGTTTTTAGAAAAATATAAAACTTAAAGGATTTATTTTTCTAAAAACGATTAATTATCCTTGAATTTCTATGGATTCTATCTAATTGTCTCACTTATAAATGGATATAAAGAGTTTATGTGGGTCGATTTTCAAATCTCATATCACACTCAAAATCGTCGTCACCTTTGCAGTTACAAATTACAAAAACGATTACATGTAATTAATTTTATTTACCACTCGTAAATCACTAGGTGCCTATAATTACAAAGGTGTGGTTATTTCATTAGTTAGTATTACAGAAAAACTGCTGTCATTCAGGATTCATTCCGGGCGGTATTCTCTTCGGGATGATGATCGATACGGCTTGTTTGAAGTGGAAAGAATCATGTGGGGCGAAACAATCTTGTCTTGTCTATGACCCTTATCGTTTATCGTGGACGATTATGGCAGTTGGTCAGATTTACTTTTTTTATGGATTCATATCGATTCGTTCAGAAATTTCATTCATTGGCCAAACGTATCAACTATCTGATCATAGCGGATTCTAAACAATCACTAAATAATCCTTTCTAAATCTATTCTTCAAATTCACATTCAATTTCTAAATGCTTTTTGAATCATTACTTAACAAATATTCGAGTATTTGAATGTATATCAAAATATAATGTTGAGATAACTTTAGCTTACCGATTAAGGTGATTATCATATCATTACGTAAAGGTGATAGTTTTTCATGGTATCCAGATATATACTCAGCAAATAGAGGTATGCGCCAGATCCTATAGCGCCTACTTCCGTCGTCAGCAAATTTAACAATAAATCAAAGACTGCATTAATTAGTAAAACGTATAGATAAAATATTCAGTCATAGTTTTGGAATTATCGGCAACTAAACTTCGACTCCCCCTTTGTGGCATTCGATAAGATTGAAATAAAAATTACTGAAGCTTGGATTATTCCGGTTTTTCGATGTTAGGCTTGGATTTTTTTTTTGTACGGAAAATATATGTACTCTTAGGTGTATCTTAACAGTCTAGAGAAAAATTTCATATCAGTTAATATTTAAGCTGTGGTTTGCAAATTGGTTTCCATACTGGCCACTATCCTTGGTTATATTACCTATCGGCCAAACGATCTGGATAATGGTACGTCGGTGCAAACGACTGATAGTCGCGGTCCACTTTCGCTCACCGTCAATGACGATCGACCACCGACGGAATGCAACAATTCGGTCGACAATAAAATCTTCGAAAGCTGTGATAACTATGAGAGTTGACAATAGCTAAGAATTTGTCACAAACGATCGACGTATCATCCGATACTCACCTTGTAGCGCCTCACGTTAAGAAAACGGTCATTTGTCGTCGATATGACAGTAATTTTTATGCGTTGTGGGTATTTGTTTGATCGTCATATTGTGATTATGCAAAGATGGTGATTTCTTTAGATTAATAATGCTCCATATGTCGCTCTTATTATATCGGATGAGGAAAAAAGATGATCGGATCGGATTTTCTCTTTTCTTTTTCACGTTAAGGAATAAATAAGTGATGAATGGAAAACGCCCTAAATATAGCGTATTATCCACACATAGATCATTTTATTATCATTATTGATATGGTACCAAATAACAACATTTTTCAGGATTTAAAAATCGGAAGTATATGAGCATATATGAATTGAAAAATGACCTCTTTAATGAGGACATAAAATAACTGCGGATCAGTTCATTAACTCTATAAGATAATTACTAAAACTGTTTATTGAATAGTTTAAATTAGTTGCACCTCAACGAGTGATATTATAAAATATGCTTTATGATTAAATTAAGGTTCATCGATGGAATCCACGAATCCACAAAAATAGACCATAGATGGAAAATTATGTGAAATAATATTTCGGGATTCACCTAATAAGTTATCACATATTTATAGGAATTTTTGGAGCATTATAAAATCTTATTTTATTAAATCCGACAATTGCTATACGTAAATATTGTAAGTTTGTTCTTGATTATAAGAAGTAAAGTAATGATGGCATTTTGCGTTATTCGATTGCTAATTTTGTTGCTGCTTGTTTTGTCATTTTCGCTCATTGATTTTGTTCACTTAACTATTGCTATTTTTTGTATAGAAGTCAATAATTTCGGCTCCGTTAGACTCCAAGTTGGACTAAGTTTATGAGAACTTCGACTCTCGACTCCAATAGTGGCGATTTTAGCCTTACTAGTAACAGCCTAGGCTTCTTTTTTGAGAATTACTTATGGGAAATATCGAATTCGACATCGAAATTTATTGAACAAATCGTTTATTTAAAAATTAGATAATCTAAATTATATGAAATGATAAAATTCCCAAAATATGCTTTGATAAGAATATATATATATTTAAAAAAAAGTTTATTGCCCGAAATTGTTCGATATTTGTAAATGATTTTCCGCCCAGATTTATAGATAGCAATAATAAAAATTTGCTTCTTATTTCTTTCATTTAAGCATTAATATAAACACTGATATATTGCAAATATCATTGTATTGTTTTATCGTGTTAGCTCCTTTAAAAGTCAACTTGTCTATAGATCTTTTAAAGGATTTCGAACATTAGAGGATCGCCTGCCCTTACGCTCGACCGTTTTTTCCCTTTAAGAATTCCGCTTCGAAGGTACGGACCTCCTTATTTGTTCCTTGCATAGGCGTCAGTCCGGAGTACGGGAACAGCATAAATCCTCATTTTAATGCCTCCATATCTCTCCACTTTGTTGCCCTCTCCACCTTCTCCCTTCGAATTTGCAAAAGTGCTAAACCTATAGAAATAACCTCCATGGAGTACAAATGGAAGAATCACTTATAAACGAAAGGTCGTTCATCTCCCACTGGTCTATCTCCATAATTCGCTCATATTATGTGACTACGAAATAATGGTACCGAACAAATTCCGATATTCGAATGCTTCGTGGATCACGAAAGAGCAATAGATCATCATTGAAAACGCTAATAGATAAACGGATTCTAATTGAGTATTTCGGCCCGAAAAACAATTGCTATAAATATTGGTATTCATTTTTTGTATAGATCCTGGTCGTTTTTTTTAACGACCGGACGGATCCATAGGTTGAATGATTCAGGAGGAGAGTCCTCATCACGTAAATCCAGGAAGTTCGAGTATATCTCTCATTCATGGGAGATACACTTCCTGAACTTCCTGAACTATACCCGGATACATGCCTGAACTGCGGGAGATATAGCCTCTCTTTTTGATGGCACAGGAATCATAGCGATTTTTTTTTTGACGAAAAGCCACTTCATAGTACGGATTATCTCCGTGGAGTGAATAAGATGATTAGACCATTCTATAGCGAAATGAAGCGTTTTTTTGCGGCTATAGCTGTTTCGATCTTTAGTATACGATCGATTTGTTTGATGGAAAGTGATGATCGGGACGATTTGAGAATTTTAGCATTGGCACAGACGGATGAGTGGATGAGTTGGTTGAATATCCTAATAATCGAATATTCTCACTTTGGGATTTAGTTTGAAGGATACTAGACATGAGGCATCGTTCTGAAATGCTGACAAGCTCAAGGATGGCTGAAATTTATGGAGGATGAGGAATGAGATGTTTTTGTTCTCGTATCGTTTGTTACAATCACCGAATGTGGTCATCCTGTTGAGAAATGCTAACACTTTCTGGGAATCTCCAATGTCATCATTGGAATCTCATTCGTGGAAAGTTACACCTATACAACATAATAGGATATTGGAAGTCGACGAATTTATAGCATTTTATTTGTTTAATGAAAGTAAATTCTTTGCGAATGTGGAGGATTCTTCTAGTCTTTTTTTTGTATAACGTCGAGAAGGAGAACAGAACAGCCATACCATATCACCAGGTGAGCAATTGGAGGATAGGGGAGGAAAAAGGAGGAAGGAAGGAAGATGTCGGAACAAAAGAGAGATAAACCAAGGAGAGAGTCGACGACTGATATTTGATTGAGGAGCAGCAAAATGAATTGAGCAATGGTGCATCGTTTCTAAACCATTTCCGACATTTTTTGCAACTTATTGCTTACGATCTTTAACTACATCCATTGCAATTTTCTCTGTAAATTTGGAAGTTAGTACTTTTCTCCAACTTTTTTGTTGATTTAAATAGCTTAGAACTTTCTTTGAGCTGAATTATCTTTGCGATTTTCATCGAAGTTCCATCCCGCCTCCTCCATTTATTTTTATTGAAATATTAGAGGTGGTGTCTCTTTGAGAAATGATTCACTTGCATCTGATTTCTTGTCAAAATGAGATGTCTGAAAGATATTTTATTCAGAGTTCTTTGTTTAGGTATCCTTTTTTTTAAATTTTCTTAATAAATTATCATTGATAAAAAGATATTCGTTTGATTTCTTAATTTATTTCGTTTTGGAAGACGAGCTTGTGATATACGACATCTAGGAAGACAGGATTGAGTCAGAAGTTACATCGGTTCTTTTATTCAAAAGGAAATAGTCACGAGGTGATCTTATCAGATAGCGCTTGAAATAATGAGATTTTATACCTTTGAAAATTTGCTGATACTTCGATAAGCAACTAATCGACTAGAAACCCTTTTCATTGTGGCATATTGAAGTTAATTTTTATGAAATTCATAATTTTAAAAAATTACAAATTTTTTATGAAATTCAAAAAGAAAATTAATTTTCAAAGATATTTGGTAATATTACCAATAAACTTTCCAGGTTGAAAGACCTGTTTGGAGGGACCCATCTTGGAAGACTTGGAAGAGATGGAAATTACCTTCATGAATAAGAAGTTTTCTATGTAAATCAGACAGAATAGATTTCTTCTCTAAAATATGCCACATTTTTCAAGAAGACATTTGATCTTGAGCTGGAGGTTTTCCTGTCGAAAGCGGGGAGAATTGGACCGAAGATGTACCCTAATGGTTAAGATAGGTCATCTAGGTTGACTGTTATTTATTTAATTGATATTTGTTGTTCATGTTTAACAACTTTATTATAATTTCTTAGTTGGGTGTGTAAGTGGCAGGAGTGATATTTGCATCCCTCTTTCCCCATCCAACCTCATACTCATCGTTTGTTGGACTTTCCTTAATGGGGGGAGACCTTCTTTCTTCTTTCTCTCCTCTGAAACCCTATCCTTTTAAACGATTTCTCTTTCCTTTTATTTCTTCCATGCATATATTCTTTGTAAATCAAACAAAGTAATTCGTTAAGTCATTTTCTTAGTTAATGTCTTTGACGTTTCGTGCAAATTAATGAGAGACGACGTGGAGATTGAAGTTGAAAACATTTATCAGTGACGTTCGCTTTGGTTAAACGAAGTTTTTAATATTGAGTCGCTAAAAGAAAGGCTCATTTATTATTCGATTATTTATGGGTAATGATAGTGGGAAGAGGAAGGGGGGAGGGACGTTCCTTCCTTGAATTAAATCTTCAACTTCGCTTATCGCATAACTGCGCTCATTCGAATCCTCGCTTAAATGATGAATTTGAGCTTGGGGTCGCTGTAGGAAGATATCATTTTTGTCAAGATCGAGGGTCTTTAATTTTTCGATTAGGTCTAGAGGGAGGAGACATGGGACAGCGCAAGTCTAAAGCGATAACCCCTGTTAGTGTTGAAGTAAAATTAAACGATTAGAGGTAAAGTGCTATCATTTATCGCTGCAGGATTGCACGAGCATATTGTTCCACGCGGGGACTCTTAATGAGGTGAATTCATTAATGTTTTTTTGAGAACATTTTTAGACGGATATGAAAGAGAGCGAAAAAAAAACTATCGAAGAAATTTATACAATTTGCCTCATAAATACGCCATCGGATCCACGGATCGGTATTGTACTGTGGAAGGATTTTTGCTACGCTAACAGAAAATGCAACTTTAATATTAGTGAAATAATGATATGGTTATGCAATTGAGGTATTAAACTCCGTTTGCCGTATGTCAGAAGGACGCTCGATATGTCAGTTGAATGCAGGTGAAGGTGAAGAGGTGATCATTGGTCATTCGGTATTGTTTGATGTGACGCACTACAAGGAAATCGAAGGAGGTCGCATTGAGGTAAAACGGTTTTCTCAGCTCTTCTTAGTATCAGCTCGTTGAATTTCTTTTTCTAAAGCGTAACGAATTCAAAGAAATCGGATTTCTTCACATTTGATTTCGTGTTGCCAATAATTTTGCTCTAAGCGAATTTATTTATTTATTTTCGGCCATTACTTTGTTGTTTATTTATTCATTAGGTAGTGGATATAGGTTTATTCGTCAAGGATGTAGGTGTTCGGATACTGATAAAGGATTATCCATTGGTCCCGTTATGAGTGTTTCTCTCAAATCTTTATTCTTAATTCTTCAGTGATCGATTTAAATTGCTAATATTTATATTTAATAAAGTTATTTTTGAATTATTTCAGAAATTCAGAAAGGACATCGGTGAAAAAATAAAAGAAACGAAGAAGATAGCAGAAACAAATCAGGTGATAATTTAAAATATACTTTCACCTTCGAAACGCTGAGATAAAGGGAGTGCGAATCAGGGGGAGGAGGGAGGGAGGGCATCCGGAAGGATCTCTGGCACCTCAGTAAGCTGAAGGGAAAAATGGTTGAGCTCAAAGTTAAAAACAGTCCAAGGAATTCGAAGGTGGTGTGCTATTTCACGCTAGGTTTTTAACGTGACGGTATAGGTTATATCAGTAGCAGTCATATTATACCCATCAAATTGCAGTGTCTTTTGCATTGATCTTTGACCCGTCTGTCTAAAGAAACTCGAATAATAATGATTGTTTTTTATCATAGTGATAACATGATCAGGTTCACTCCACTTTTTGGTCGTTGAGCAAACATTTTCTGGAATCGGCGTATGGATTCGGCAACTATGATATGAGTACAAATTGTGAAATTATGTTTTTATTTGAATAAAAATAGAAATAAGTTGCAGGATTATGGAAGTGGAAACTTTCATAAGCATTTAATCCGTTACCTCGGAGGGGGGAGGGGGTAATCATTGTTTTTTGGAGGAGGGAGGGGTACTGCTGCTCGTTTGTCTTTCTGGTACATCTAAATTCTCGAGGAATCCTTAATTTCTTGGATCTACAGGACATATGTTGATGAAGTTTTTATGTTTCTTGTAGTGGCAGCAAGCGTTGATCGGAATGCAGCGAGGTGCAGTGAAAGTGGTCGTATTGCCAGGATTTATTGGATACATCACGCTTAAGAAATGAAAACTCGCTAGAGGCAAATCTCCAGAAACGAGGTATTTCGTGTACTTTTTTGGATTTAGAGGGCCTGAGGTAAAGGTAAAGGTGAGGATTGCTGATAATTCATCTCATTCTAAATAGATTGATTCGCAGTTTTGTTTCCTTGACTGAGCCAAGTGTTGACTATAATCAGCTGATTTCCTGGATTAATTAACTGCTACTCTAATGGTTAACAGATGTAAAATCTAGGAAAGCGGACATATGTTGAAAAGTTTCACAATAGCATATAATAAGAGTGCGATTTGTTTTTTTGTTCCTCTTTTCTGGATTTTGCAGATTTGTTCTCTTCCTTATTAGTCGTTCGTTGGTGCTTTTTCTGGAAAAGATTTTTATTAGAGAGGAAATTGGTGGCTCAATGGAAGCGATATTTTCGAGTGATGTGGATGTGAAGAATATTACAGCAACAATCGGTGAGCCGGAGCATAAAGAGAAAGGTTCTTTCTTTTATTTCAAACCTTCGTTTTCATCTTTTTTTGTTCTTTTCTTCGGGGATGCTGATTTCGCTTTTCAGTCAAGCCGAGTCCACGTAGATACAAAGATTAAGAGAAGAAGGGGAGGGTGAAACGAGCCGGAGAATCATGGAATTTAATGATTTAGTCAACGAGGAGAGCTGTTCAGGTTCCAACAGATATTTATTTCTTTATTTAATAAGTTTAGTTTATTGACATCATTTGTTCTGTTTATTTATTTATTTGAGTACCGACTGAAAACGTTGGTTTGTTCGATCGGACTTGCCTGCCGTTACCTCTCTGTTTTAGTTTATTTGTTTGGTCTGATTGTCGTCACCTATGTGCTAATTTTTATCTTCTCATCGTACTTGGCTCTATATTTCACACGGAGATTTCGGTATTCCGCTTTTGAATTTCGCTCTAAATTTCTTCAAGGTTTCGACAAGGTCACATTTCGCCGCGTTTGGATAAGTAGTGTAGGTGGATCCGCATCTACCATGGAGGCAGTTAATATAGTTCAACGTTTATACCGATATTTGTTAGGAGTCTAGCTTTCCGTATGTTTTTTTTTAAAATTCAGATGGAACCCTAGAATAAGTCCCTGCAGTCGTAGGAGGGGACAACGATGGATCGACTGAGCAGCATCCGATAGCAGAAGATGATCCTAATTCCCAGCATTCACGCGACCGGCCCAGCAGAAAGTAGACGCCAATTTAGAGACCACAGGAGCCAATTGGACCAGAGTGGAGTTAGATCTGAGTAGGAGACAACGATTTATTGACATTGAATGCTCTGTTGATTGAAACAAGTAAAAAAATAATGACTTTGTAGTTGTTTCATTTTTGCATATGTTAATTCATTCATAGATCATTTTTGGTTAAAGGCTCGTGAAAGTGCTTCATCATTTGGAATGAGGTGTTTTATGAGATGTTTGCATTGGAGCTGGATCGCCTTCATAATCGAATGGAAATGTCTTTTACACGAATATTGCGTAATGAATTCGATGCGGTCAAGGCAGAAACACGTTTTTCTTCTTTTTTTCTCATCCTCTGCCACATTTTATTTATATTTTTTATTCATTTGTTCTTAGTTGAGGAAAGAATAATGAGCTAGAGAAACTTCTCATGCGTTTAATAAAGTAGTCTTGCTGAGTAGATTAATCGGTTAAGGAATGGGCACTTAAATGCGCTTGACTATGGGTCTTTGAATCATCTTTTAGGCAAAGTTGTGGAAAAGGAATTCTTTATTTGCTTTGCGCTTCGATTTTACTAGTAAGTTATTTATTAAAGGGCTATAGTGAGAGAAATTTATCCGTTGTTTATAGGTGATAGACAGTTCTGTCCCATAGATTTATTCAAAGGTCTAGATGAAGTTGGAGAATTTCCTTATGGACGTTAAATTTTGTGGGGTGTTTTATCCGTATGTTTAGTACTGAATTACATTTCAACAGTGAAAACTTTGAAATAAGAGACCTCCTCCTCATAATGAACCTCGAGAAAAGTAAAGGGTCGTCTTTTCTCGTTCGAGAGTATAAGGTTTCTGGATGCATTGTTAGTTTTTACTACCGATGGTCCGTGTTCATGTTTGAAGTTTATGAAACGGTAATGTTCTATGCTGTAAGCAAGTGGGATATTGATCGGACTTCTATGATGTATGCTGTTTCAGGTGACTGATTTGCCTAAAGAAATTGTCCGACAACGTTGACGAATTTAATTCGAGCATAGATGAAATTCGTTGTGCTATGAAGTCATTGTCGGACGGTCGTACTGATGAACGAGTGGAGAACATGGCACGGTCATCCTTTTCCGCGACAGTGAGTTGACTTTGTATCAGTGCGGTCTTATTGCGGGGGAATATGGATTTTAACAGATATTGGCAATAAACAGGAAGGGGAAAGATTATCTTGAATCCACTATTTTTGATACCAAATGGACAAATGTCGTATAGAAAGATGGATATTTTAGTGCTTTTATACGTATTTTTGCATACAATGAATTAAATTAAAGGCGTCAGTATCGGCATGTATGAAAAAATGCCTGAAATATATGCATAAATGGGCTTAAGAAATAGAGTAATTGCAGCGTCTTTGAATTTGAAGTGCAGTCCTCACTCTAAGGTTCTCAATTATTAAAGTCACTGTTGAAGCAAAAGCCTCTCAGAAGTGTTTAGCGCAAAATCGCAGGTAATGTTATCAGTTAGTCGCATTCGCTTCACAGTAATCGGTGGGAATAGTGCAAATGAGGAAATATCAAGAGTTCTTTTTTTCTTTTCAACCGCCACGCCAAGCGGCTTCTCTGAAATAAGAAACGAGCCCAGGCATCGGGCAAGGTCGGCGAGCTCTGTCAGTTTGCAATTAAAAAATTGGTTATTGTGGCGGATTCGACCGGCCATGGTACAGTTTAGACCCATGTAATATAATATGTTTCGTTATGAAAAGCTCATAAAAGTGCTGTCACTCTTGATTAGAGAATATAAGTCCATCATGTAGCGCAAATCGGGTACTTTAAATTCCATTGTTTTAGTTTTTGCATATCTGTTTATGGGGAATACAGTTGAGATGGATGCACATGTGGAATATGGGAACCTGAGATACATGTGTATATAGAGGGCGTTACGTCCTATCCGGCTTAAATGTTATATTGGCATCGGACACTTGTCCAGAAGTTTGTGGATAGAGTAAGTTACAAGGTTGATTTTAAATTAGTATCCTTCTTTTTCTTATTTATAGGTGGGCTCGGTGTTGGAACATTTAATGCATCGTTTCTCCGGTGAAGGCGTCATGGAGTTGTCGCAAGTGAGGGAGATCCCGCGTGAAACGATTTCGACGAAGCAGTCCGGGCAGCATTAGTGCATCCTTTGAAATTTCATTGTTATTGCTTCATTTCGATGATCTCCGTATTTAGTCTACATTTCGCTAAATTGAGCTGATGTGGAACAGTCACGAAGGGTAGAAATTATCGGAGGGAGGGGACAGTTTGGTTTTTGAATGATTCTTTGAGATTACTTTCTCTATTCATCGGACGGAAATATCTTTCCACGCTTGAAAGCTTCTCTCGATGAATTCATATTTAGAAAGTTTTAAGCAATTTTGCGAAGTTCATAGGTAATTTCTGTATATATTTATGTAAAGGTTCTCATCACGAGTCTTTTCTTATTCAGGCCGACGTATATTGTTCTATTATTTCCGTTCGATTCTGTTTCATTCTCTGCTACAAATGACCCTATGTACATTTTTAAGTAATCTGGATGCATTATTGCTTCACTAATTAAGATATTTCTCTTATTAAGTGTGTGATATTGAACATGTGAAAGCTGTATTGCACGGAGAATATTACAGGGAAATTTTCTCGCGAAGTCTAATCGAGGGAAGTGAATTGTTTATATCCGTTGAGGAAGGCTGAAGATTCATCATTGTTGTTCTTTTTTTTGCACTGCAGGGGGCTTTCGGTAGTGTTATGGTACTTGGCTGGAACAGACATCGTCCTCTCTGCCGTTCCCCGCTAATTCAAGGTGGAGGGGTTCTTCTCGACTAGAGATATCTATGCTTGTGCTGCCGTCGCCTTAACTTGATATTTTGTGGGCTTGTTATGGCGTATTATTACTGAAGCATTTGTCAAAACAGGAAGCAGAACGACGATGAAAGGCCGACTAGGATCCTCCGTTGGAGGCTATCCTCAACTCTCGAGGATATTCTTTTGTTACCTTAACGTTCTCTTTCTTAAATAGGCTTCTTCATAGTCTAAGAGGTTAATTCGAGAGTACAGTGAACTATTTACATGAATAGTGGAATGATTAGTGATTATTGATAGTTTTTCGTAATCGTTAAATGGTTTGATTGTACGATTGTTGCAGTGAGATTATGAATGCAACAACCGAACAATGCTGCTGAAATGTGTTATTGGCATATGTAAGTGCTGATTTCTTTATTGCTCAGAGATCATTTTATTATATTGATATTGACCATTTTAGAGTCTGAGCACTCATTTTGTGAAAGTTTTTCGAGTGACCGTTGTAAAATTCATTCATTACGTTCTTTCTATTTGTCTTTTTTACTTAAGAATGCGCTTACCTAAAATTCATTTTTTTTTTTGAATGGGTTTCATTAATATATTGAAATATTTGCTATCGCATAGTGATGTTTTATTTTTATAATTAATAAGAGCAATTTTCTATGCTTCAGTTCATCGTGCCTATGTCTCTTTAAATCATCGGAAGTGAAGTTGTTGTTCAGTGTTCGATCGGACAGTACAGATGATAATGCATTGGACTAACAAAGTTCATTGAAATGAGACGAGGATGCGAGAAGGTTGGTGTATTCATGCAAAAGCTGAGAAGGTAGAAGGAGGGGGGAAGACTTTCACGACGCTTCGCTAAGGAACGAGTGGACCAGATTCATCAATAGCTATCACTGCATTATAATAACTTCTATAAGAAAAGATATATAAGGTACAATGTAAAATAGTACAAATTAATTTAAAGAAAGTCGAAAACGATTAAGCAAAGGAGATTCATCGTGGTGGATTCGGAGGAGAGGAATACATAGTAAAATCAATTCGTCAGTCAAAGATCATTCGAAAGCTCTTCGACAGCCTTTGTCCACATCAATGTCCAGTTGGTATTCATATGCGTTGGCAGTAAAAAGTCGCATGCACTAAAGAAACGAATAATTTTTAATGAGGCGAATATGAGCAAACCCATATGAACGTCTTCGTCACAACAGGTTTTTTTAGCTCTCTATGATCGTTACGATACAAGAAGGGGGTCAAGTTTAATGGAGCTATATAAAACACTTCAAAGACGTCCATTACGAATCGCAATGGTGATTTTGCGTACTTGAATAGGACGGTTGATTCGGGCATAATTGCACCTTTAATTGCCACTATGTCCGGTTTTTTCTTGAATTGTTGGACGCAACGTTTCAGGTTTATTTTCACTCTTTTGTTACCTTTCGCATCCATCTCACCTTAGTCTTTCTTATTTTCGACGACTGTCCACTGCTCGTTGAGAATTGGTGTCCACTCGTTTCTTATTTGCGCATTGCACCTTCATAGGTGGACATTGATATTGCAATAGAGTAGTTGTCTCTATTTCGATATTGATCACACTATTTATTACTATGTATTTTTTAAATGCTATTTTCTCCTATTTCTTTTATCGCATTTCATATATTTAATTACTTTAATAGTAAATTATCATTTTTTAATTACTTTATATCCAATATTTAGTTATGAGGTCGTTATTATTATCTTCTAGTGAATTTGATATCATAATTTATTATTTCATTATCAGTTATTAGTTTTACTAGTAATACTGGTAGTACAATATTAGTAGTAATAATATTAGTAATACTAGTATATTATTAGTAGTATATTAATAGTAATATTAGTAATGGTAATTAACTAGTAGTATAATATTAGTATTAGTAATATTCATAGTAGTATAATATTAGTAATATTATCAGTATTTCCATTAGCATGACTCACTAGTACCACTGTTCACCAACATTTCATTATTTATCAAATTGTACTATCTTGTACTTACAAGTAAATTATTTCCAAATTTAGATGACCAAATATAGGTAGATGAATAACCTTTGTTACAGTTATATCTTTATAGTCAGGAAGTCTGCCGGAAACGAATAGCGACCAGGTAGGTAGGTAGAAATGAATATTCTGCGTTAGGTAAAGTTTCGTTCTTCATACCTTCTATGATTTGAATATAGTTTTTTCTCACCTTTATGCTAACATTTTGCATATCATTTATCACCTTATCCCTTCATCATTTATCACGTGCATATCATATCATTTATCAATAATATAAACATTAAGCTTTTCTCTATAATATTATATCTTTAGCATTAAACGTATCGATAAGTTTTATATTTATGATATTTCCATCTATAGTATATTTCCGTCTTTCATTTAATTTTACGAGGAAACTTCGCTTTGATATTTCTTCTTTTATGCGATGATGAAGTTTATTATAGGGAAAAATTCATTTAACAAACATTAAACTCAATAATTATTGAACTCTAAAATGATTCTCTTTCATGCAGCAATGGATAAGCATATACGTGAATGGTCGTCATTAGTGGGTTTGACGGTCGCTGAACATCCGTTCGCTTTCATCTCGATTCCGCTATGCTTCTTTTCGCTCTTTCTATTTCCGTTTATTTCCGCTCTACAGCAGTTATTCGATGACTCGAGTGCTATTGGTTCGACTCGCCTTTTCCTACCAGATGATAGTGCCAATCAAGCGGCCAGAAACCGGTATAAAGCTTTTTTAATTGTTTCATTTATTGAATGGAATAAAATTTTATTTTCTTTCACAAAATGCGTTCAATTACCGTCTTAATAAGTATGCAGTTGCTAGCAATATGTAATATAGACAGGTGTTCAGACATTGGTAGAGAGCAACAGGTGAAATAGCGTATTAAATTACTTCAACTCAACTGTCCTTATGAAAAAAATAAGAGACTCAATTAGCCACGATTCAAGAGAAAGCATTGATATTTTCGATAATTGCCTCCATATATTTTCGCAAGTAAGAGGATATTTTTGTGGATGCGAAATACGACCTATGACTAATGTTGATCTTAGCTCGAGCTTAGACCTCGTGCTCACGAACTTCATGAGATATTTAGTTGAAAGGTGAGCGTTCAAAATGTTTCATATATTCAGAATGCAAATGGTATTTCCGGATGGTGGCTATTTCTCGGATCGCACTTTTCTTTCGTCGAATCTTCGAGTTGTTCTTCTCGAAGCAAAAACCGGCAGCATTTTCGACGAACGATTTATAGAATTTTATTCATATCTTCGAAAATATCTCGAAAATATTTCTGTCGGTTATTTTATCGTTAATTTTGTTTTATTTTTCACATTTTCGATCTAAATTTTTTGAAATGATATGTTGTATATTTCATGGATGATCAGATACCGTAGAATATCTGACTCCCCGATGGATATATTGGATATCATCGAAAGTCTTTTATACAAATGAAATAGGAGGTCAGATTATTATTATAACATCGGGTCTGAGCTTATCTTAAAGTTGAAATTAATCTCATATTGAAGTTTTTCAGATATATATATATTCATTGCTGAAAGTTTATTTTATTTACTTTGAGTGCTCAGGATATGTTATCTATCGATATGTTTGCTCTTATATCTTTGCTCTTTTACTCAATTTTACTAGTAATTTAATTAAGGTAATGCATAAAAGAGAGACGTTAAGCTATGCGACGCAATGCGATCAACAAATATATAGAAGCCTACATTGCTTACCGGATGCATTTATTCTGGCGAATAGTCTTTTAGGACAACTATCACCACTAACATTTCCATATTGGAATATTTCAATATTCAAGTAAGTTATAGAAATAATTTCTTTGATATTCCTCAGAATTTTTTGTTTCATCTTTTTATGAATGATTATCGATGAAATTAATTTATATTCTCATCTTTTTATAAGCGATAGTGTAAATATTTCCTTTTTATCATCAACAGTAATTAAATTTCTCCTTAAAGAATTAATTTATTTATTATTATTTATTTCATTACTGTTACTATTTATTACTATTCATTTCATTATTATTACTGTTTATTACTATTTATTTATTTATTACTATTTATTTATTACTATTACTATTTATTTATCACTATCATTATTTATTACTATTTGTTTATTTATTACTACTTATTTATTACTATTACTATTTATTGCCATTTGTTTATTTATTATTATTTATTTATTACTATTACTATTTATTTATCCATCTTATCGTTTATTTTATATATTTGAATTATTTCAACGATATTATTGCTAAATTCAACTGCTCACATATTTAATTGATTATTAATTAAATGTTTAGTCGTCTTTTTTTCTCTCTCTTTCATTTTCCATAAAAATTATTTCCATTTCCATATTCCTATAAAAAAAATTATAAATATATCCTTGGAAAAAAAAATTTATTCCATTAAAGTAATTAAAGAAAAAAGAAATATTAAAAAAATTTGTTTTTTACCTTAACGAAATGAATTTCAAATTTTTTTTTGTAGTGTTTCACGATCATTATACGTTGGTGCATTATTTGGTGGAGTCGATATCGAACAATCGACCCAGCAATTAAAATCGGCACGATTTGTAAAGATGCCTTTCAATTTGCCACCAATTTTAACTCGAGAAGATGAAGTACTCTTTGAAAAACTTTGGATTAAACGTATACTTGCGTTGTCACCACCTGAATTCGTTGGGATTACTGCATGGAGTCATGGACAACATGAACAGGATATGAAATTAATCGCATTAAGAACACGAAGGTTAGCTGTATTTTATTCGTTTAATTTCTCTTACCCTAATTAATTAATTAATTAATTTATTTATTTATCGTTTTTTACTGGTTACTGCTGTGCGGTTATTTATAAGTAGGCACCGACTTGTTCATTTCTTATCTAACTATGTTACCTAACTAATTAATTTTACGTTTCTACCTAGAGTTGGAATGCAAATAAGTATTCTGTAGACAACTATTAAGAAGTAATGGAGTACTTTCTTGCTTGAAACATATCGGATGATGAATCTTCAATTGTTTTAGAATTCTCTAACAAATTGAATTTTATTCGGCTGTATCTTAGAATTTTTAAGAGCAAATTATGAGAAATATTGCAAATGAACTAAAATGTATATAAATATTGCGATAATATGACAATTTTTATGATAATTATATGATAATTTATGTGATAATTAATAAAATTATATCCTCGAAATGAAATAATTTATTTCCTGGATAATGACTACGTTATTTAATTAATTAATATCCTCAAAATGAAATAATTTATTTTCTGGACAATGACCATATTATTTAATTAATTAATATCCTCAAAATGAAATAATTTATTTTCTGGATAATGACTATATTATTTAATTAGTTATCCAACATTTCGCCTGCACTTTCTTCGGTGGGGATTTTCCTTGAAAATCGCCGATGTAAATAGGTTTTGAGGATAATAATAAAAAAATTATTTTCATGGATTCTTAATAATTCAATATTTCTATGAATTGATAACCCTCTAAAATAATGAACAGAAGGATTACTTTTTACTTTTTTTAATTCTAGAATTTTGTGTTGTATATCTGTTGGGTTTTGTTGAATTGAGCAGTGAGATCTCTAAATTTTAAATTTGTTCATAATAATTGAAAAATGTATCAATAGGCATTTTAATAGGTAACTTATATTCTTTAAGTGAGTTAACTATGAAGTAGATAGTCATTGAGTAAGCAATAAGCCTAAGCTTAAGCCTAAGCCTAAACCTAAGCTAGAGCCTAGGCCTAAACCTAAGCTTAAGTCTAAGCCTAAATCTAAACTTAAGCCTAAGCCTGAACCTAAGCTTAAGCCTAGGCCTAAGCCTAACAATTGTAGTTCTGAAATTATATTCACATAAGGCTTTGTAAAATATAAGCCTGAAGCTTTTATTAGTTATTTTTTAGTTTAATTTTATTTATTTAAGCTTTCGTATCAATAAATGAAATTATTATGAATATTTTTCTCTTTTAGATTATTACCTATATTGGTGATTGCGTTAATATTATTCTGTACGATAAGTACGATAAGACGTGATCGTGCATTAAGCAAGTCGATACTTGCACTTTGTGGAGTTATTTCTGCCGGTTAATCTTTGTCATTTCATTTTCGGTACTCACTCACCGAAATAACTTCTAAAAATTCCATCGACGATATTATAGGGGAGTTGGATTTTCGACTAATTTTCGAGATGAATAGAGCAACCTCTAATATGCAATTGGATAATTTAATGCTAGTTGTTAGTGATATATTATTGACCCAAAATTGGAATGGTACTAAACTTATACTGAAATCAGGTCATGAAATGACGATATCGGGTCATGAAACGGGATGATATCAAGGAAAAGGGGGATTGGCTGTCACTATGGGAGTCTGATAGTCACCAAGATATTAAACTCATAAGTTACACCTATATTAATATAAGAGGTAATGCGTTCGTATAAGTGAATAAATCGTTCAACAAATCTTCATAGTAAATTTCGCGAGAAATTAAACGATTTTAATATCATTAATTGCGGTAAATAATCTCCTCTGTAGGTAACATTTCCCGACTTCTCATTGTTGGAATGAAATTTGATAGCGAAAATGAATTTTTTCTTAAGTAAAGGAGGGGGAAAAAGAGGGAATTATTCAGATTTTAGGGTTTAAGATAAGAAAAAATACTATGGAGAAATTGTAATCAATAGGGGAGGGATGAGGAGGCTAAAAAGGATGAGATAAAAGATGAAAGAAAGGGGAAAAGTAGACGGAGAATTTTCAGAAAAACGGGAAAGAGTAAGGCGAAAAGATAAAGGGAACGAATCGACTTAGAATCATAAATCGCCCATCGATCTCTATTGATTATACGATTCTATGAAACCACTCTTCGCAAATGTTTGAAAAAAACAAAAACAGAATAAACAATTAAATCTACAAAAATTAAGAAACAAAAACAAAATAAACAATTAAATCTACAAAAAATAAAAAACAAAAACAATAAACAATTAAATCTACAAAAAATAAAAAACAAAAACAGAATAAACAATTAAAGTTACAAAAAATATATGGGATGAATTATCTTAGGTGGAATTATATACTGCATTTATTCGTTTACTTATTGAGAGAATTAATTGAATATTGGGAATTTTTAGAGAAAAAAATGAAAGTTTTTTTCTTTGAATGGAATGCTCCCAAACGCAATATTGAGTGCTATTTAGCCGGTTTCTCTAAGATTTTATAATTTTCCTATATCCATATCCCTTGCCCTCCTACCCCTCCCTCCATCCGTATCCCTCCCCCACCCTTCCCAAAAAAAGTTCCCAAACATTGTCTATCCATTTCTTATAATATTAAGGAGGGGATGAGAGAGGGAGTGTATTTTTAGTATGGAGATTATTTTTAAAGATAATCAATTAAGGCGTTTTTTTAAAGGATGTGCAGTGATCACATCATTTGGATTACTCTCTATATGTGGTGTTCGCTTAGTACAAATTGCACTTATAACACCATTTCTTGTCCTTTGTAAGTACAATTTTTTTTTTCATTTTATTTATTTTAATTTTCAATGAAATATTAAATATTCGACGATAATAGAATAATATTTTCTTCAGTTTTTCCTCGAAAATAAATCTTTATTGATAGAAAAGAGAGAGAAATTATATATTTAATGATTGTCTGTAAAAAGTTATCTTTCGATTTGCTCTATTTCTTCGATTTTTTCAATTTCTCTCCTCTTCTAACTATTGAATATTTGCGCTATACGCATATAATTTAAGGTTTTCTGAGATGTGGAATTTGCCTATGTAGAGATAGTTTGTGAGGATGAGGATAAGGGTAAGAGTAAGAGTTAGGGTGAGGTCGAAGGTGATCCAAAGAATGAGTTTGGGGTGAGAGTAAGAGTAAGGATGAGGGTGCGAACATTAGTGAGAAAAGAGTGAACACGTTTTCGCCTTTATTTTCACCTATGTGAACGATCTGAGATACTATTGAAGATTTCTCAACAATGATAGTTACGCTTAATAAATAGCGGTAATTGCCGATAATGAAACCTGAGGTGAAAAGAAATACATTGAATAATGGGGCTCTTGTTTTGTTGAAGTTTGAAGACCTCATCTCTGGGTGGGAAGTATTCGAGGCCACATATCGTGCAGAGAGTATTTGAGGTGAGTTGGACGACGTTTAACATTCAAATTAAAGAATAATTTTAGCGATCGGTATCGATGATATGTTTCTAATGTTGGCGACATGGAATCGAATAGTTGCGCAAAATAAATCCGTACCAATCGTCATTCTTCTTCAAAAAACCTATGAGTATGCTTTGATATTTTATTATTTTACTTTTTTATTTATCATTATTATTTTTTAGATGTTACTTAGTAATTTCTTTTGTTTTTATCAGTATTTACGTTTCGAATGTTCTCATAGAAATGGTGATAACACGGAGTTGATAAGATGATAAGATGATTATTGATAAGAATATTGGAGCATGAAATCAGAAACCACTTAGAATTGAAATCTTTATTTTCCTGTGGAACTTAGCCGAAAATCAGCCTGAAATAAAACATTAAAGATGGAATCTACGCAGCATTTTTAACTAATGAATAAGTGACTTCCGTTCAGTATGAATCTAAAATTTCCTATGCGAATTAAAATCTCTATATTTTATTTGAATTTCTCGAATATTTAATAAATTCAGAATTTAAGAATATAGGAAAATTTTATGTAAAATTTGGAAAAAAATATATATTTTTCTGGAATTTAAGTATTTCGGAAAAGATTTATGGATTTTCTTTCAATTGGCTTTTATAATTTACTAAGATGATGAATATTTTGAGGCAAAGCGTATGCTCAATCTTATTGACAACAATTGATAATGTACTCGTCTTTATTGTCGGTACAATATCGATATTTCCAATAATGCGCATTTTCTGCATCTATTGTGTCGTATCGCTTATTGTGGTGTTCATATTTCAAGCGACACTCTTCGGTGCATGTATAACACTTGACGGTGTAAAGCAGTTCACCGGAGAATCCTCATTTATTTGTATACCTTTTCGATGTAGACGCACCACTAAAAGTAGGTTTTTTTCAATGAAAAATTCGCATTTCTTCTTTTCTTTCAAGGGAAACTTATTGTGATTCTTTTATTATGTTGATTTATCTATAGGAGTATATTTATTCTTTTTTTTCAATCCCCATATCCGTTCCGTAATATTTGTTAGAGTGATCTGATGGAGTGGTACTTGATGAGGTTCGATGAAACCTAAAATTTCGGGGTGTGGGGGAATTGCTTGAGGCTATGAATCTGAAGTTCAGAAGTGTGTTGTATATTTAAGACCGATGTATACCTCGAGCAGATTGTTTTAATAGTGTTCACATTTTTTGGGTTATCCACAAACTATGTTGATAATTTTATTTCTATTTAATTTCTCTATCTTATTTCTTTCCATATATGCCCTCCTCTCGCCTCTCCCCTCTCCGCATCAGTATTTCATAGAAATTTGTCGATGCTTCTTCCGATTTTGTAGGTATGAAAGTTTCGGAAAGTAGTAAAAGTAATCTCGTATCTCACTATTCACTATGGTCAATTTTCACAAGTGGACCGTTCATTACGTTGATATTACTTAGCTATACGGTTTATTTATCGGCTTCAATAACGATACTAAATAAGAACATAGAAGTTGGCTTACAACTATCCTCACTTCTACCGGAAGATTCTCAGTGGGTTATTTCATATTTATTTTTGATATTTCATATTTTAGAATGAATTTGGTAACGATATGCAGTAGAGAAGTATAATGGTCAATTTCAAAGACTTATTATTATCAATTAGCACTCTACATAATGAAATTAATTAATATCTTATTAGGTTGGGAAATTAGATTGGATGAACGTGGAATTGAAATATTTCTCGATAAGTACATAATTATATTTTCCACAGAGATGAATAAATGAACATTTCGTATCCGATTGCTATCATGGCGCACACAATGAAAGAATTTGCCTATTTGATAGGCGTTAGCAGAAATTATTTCGCATAATGATGGTATTTTAAGGTGGAAAAATTAGCGCAAAATGATTTCTTCGTTTAAAAAATAGCGAATTTATTTGCTGTAATATCTCATCGATATACTTATAGAACATATGCATATCTTCGAGTATATGAGCAGTATTTCTCGGACTATACTATACCAATGGAGGTACTTATCGATGGGAATGTGGAATATTCCTCGCCGACAATACGTCATAATATCTTACGTGCAGTTAAAGCAATCGAAAATAGCGAATATACATTGAGAGCGTCATTTTGGCTCGATGATTTCCATAGTTTTCTACGGTAACCTATCATATAATTTGAGAATTATATGATAATTAATTAGCGAAATATTTAGAGCTATTTAGAAGCGATGTAGAAATTGAAAGGTTTAAAATAAAACGAATATTATCGTTGAGAGTATCCAATTGTAAGCGTAAATATTATGGATATTATTTCCTCTCCTAAGTGGATAAACGTGAAAATTTGATCCATATATCTCGAGGATTAGATTTTTCTCCCTCACTTAATCGTAATCCTCATTTCTTATTCGTTTCCTTAATTAAGCGATTTTTTTATCATTCATACATTTCGTTAATCCATCATTTTCGTTGGGATTCGCCTCATTCGTATTCGTTGATGGGGGGAAAAAAGAGAGTAACATTCTAGCCGTCAATTTCTGAGAGTGTTTAATATTGTTGTTGGAAAAAAAAGTCTATTAATTTGAGATTTAGCATTGTAATTCTATTATTTAAAATATAGGCAATGAGGGTTTAATATTTTTTACTATGAAGGTGATCGGTTATATAGATATAATATATATTATCGCTATAGATTCTATATGTAGAGAAGTCGCCACGATTAGTTATAGTTGGAATTTTTAATTTTTCTGGATTTCCTTCTTTTATTTTCAGCAAAGAATCCGTGAATAGTGACGAAGCAAGAAGATTATTACGTGGTGATGAGAAACGTTTATTCTATACATATCTGACCGACGTTTTTCTACGTCATCCTGCATATAGGTATCAGTTACGTGTCTATTCGCTACTTTATATTTCTTCATATATCTTTATATTGGATGAATTGCGGGAGGCTAGAAGGGGAGAGGGGACAAGTGGAATTGGAATTTCGAGAATTAGCAATTTTCGGAAGTCAGCCCAATTTCATGAGAATGAGGAGGGGGTATGATGAGGAAGTGGGAGTGGGGAGAGGGGAGGCGAGAATTTATTACGACTGAGCAATTTAGAGCGTTTATAGCTTTTCCTCTATTAGTTTTTTTGAAATTCTTGTTTTCCTATACAAGCAAATCTATATATTTGTTTGCATGAAGACATTATGCGAGCGATGTATCATTGATTAATTCGAAGAATGCGTCAACGTATATCAATGCGAGCAGATTTTTTATTCCTCTACGAAATATTAGTCGACATACGAGGTTTTTCTTTAATTCATCGAATTTTCATTTATTTTTCTGTTTCTGTTTTTTTTGAAAATTTTTTAATGCTTAATTTCGAATTTTATCCGATATGAGGATTATTTATTTCTCAGCTATTATAATTAGGTCTCTAGATATTGATAGATTCTTTACCGCTGTTGTCTAGTTCAGTTAGCTATAAATGTCCCTCTCTTCCTTGCCGTACAGAAGGATCGAGATCGGATGCACTTATTTATAGCAAACTCTAGAGTATATATCCTCCACCTTCCCTCGTCTTTGCATTCCTGAATAGTGCTGTTGCATTTAGCCTCTAAGTATTCCTGATTAAAGCAAAGGTATTCGTCAAGGTTATCGTTTCCACTTAGCCGATCCAGTATTGTTGTTTAAGGTAGATTAAGGTAGTACATTGAATTTTTCTAGAGTTGACGCGATGCGTTCATTACGAGCACTCATAGAAAATACTTCAATTCGATTCTCATTGCAAATGATATCGATGCATGTCGCATTCGATCTGGCCGAACAGGACGAACGTCTTCCGTCGATTATACTCTTCAATGCTTTCCTTGCCGGTTCATGCTCTTCTCTTACATTCTCTTATTTTTTTAATTAGAGGACTTTTTTGAATTAAACGATTTGAACGGATAATAAGGATCATGGAATTTCTCGAACTTGAGAGAGTCGAAAATCTTTCTAACAGCATTTTATTGAATATTCCCAAGAAATGTTCAATGGATTAAAATTCAGGATTTGCATCCATCTTATCAACGATTATATTGATTCCATCGATACAGAATTGTATCCTAATGGCATGGGCAACATTAAGCATTAATATCGGTGTGATTGCGTTGTTGTCAATTTGTCGTACAAGACTGGATATTATATCGGCGATTATTCTCCTACTTAGTATTGGTTATTCGGTGGATTTCTCATCACATTTACTCGTACATTTTCATCATTCGCACAATACATCCGATGAACCGTTAGGTAAGGTGCATCTTTAATTAAACTTTCTTTTAAAGAGAATTTCTAGATGAAACGGGCTCAAATTTAGGTAAATGAAGGAGCGTTTTAGATGATTTGATACTATACATACACGTTGGCACCTCGTTTATCTGGCCAATAAATTGAGCCGGCTATCAGAAAGCAGTAAACCATGCATATTGACATCTGTTAGTCGTTCGATTTGGTTTTTATTTTATTTACTGATGCTGTGAATATTCCTTTTTCACTTTCAAAGATTAATGTTAACGTTTGAAGTGGATCAGCGTGAAACGTGATATAAACGGATTAAACTATGGAAGACATTATATCTATCAGATATTGTGATCGTAGTTTCAGCGGTTGCTGATATGAAATTATCAGACAAATGGCGGAGATATTCATCAGATATTTTCACGGATACTACAAAGCAAATCTGCATGAGTGCATAGAGATAGTGGATACGATGATATTTATAAGAGGAAATATTCCTCCTCGTCATTGAGGCTTTCTGGGTTGCTTTCGCAGCTTGAAGACTTTTCGACGAGTGAAAAGGGATCTCATAGTTGAATTTCACGCCTATATTATTCTTGACTTCCGACATATTCAAAGGTAGCAAGAAAGAGGAATAGATTTGGAAAGATGAATATATAATAGTTAATCATAGTTTTATAGAGCGTCAAATCCTCTTGTCGCTTGTTTCCGTTGTCCTCGTGAAATTCCCGAGGTGGAGATTTCATCGCTACAAACGGTACGATAAGTTGCACGAGTCCGAATTTCAGAGTCACAACTTGAGATAATGACAGTCAACTTCAGTGTTTCTTTGTCGTTTCATTTTTAGCAGAGATATTTTTACGGAGAATGGCAATATCAGTGGGGAGGGAGTCGACGGCTCAGGTGATTCCGATAACCTTCCGAATGAATGTTGTTCACTTTCCCAGGCAGATAGAGAAAATTTCATAAATGCTCATTTATCTAATCACTCCCTTTCACTTCGATAAAATAAGGTGAAGCTCATGCTCATTGATCGTTATTTAGCGGAAGCATTGTCGACAGTTGCATGGCCTATCGTTCAGTCATCGTTTTCAACAGTTATCGGCATTGCTTGTATATCACCCGTCAACGTTAGTTCTTCTTTATTTCCGAGACGGCAGTCCTTTTTTGGTCGAGATTTCTTCTATTTAATGGTAATAAGTAACGTTTAAAAGTAATTTATATTAATTTAGTGCAATGATGTGTTGTAACTTTGACAGCTGTGATGCGAAGAGGGAGACATGAAGGGAGATAGTCTAGGTGGTTTATTGGGGAGCACTACAACTCCCAAGAAAAGATAAAAGTGCCGCGAGGCGAGAGGTACCAAGAAAGGCTGTCGATCGAAGAGGTGGAGGATCCCAAAGAGCTAAAACATGATTTGTCTGGCTCTCAAGTATGGAAAAAAGGACATAAGTGGATCTAAAGCACTTTTTCGAAGAACAAAGAGCACGAACCTGATCACTGCAGCGTTCGGTTCATATCACAAGTAGATATCTTGGATTGGCTCTTCGATGCTATATCCAGTACAATGGATCGAAACGATATATTAATTACAGTGAACTATTTAATAAACCAAGAAAAAAAGTAGATAAAGATGCCCACTGAACTGATACAACGTTGAATTTTCTCGTTTAGGAGGTTATGTCAGTTGGCCTCCGAAACATTTCAATGCAATGAGAATTATTAATAATTTAATTTTTAGCGAAACTTTTTTTTATATATGTAGACCTTGTAACCCCGCCCCTATGTGCGTATGTCCGTTTGACCGGTGTTTGTCTGACCCATCGAATAATTTCGATTCATCCGAATTTTGACATTTGAAATAGCTGCATGGATTTACAAAAATAGTGAAATATGAACATTAAATTACGATGCTCAAATTCTCTCAATATTTAGCATCTTAATCTTTTTTTTGTAGTATATTTTATATTTATATAGGCTCAATATTGCCGACTATTTCCCAAGTAATTGAAAATTGGAAAGAAGGGGGGAATATTTAAGCCGTATCAGGTATCTGCGCATATTTCTTCTCCCTCTCGTCCCCTTCCATCCAGGAAGGAGAAAATGCTCATCGAAAATTCGAAGAGATCCCTCCCTTTGGATAAATTTGCTACTCGCTATGGATCGATACGATTCTTTATCGTTGATATAATTGCTTCTAAAGTAATTTTTACGAGTAATTTGTTTTTATTTTCAGGGCTATATAGCGGAAAGTTTCGTGAAGGGTATTCTCTTCGTTTCTATAATTGGATTCTATCACAGTATTATAATTTTACCCGCTATATTAATATTACTTAATGAGAAAGGTAAATAGTGAAGAAATTACCCGTTTGTTTAAGTTATATGAAAGCTATTGGCGTTATGCCATTATACGCGTCGTATATAATTCTAATTTCCCGCCATCTCTCTTAAGCGAGCACGCAACACACAACAAATATGCGCATCATCATTGTCGTAGTGGCGACGACGCGTCTTTTATCGTCGATTTGGACGTCGTCGGATCCGTGGAGGTGATATTTGTTCGTGGATAATTTTTCGATCGTTGTCTGGATATTTTCCGCCTCGTCCGGTCTATTTCCGGATCTCTAATTTCTCTTCTGTATATTTCCGGATCTCTAATTTCTCTTCTGTATATTTCCGGATCTCTAATTTCTCTTCTGTATATTTCCGGATCTCTAATTTCTCTTCTGTATATTTCCGGATCTCTAATTTCTCTGCTGTATATTTCCGGATCTCTAGTTTTCTCTGTAGTATATTTCCGGTTCTCTAATTCGTCCATTGATACGTTTTTTATATCCCTTTTTTTTAATGCTTACCGTTTGAAACTTGATTCGCCGACAAAGTTTTCGTTGTTTATTTGTTTATTTATGTTGAAGCTTATTGGAGTATTTGTCCATAATTAACTATTCTTAATTACATTATCTTTACTTCGAATCTTTAATTATTGCTCGTTATTTGATCCTGAATGCTTGGGATTGACGGTGAGGGGAAGGGTATAGAAGAGGCTATAAGGGGAATAATCCTGGAAAAGGAGTCTATTTCTTACGGTCAGGAAAACACATCATTCGGGTTGGCGTCAATATATGAAAATTACAAGGCAGTAATTTCTTCTTTTTTTTTCGGAATACCTCTCTTTAATTTAAAATATTTGAGGTTTTTCTATATTTTGATAGAATTATAATGGAATTATTAATTTAAAAAGATTAATTAAGAAAAAATACCTGAAAGTTAATTAATTAAATTTCAGGTAAGGTTTAGTAATGAATAAAAATTTAAGCCCGTTTACTGGAATGAATTTTTGCGATCTTTTCGTTCGTCGATTGAAGAGAGAAATTGCGATCCATTTCGGTATCGTTTATAAATCTAATAGTGATGATTGTTTTCATTGAGTAAATTAGAATTGGAATGAAAAAATTCATAAATTGATGAGAAATAAGTAAGTAAAAGTAATGATTAGGTATCGTTTGTTGTGAACTTGGATTGAGGTTGGAGTTGCGGATGAGACTTGAGGTTGAAGTTGCGGATAGGGCTAGCAAAACAACTGCATACTTATGAGATGTAGAAGTAATAATTAGTGTAAGAATGTGAGTTTCGATCAGACGATAATCTATAGTATCGAGGATTTAGAGCGATTAGACTCATCATCGCAAGTTTATCGAATGATTAAAGATCCTGACGAGGTTTTTGTGGATTCATTTCTTCAGCAATCCTGAAAAAATTGATAGGTATTCTTTCTCGGTTTCTATTTTCTTTAATTTTCCGTAAAAGACGATATAAAAGTTCGATAAAAAGATATTTTCATTTATTTTTCTCTCTCCCTTTAAGTTTAGATGGGAAATTATTCTCTCAAAACGTTTGATCGGCAGTCATTTCGAAATAAGCAGTATATCAGTACGTTGTTCTTCTATTTCACCACCCTGCTCCACCTCTATCCCTATCGATCCCTATCGTTCGATCTTGTCACCCCCAATAAGCAATATAAATGGAGTCAATATCAGCGATAATGTTTGAAGCAACTTATTCGTTATCGATAAGATAAAAGTTATCCTCTTTCTGTTTTCTTAATCATCTTATTACGTGTTAATTTATCACTTCTTTATGTTATCTTTAGGGTATTCGAAAAATTACTTACTAAAGAGGTACTAATGAGGGGAAAAGTTTCAAATATTTTGTATCGATAGCAGATTGAAAAGTATTTTACTCTATTTTTGTAATAAATAATAAATTTCCCCTTTTTTTAAGTAAGAATTTAATTATATCCTTTTTATCTTTCATAATTTGTATATTAATTTTTATATTCGAATTTATCTAGTCTTCATAGGTGTCTATAGTAGTGATCAAAAATCGATTTTAAGGGGAAATCGATCAATATTGATCGAAAATTATTTCATTGTTGTTTATTGTATATATTGATATTTTATAATTAAGTAAAATTAATTAGTTGATGTAATAAATGTATATACAAATGGGAATGCTGAATTTTCTTCATTCATTGTGCAGTTAATTAAGCGGATTTGCCTAATTAATTAAAGCGATCGGCCAGCTGGGATATACGATATGTTTGAGTCGCAATGTGTTTTCCGATGTTAATTTCGATTTGTAAGGTAATTTTGTTCGAATTACGTTCTTTATGAGTAATTTTTATTTATCTCTGTACTGTTTAGCGAAATGGATATAATGATAAGGAATTTGACTTTACTTTTAAGTTCTTTAAATTAAGTTTCTGGAAATCATTTTCCCAAATTTTCCTCCCCCCAATTTCAGCCAAAATGTTTTTTCTGAACTTTTTAAAGGCGCCTTTACTTTTCTTTCTCTTTCACTTTGAGATTATTCAACATTATTGTTATTTTGTTTAATATTTATAAACATTTATTATCATCGTGATGTGTTTCAATTGTTATCTTTATTATTTATCATTGTTATCAGTGAATTGATATTTGATAAGCGTTATTAACATATAGGGAATATATAGTCGCCTTTTATGGAAGGAAGACTCATTACTTAAATAGGCAATTTTTTCCATAGATGTGCGGTTTTGTTTTCTTCAGAAATTTCATAGGCGGCTTTCAGCAATGATTAATTGAAATTTAAATAGGACGAAATATTCTCTTTGATGTTGTTCTATATGCGGCACTTTTTCAACTAAAGCTTTTAAGCAGCTGTCACTAAAAAATGGGGGCAATAAAAAATGTTTGAAAATGCTTTCATTTCTTTCATAATCTATTGAGGAATAAGTTCGAATGCAAAAGGGGGGGGGGGGGTATCGATTTAATTTATAAATGAGAATTATGAAATTATTAAAATTTAGCATAATCTCTTTGAAATGAGTATAAAAATAAGGAGAATTTGTTTGATTTTCATTAAGAATATCTTTAAGTTTAGTTCTTTTATTTTTTATTTCTTAAGTATATTAAAGGAAATATTTTATATGAATTTTTTAAACTTTTGATGAGTTGATGATAATATTATATGGGATTCCCTTTAATTTGTTACTTTTTACAACATTTGAATTATATCTTATTTAATAATCTATTCATTTATGCGAATATAGCGAAATACATTGAATGATAAGTGATAAAGGCGAAACGCTCATAATTAATGAGATAACAATGATGACAAAAATGATAATAAATGAGTGATAATAATGATAAAATGATAATAAATGAGTGATAATAGTGATAAAATGATAATAAATGAGTGATAATAATGATGAAAAAATAATAAATGATAACGAAAGGAGAAAAAGAAGTTTTTTAATATATATGTTAAATTCAGCGGCGATCTAATTTTTGCGTTTCATTTAAAGATAGTTTTTTTGACGATGCACTAATGCATTAGAGTTGCGTGACATTCTCTAAGTGGCAATAATTTTTTAATCTTCTTTTGCAGTTGTCCTTTCTCTCTTATAGAATTTATTAAAGATCATTTTATCGTTATTATCACTCATTTTTATCATTTTATCATTATTATCACCTCGTAATAATGTCATTATCATGTTAAGCCTTTATATTTTATAGTGGAAAATCCTATGTTTTAGCTCGTTTAGCTCATGGTCCAGAATCTGAGTACACTTGGAATCCCATTTATTTGGTTAAACGATCAGATGAATTCCACATAGCCGGATAGCATTTAATTTGCCTTTATTGCGAGTTATTTTTAGAAGTAATTTGCCATTATTTTATATTATTTCCTTCAATTTATGCATTGAACGATTATAAGGTTTACTAGAAGTATTAAGATAGACGAAAGTTTCTGTGTATTTCATAGTGATGGATTTCTGGAGCGAAATTTCACACGTTGATTGAATATGGAGATGGCAAATGACCGGTGATCAAGGTTTTTACAGATGATTGCTTTGATCATCGACTGGTCCGATCAGTCGTATTTGACAGACCGCAGTTGGGATGAAGCAAGCGGCTATTGTGAGAATATGATACATGGATGTTGGGAAGGGTTGAAAAATGAAAAGGAAGGGGGAATTAATGTGAGCAGGTGTGCGGCGAAGACCACATGGTGCCTTAGAAGTATATTTATGATAGGCTTTAGGTTATTTTTCTAAGCTTACTATATATAGCTTATTTATTTTCTATAATGTGATCGAATATAAGATTTCTATTGCTTTGATATCCGTAGAGTTTAGTGCGTATATTGCGTCCTATCTTTAGTGTCCTCTGGAATAGACGGTTTGGTAGTCGGATCTGTGGGCCATTTGTATTTTCATCGAGGTGGATGGGCATCATTGCGATGAAAGTGTTAAGAAAATAATGATTATGACTGCGTTAATATTACTTATAGAAGGAGGGCGAGCGCACCGGAATTTCAATTCATTTTTTGCGAACAGTCGAACAAATAATGGTGGCAAGAGGCGATCGTTGCTAAGAAACGTGAATTGTTTCGAGTTTCATTTGCTCGTCGTTACGGAGAAATCCCTTTCATTTATCTTTAATTGGGATTTTTATATATATTTAATCTGTCGTTGTGGATGTTAAACTCGTACGGATCGACGTTGTCCATAAAAAAAAATCCATGGAATGTTGGAAACATTTTTTTTTTTGCTCCTTTTAATCGCTAAAAGAAATTAGTACGAAGAATTATATTAATCACACCCCCCCCCCCCCCCCCCCCCCATCCCTCTCTCTCCCACTTTCTGTCTGTAATATCATTTTTGTCTTTCTCTCTGTTTCTCCCTCTCTCTCACTCTTTCTGCAGTTCAATATTTGGGACTCTCGTAGGAAGAGAAATTAATAATTAATATACTTAATAAATTCTACTTTAAATTAGGCTAACTTATAGGTTATTTCTTGTTATTCATCATGATGCATTTAACACGAGTAAAATGATTCTTCTCTGAGGACGATTGAAACCAAAATTTGAGGATATCAATTACTAGCTTGAAATGTGCGGAAATCTATAGGATTGGCCGGGAGAGGGGGAGGGAGCGGAGGTACAGGCGTATGTCAACGATGATTCCATAAGAGCCTGCATTCCTCGTTCGAGCAGCTTGCCAGTTTAATGCGGCATTCTCGGGAGAGTTCTAAGCCTGGCATCCCCGGAGTGTTACCATATTTTGTAGGATCGGGTCTTCTCTCCCTCTTCCCTCCTCAGCCTGCCGTTTCCCTTGCTTTAATTTTCTGGTGGTACTTCTTCGATGATCTATATTCGGCTGGAAGATTTTTATCTACATCTTCGGCCGTTAACTGTTGGGCATCTCTGTGGTTGTGATTGTTAACGCAAAACGGCTGTTAGCGTAGGTGGGTGGAAACGTCCGCTCATTGAAGGCAGCTGGCTGGCTGCTATCTATCTCTATGCTTAAGTCTTCTGCCTCTCTCACGTCACTACTCTAATCGTCTGGCACCCTCTCATATTTCTCGGAAATAACCAACGAAACAGCCCCGCAACTCTTAACACACGTACTTCGTCGTTGTGGATGGTGTGGCTATTGGGTTGTCGTCTTGCATCTTAGTAGCATTTGTTGCTTTCACACTCTTTGATTTGATTTTGATCTGAGATGTGAAACTTTGTGGACTATTTCTGGATATCAGATATTTCTAGATATCTCATATTGACTTTATTCATTTCCACTATTTATTTATGGGGGAATTTTTTTAGTAAAAGATGGAATCTTCAGAAAATTATTGTTTATTTTTTTCCTCGAAACTGGTCGTGAATAATTTGTCAGTGTAATTAAATAAACAAAATTGCTTTAATTATCTCAGCTTTCAGTTAGTTTTATTGTATATAGGTTGCCGAATTTATTGCGATAATATATAATTGGATTTAAATTATTGGTTTTCTTCTGGATAGTATTCGGTTAGCTTATTGTAGGTAGCCGAACAATGTGCACTTTCAGGATATTACGACCATCATGTGCACTTTCAGGATATTACGACCATCATGTGCACTTTCAGGATATTACGGCCACCTGGTCGAAATGAATTATAGTCGATTGATCCATGAATTGAAACAATAAAAGAGCGCATCACTTATATGAATGAGTAGAAATTCTAATATATTGTCGATGATGGGTTGAAATTTTTCTGCGATACTAATACTTTATTTCGATTTTTAAACTGTTCTTTTATTAAATATATGAGAAATAAGTGTAGTAATTTGGAATTTAACGTTAGAATTCATTTCACTATCGGCGAGCGATTTAATTCAATGAATTTTATAGAAACGATCGATTGATCGATTTTTATAATTTCTGATCATTTAACTGATCATTTAAAGGATAACTTTACATTTGCTTGGATTTTCCAATAAAAATTACGGGGATCATAGATGATTATTGCCATTTTATTCGATAAGCCGATAAGTGAAGACTTCAGTTGTGGCGATGATAATATGAGATTTGAGTGGGGAATTTTTGCTGGTTATATATTTCGTTCAGCTTATGTTGAATTTAGGATTGAATTATTGAGAAAGCGTCGTGTTCATTCATCTACCGGCCCCCTCTCAATCGTGTTCGTTTTTGCCTCCTTTCTTTTATTTCTCTCCCCCACCCTCTCCTTCCTATCCAAATTCCTTTGATTTCCTATGACCAACTATATTGCACCCGTTTCCCTTCAGAGTCCTCAAATTGTAGTCGTATAGAGTGAATCGCAATGGAATGCACTATTTGTGAGTGGTACCATAAAGAAACGATAATAATACGTCGCCTCGTTTCTTTATATGAAGTGAATGCGTTGTGTTGCTTTAAAAGTACTTTGTTTTGCTAATTAAATTCTTTAATTTGATACGACGTTTCGCATTGCGTTCATTTTATTCTATTGATTCACCAACGACGACAGTTTTTAGTGTTTTTTGACGTTGACTAATGCGGTTGAAATGCACAGCCAATACTGGATGGTATCTTGCGAGAGAAAGAGGTGAGGAAATAATGAGAAGCTCGAGCTGAGTTTTAAGGAACTGAAAGAGAGAGAGGTGAAGTTTTATTGAAGAGGAGGTAAGGTGAAAGGATCGGGATCAAGCTGCATTCTTGATCAAATACTGGAAAAGACTCATTATTGTGGAAAATACCCTAGTTTGGTTCTGTATCCAAACTTTCCGTTTATAGAGCATTTCGAAATCCGCTATGAGATACATTTAAATGTTTTAATTGACGTCGTTTTATTTGTGGTCGAAGTGAATAGTGAGATAGGAGTGGTTTACTGAAAGCTTAGAACTGAAAGTTTAGTTGAATCCGACGTAGATTAAGTAGTTGGCGTTAAGTGAAATGTTCGGCGGCGTTCACCGACCGCGTCAATTAGATGCCTACTCTCTTAAGAAAATCCTGGAAATTTTCCAATATTTATCCATATTTGGGATTATTTGGTAGTTTCTTTAAGTCATTCATCTCTTATTTCCTCCCTCTATGTTGAAACATGAGACAATTTATGCCTGGGAATTTATATATTTATTTACTTTTATAGTTTTGTGGATAAAAATTAATATATAAAGGGAGTGAGTGGTTTTTTGCCTTATTTTGAATCATAAAGGAGATGCGCTCATCTTCGTCCATCTTCATTTGCGTTAATGCTGTTTTCTTGTTCTCTTAAAGAGGTTCTTAAAAGGCAAACCCCGGAACATTGTGGTAAGGTATTTTTGCAAACCAGCAAGTATTACTTTCATTATCGGTTTACAGTTGTTGTTTCAGGATGGTTGGAACCGGTAGGCAAAGAAATTAGCTCTTAGAATATTCATTGAAGTCGGTGGAAATGTGGTTTTTTCCTTTGGCGGCTGGTCGATTATGAAGATCTTCGATTAATGATTTGTTTCGAACGTTATTTAATATAGTACAACTCCAATTTATTGAAAATTCCACGCGGGATTTTTTGCATTTTCAATTTATGCAGAAAATTATCGATGGGAATATCGCTTAAGGTGTGGTTATATTTACTGGCTTATGGTTGTTGCTTAGGGCGATTATAATCCTCATAGATTTGGAACTTTAGATGGATGAGACATATTTGTCATATACAAGTTTATTTTTGTAAGTACGAATTTAGAAAGAATCTGTTAGGCTTATATGCTTATAGACATAGCTAAAGGCTTAGAAATTAGAAAAATATAGTTTAATTGTAAGCGTTATATTTTATAAAGAAGCATTTTAAAATGTAGGTGCGATTTGAAATTGGCGAATAGAATAAATCAGAAAATGAAAGGATCGCCGAGTGGTATTGCGATGATCGGAAACTATGCTTAATCCACCATACCGATCCCGACCATTAAATAACATTTTTCTTTTCATTGCAATTTTGATCGCTCTGTGGAAGTCGATTGTCTATATTTTATTTGTAATCTTCCTGGATTTTGAAAGATGTAGTTTAATATAGGTTGTATTTAGATATTTTTATTTATAGATTATGAAAGGTTATTTTTATTATCGCACTCTACCTGTGCTAATTAGAGGTGGGGAATAAAGAGAGAGTGATTGAAGCTTCTAAAGTGTTGTTGGCGCGGTATGTGCTTTTTGCAATGCTGCACATTAAGTCAACTATTTGCAGCAATCCTGAGATGAAGAGGAAGCACATTTTATGCCTAGTGACGCATTTACTGACGAGGCAGAAGGCTATGATTTGCGAAGAAAAAAGCGCTCTGAGATGATTAATGACGAAGATTTTATGAAAAATTCTAACAAAGCTTTGCTAACTTCAATTATTTCATTGTTTCGAATTGAATTGAAAGATGAAATTCGTCATTATTTGGTATTTTTATAATTATTTAATTCAGATTTTATAATTTGCTTAATGTAGGTTGTATTTGCACATATCATATTCGTATATATCGGTGTCCGAGGTTCCAGAGGTTTATTTGAAACAAGTTACGTCTTATTTTTAGAGAGGTGATTGCATTGTCGGTATCCGAGGTTCCAGAGGTTTATTTGAAGCAAGTTACGTCTTATCTTTAGAGAGGTGATTGCATTGCGTGGCAAATATTATTGCTTAATGAATTATAAAATAATTTTAGTATGGATGGTAGGTAACTGTAATCTAAAGAGTAACCATCGATTTTAGAGGCGATCCATTCGAGGAAAAGGATGGAAAGAGGAGTGATTTGTAGCCATTCAACCTCCACCTGATACTTTTTTAAACAAGTTTTGGTAAAATTTGCATAGAGAAAGTTATATTCATATCCGCTGCATCTTTCTGTTTTATCCTTTGGCAACTTTAGATTATAACAAAGCCTACTTTCATCCCCAGTTGCTGGGAAAATTTCATTGCTTATGAAGTTCATTCATATTGAATTAACATTATATTTTAATCCAGAATAGTAAATCCAGAATATTCATATTTGATCCAGATTGTTACACGCTACTCTAGCATATTATTGATATGGAATTAGTCGATAGCGATATTCAAAGTAAATAGCAAACAAAAGTTCGTTGTAGAAAATCGAAATTTGCTGTCATTTTTCCCCTTATTCGACTCTACAAATGTAGATCGGTCGTCTTTGAGGTATTTGAATATGGGGAATGATGCGCAACATTCGTTTTATGAGGACGTCCTTGACGTAATGGGAGGAAGGAAAATAATGCGCGATTGCCTCTATAGACATTGAATCTTATTGACGTGTTCACTCATGCCCTCAACTCATCGTCATATTACTATTGCCTATTGTAGTGCAATTAATGCTATATTCAGCTCATATAGGGGTTATGTGGGATTTATCTTTATGTTATTTTTCTGTTTTTTTTTGTTTTCAGGATGTTTTTTTTTCCAGGATGTTTTTGTAAAGAGATAATTTGTACTTCAATGAATATAAATGGTTCGTACCTCAAGCTAGTTAATAGTAAGGTAGTATGGTTACAGGTATGCATTTTTGTTTCATATTTCCATTTTTACCTGAACTAACCACATTGATGAGCATTAGGTTAGCGCATACAGTTCATAAGATGCGCGTAAACGTATATATGAGTTAATAAATGTTAACTTTTTCTTTAAACACGGTTGATTTTTATTTATGCCGATTAAGGTGATATTGGCAGTGAAATAACATTCTATCAGTCGAGACATTACTATTTATCAAATTTCAATTGTAATGATTTCATACTTTGTGGTTGTCTCTTCGATTTATAGTCCGATAAATATGGGAAATTAATTATTTGCAGTAAGGACTTGAAAGGTTCCAGCAGAAGGATGTATATGATATTGAATTCAGGTCGGATCGGTGCATTTTGAGGGAAATATCAGATTAAGTTGGGGGTATTGCTGTTTCATTCGGCATATCGTACTGGTTATTGCAAGAGCAGATTGCTTCGCTGTGTTGACGGTGGCATATTGGTTGCAATGATGGGGTTCCATAGAGGTATGTATTGATGAAAGGTGGGCAAGTTTTGTGTGAGGCGTTCGCTGTTAGCTTCTCTCTTACTCAGCATTGTTTACCGAACGATTTTCACGCTCGAGTTCCACGAAAAACAGCTGTCACGACACCCACGCGTTACCGGCTGGTTCGAAGCCTTCGTTGAGCTTGCTCATCGCTCCTTGGCTTAGAGCGAGCCTACTTTCTCCAACAGCTCGAGCTGAGCATTGTTGGCTTTCGTTTGTTTGAACAAACGCTGAAATTTCATCGATCAGGTTTATGTGTTCTGCATATATTCGCGAGGATTGCACTAACCTTCCAAGCTTAGTGTACTGGATCAATTAGTACAAAGGATTTAGTTTTGTGGGGATCTTTATGGTATATTGTCTTTTTTCTTAGAGATAAATCCGTAATATATAATGGAAAAAGGGAACTGTCGCGTTCTCTCCTCCGCGCTCTCCTTTCATTTGTTAAAGGAAAGCACTTACTTTAATTAATTATTGCAGTGGATTCTCTCTCCATTCCTCATTTTCTGTAAGTAATTTAGTGCATCTATAGATGCTGAGTTATTACTATATTACTTTAAAAAATGTAAGGAACTGATTTAAAAAGTCATTTTTCAGCATTTTATTGTATACTTAGTAAACGATATGTTAATATTAAGGGCTCAAAGTCTGTTTCGTTGCTGGATAAGATAAGAATTCGAGGTGAGCATTGAGAGTTGATTTTTAGAAGAGTTTTTTTTTTGGGAGTGGGGGGGGGGGATTCTACTAATTTGATGGTGCCAATCGAATATATTACAAGAATTATCATGGAATTATTTTATAAATGCTTTATAGTTAAAGGTATCGAATGATAGGTACGAGGGCATCGGGACGAAACTTCCTGTCCGGTGTCCTCCTCTCTAAGGAATTTTTCGGATCTTTCCTTCCCACAATGGGAACTTTTTTTAGAAGGATTTGTGGTTCCTTGCAGTTTCATGTTTTTGTACTTTTTAAATGTTATATTTAAAAATACGTGTGAAATAGCCCTAAATAGTAATGAGTACTTTAGATTTTCCTTTAGTGAAGTATGTATTATGAGTGAAGTTGGTGGAAACCAGACAAAAAGTGAATCGTATGGCCTCTGGATTGGCCTAATGGATGACCCCTGGGTTCGCCTAATGAATGACCTCTGGGTTGGCCTAATGGATGATCTCTAGGCTGGCGTATCCGGTCATATCCAGATTTATCCACTTGTTGAGGTAATATTCCGGTGATCACTAAAGAAGTTCTTTATTAAATGTGCAAATTTATTTTATAAGAAATTAAGAATAATTGGTATTATTGGAAATTAAGAATAATTGGTATTATTGAATGCTATTATTATTTAGTGTACAGTTAGTCAATGAAATGGATATACACATATATAAATGGATGTTGTTTATACATTAATTGCATATATGTATTTTAGTATGCATGATTGTTTACGCTGATATTTTGGGGGTTTGAATTTAAATGTTTTGGTATTCAGGCAGTCGAATTTTCCATATTTTCTGGACGTAATTCAGCGACAACACCCGAATTCGGCCTGATCATTGCCGAATTAGTAGAATTATTAAATTTCTTTAGGCCCTAATTAAACGGTTATGGCTTAGCTTGGCTAAAATTCTGAGCCTAGGCCTACTCCCTAGCAGGTTTAGGTCCAGAAATTTGGTTGATAAGAGAAGTAGAGAGAATCTGCTCTAGGGAACTTTTATTATGGATTATATATGGAGCATTCCAGTGGGGATTTTGCGACCGCAGATTCGCTAATTGTCCTGTAACATTTTTTTCCCCGGAAAGGAATCTCTCGATCGCTTTTCTCATCCCACCAGCGGCTTTCCCACTCATACGTAATAATTGTTTGCTCAACATGCAGGAGACTTCGCCCTTTGTATATCAGTTTTTAAAGAATTTTTAATAGCAAAGCGTATGATTGAAAGTGTTGGAAGTGTTGAAGTGTATTTGTCTCAGAGAGGCGGAGGTCTACGACTTTATCGTTTTATGTCATCGGGCAAACAGACTGAAACACACATACCTACAAATGAGAGCAACATTGACGGCTAAGAATTCTTCAAGAGAAAAATGCATTTTTTTAAAAGGCCATAAAAATAGCGCAAAAAATTCCTCTCATTGAGGCGACTGACGAATTGACATTTGTATTTGTAGAATAATTGAGTTAATTTTTAGGTGATTCTCTTAGTTTCACAATATCGATATTGTACATAAATAAGTATATGATTATATTATGGAGATGAAAGCGCATTTATTGATCTCTTTAGAGGGGAATTCGAATATTAGGACAACGAAGAGGAGTAGGACTGGGATATAATGTGATGTGAGTAAGAAGTTATGGCAATAGCAGGGAATCGAACATTGACGCAATTTTTAGCTGCAGAAATTGGGAGCCATCGATGAGGCGTTAGAGAATTTGCGCCTATAGTTTCTTTTATTTTTTGCTTCCACGTTTCTCCGCAGTGAACTCTTCCAGAAATATTGGAAATAGATGAGGCGATATATATGAGATAAGTTAAATGTTATATTATGTAAGGTTTATCATCATCGATAATATATAAAGAGTTTTGTTCTTTATAATTTTATGATTGACTTAAGCCTTAATTCATCGCTAATATTAATGGTTGGCGATATGGGGAGTGAAATAATTGGGTTGAATGATATTGAAGTGTTAAGGTCATTTTTTGTTTATTCAATTTGTAAAACACTGAAGTAATAAGTTTTTATACTGAAATATGCGAAATGAACTGAAATATTTATATGGGAAGTGGAATTTCTAAGAATTCAGTACTTATAGGTGTGGGGAGTTGAGGGTATCTTAAGCAGTAATCATTCGAGTACCCTACGATGTGATGGAAATTCATTTATTATTCGGTACTAGAGTTGAAAGCAATGAAACTTTCAAAGGGTGCTGGTGATATATTCATTTCTACTTCTACTTACGATTCTCTGCGGCTTTTTGTTTTTCTTTCCCACTTTTCGAGGTATTTTCTATAAAAATAGTTCATCTAAAGAGTCTCCATCTTTCGTCGACCTTCCCAGTCCATCCATCTCTCCCCCTATATCTCTTAATGTGCGCTCTTGATGGTGTTGCGACAGCCGTAGCTTTTTATTGATCTGTTTTCAGCTTATTCCAGTCTGGTTCCCGGATGTTTATGGTGTAATATATGCTTCAAGGATGCTCGGAACGGTGTTTTTCTATTTCCATTGTGTTGAGGAATGTAGGAATAGGAATTTTCATGTCTATAGAAGCAAACTTTGAAAACGGTATATGTCAAGAGGGGAGTTCGCATGAGAACATTCTATTCATCAGATTGATTGAATTCCTTGCGCTCATTTCCGCTCATTGGCAGCAGAGAATAGTAAGTAGAAGTGAATATATCAACAGCTGGTTAGTCGGTAGACACAATCTATCAGCGGTAGACAATAGTCGGTAGACACACTGGTTAGTCGGTAGACACTGTTCTGTCAGTAGACATTGGATGGTTAGAAAAGTCCGATCGATAAGATTTGCTCAGACGAAGAAGTGGGAGGATCTTTATTCATTTTTATAGGATAAGGAGGACTTTTTTGAAATATAAGTGAGCAAAGAAATATATACAAATACAAAGTAAAGAACCGATGTAGCTGCCTCAGCAATGGGGTAATTTAGTGTTCGAAAATGATGCTCATAATGCATTATAGATCATTATTAAATAATATCGACGATGGAGAAACCACTCGAGTAGGGCTATGCATACATAATATAGGGGCAAATGGAAATATGAGGGAAATTAAGGAATGAGGCTGTTCACTTAGTGGAATAAAAAAGGGTTTACTTCTGCAGTCTGATGAATCGAAGCAGTTCGCAAATACTGGAAGGTTCTTCTCTTATGTGATTATATTAAGAGATTCGTTTTGAATGTGAATACACTTGAACCCGAAGTTCTGAAATGCCAGACGATGCTATTCGTCGAGTATTTCTTGTATAATAGTTGCTAGTGGTGGGGTCAGTATTGAGGTCAGGCGAGAAGCAGCATAGGTCAACCTGAGGTATCGGTTGAGTTACGCCCAGTTGCTATCTTTCGCATACCTTCAAGGCTGAGGCGTTAACATTATTTTCATAGTTATATTACCTCTATGAGGGAGGAATTCCTGCTTCCATTTTATTTTTCTTCATTAGGAAATTCTCTTTCATTCATGGAAGACTTCATCATTCATCATTTATCTGCAAATATGCTGCCACTTGAAGAGTACTTAATAGTGCATATTTATAATAGTGCATATTCCATATAATCTGACAGGTTTTTTAATTCACTTACTGAAGGAGTGGATGGATGAGGTTCTGATTGAGTGATGGATCCAATGTACTCAAGGTATTCGAGTTCAGGAAGTCTGATATTCGAGACTATGGTTGTCAGCATTGTTGTCGCATGGATACTGGTAGCAAAGGAGTTGAAACCATGTTGTATGAAGGAAAAAATGTGGCTAATTTATTATATGCAAAGCAGACATTGCATGAAAATGTGATCTTATTGAGGAAGCATTACGAAAGGCTCTTTTTTTGTTGTAAAATTCCTATCCATTAAATGAAGCGACTTAAATTCCTATATGGAAAGGAAAATGAAACGAGCGAGGATATTTAAGATAAGAGGCCGGAAATGAGGTATCCTAGGGTGGAAATAGATTTACGGATACTTAGCTAAGGCTGGATGAGAGAAATCTTGTAAGCGATCAGCGATTTCGAGGAGGTTTGGTATTCAAACGCTACAACTAAATGAAGTCTTTTAGGTGAATTTTCACTTTGAAGGGAATCTTCTTTACCTTCGATTTCACCTTCGATAAGAGCGATAATGTGAAGTCATTCATTGGTGGACAATTTAAGTGTTCGGCAAGAGCATTTTTTGTGCGGAACCTTTTTTATCTTAATACCTCATCGAGACGAAAACATCGTTGTTGAGCGCGTTTGAGTGAAGGATAACGGTATTTGTAGAGTGCGGCTTCATTGTGGTCGGGTGGATCGAGGGTAGCGGCTGAGTGGCATTCTACTTCGAGCACTACTATTATCACAATGAATAAAATATGCGCACGACCCGAATGTGGCAAGACTGTCTATCCACTTGAGGAGCTTAAATGTCTCGATAAGGTTGGTTACATATATATATATCTGTATATTTTAATCGTCTCGATGTTCAATTTCTGCGGTTTTCATCCATATTTTGAAGTAAATCGAATTCTTCGTTCGTGGAATCAGATTCGCACTTAATTTATTTGCACAAATTATAGGATAATAGGAGAAATTTGCCTATCTATCGTAGATTTCACTCGTTCAGTTCTTTCTTTCTTTTTCCGTTCCGAGCACTTTTCTATGAGTGAAGGGGAATGAGCACTTGTCTGATGTGAATGCTTTCGTTGTTTGTATAATTAGCTTCTCTGGATGCTAAATAATCCATTCATTTTATCCAGTGAATATCTCGAGTGGTTTTTTGAATTGCCTGTAGGTTTTTTGGAGGATTTTTAAGAAGCGATAACGACAGCTGTCTTTGATCCTGAAAAATTTGGGTTTTTCTATCCTCGTGGATGACATTATGATGAGTAGAGGTAAAAATATCTGAGACAGAAGTGGGAAATAAATAAGAAATACTTCGAACAATAATTCGTTTCAAGAAAGGAGATGTTGGTGAGGAATTGTGATGTTTGCGAGTGAATAAGCTTGCCTCACGTCGATTCGACTGAAATATTCTATTGAATCAGCCGTAATATCTTCTTTAAATGAATATAAATTAAACAGCGCTATGTGAAATAGTATTAGAGGTGGGGTTTTGTTTGTACAGTATGAAGAATGAACGAAATAATGGGCAGTTGTGGATTTCATCCCGGTGGAATTGTTGAAAAGATGCTCATAGTTCTTTTTCTTTGGAAGAGATATTTAATTGGAAGCGATGTAATTAAGTAACCCACCCGTTTTATAAATGCTAAGGAGCGTTACTTAATTGCGATAGTGAGACGTTGAATTAAATCATTCGTTGTCGAGTTTTATATATATATATATATATATATATATATATATATATATATATATATATGAATTATCAATAGAAATAATGTAGAAAATATATTTGGATGGCGGCTTTGAGTTCAGGAAGTAGACGCCGGAGAGAGGTGGAGGAGGGGAGGGAAGAAGAGGGAGTAATCAGTTGAGAGTATCGAGGCGATTTTGAGTTGGTGAGAGGGAGCGGTCAAAAATCAGTGTTGGAGTAATTTTAAGTTGGGAGGGGGAGGGAGGTGTGCGGTCAATTTCAAGGTCGGAGTAATTTCAGCTTAAGCGATAAGCGTTTTACGCCATTTGCATATTTTTAAGCGCTGAACGTCAGGCCTTCTTAGAAGGAAATAGCATGCACTCTCGGAGGGAGGTGACTGAATGAGCGTTCTTTCTCGCTGGATCTGATACTTCTTGTTCCATATCCGATAGTATCAATTCAAAGCTTTCTTCAACTGAATGAACTGTGGTCTTGCATATCTCATTGTTTCAATCAACATGGGACGATATATTAATTTGACGTGTCACATTCAGCGATTTAGTACTAATTTATTGCTGGAAATGATGGTTTTGGTTCCTTTTTTTGAACTGCCCTAAACTACTGCCATTTTTTAATGATTGTGATTAATTTAAGGCGAACTTAAACTCCTTTATTTTAGTTAAAAAAAGACAGAAAATCACACTTATTGGAACTTTCATGAAATCTTGACGGAAATAAGCTCACCTTGTTGGAGGAATTTTGTTCTATTATGTAAATTTATATTTTTTTAGTCATTGGGATCAGTGGAATGATGAGTGATTTTTAGGTATGGCATAAGCAATGTTTCAAGTGTTCAGTATGCGGTATGACGCTCAGCATGAAGAACTACAAAGGATACAACAAATTACCTTACTGTGAACCGTTAGTTTCTAATTTCCTTTCTCGTTGCTTTTTTAAATTATTTTTTGGGTTGTTATTTTTTGTTGGAACTTACCTTTAGTTATTCTGCGGTGACCTGATTTTGCCTTGTGCTGATCCCTTAAAAAATCTTCCCGTCCCATAGAGCATTATTCCCTCACCTCATTACCCTCCTCCTCTCACCTTCGTCTCCATTTTCCTTTTTTTCTAGTGCATGCTTATCTCCTTGTTTGGGTTAGTTTCTTGCTGTGAGAGTCTTTTTGCAGGCATTATCCCAAAACAGTGGCTTCTGTTGTAGTGGATACTCCCGAGATGAGGCGGCTTGCCGAGAATACCAGGTTGCAAAGCCAGGTTTGTGAATTGTTTTGTAAGCCTCTTACGGCTTTTTTGTGTTTAAGAAACGCCCAAGGACAGTTAGAGTGTGTCTGTAGTTGAAATTGCTGGTTTCGCAATGAGGGATGGTCAAAATCGTTTCGACTGGGGTTTATTCTGAATTATATGGTACTTTTGTAATACTTTATATATAATAGATGGATTGCAAGATTTTCCATTTGATTATTAATTTGTATAACATAAATCGGGTCATCTCTACTTTGGGTTATTCATGCTTGAGCTTCATTGATGACTTCAGTTTAATTTCATTCTCATCTCAGAGCAGTGGTTGGTTCTGTGTTATAGATGATGGGACGGAGAGAAAGAGAGAGAAGGAAAAAAGAAAGAGGAGAATGGCAGATAGTATAGCCGGTTATTGTATAGGATGATTAGTGAGGTACTACCTAGAAGAGCTGTTAAAAATTGCACTATTGAGAACTAGTTACAAATGGTGACGAGTTGCGGTTGGCTTCACGAAGTTTTTTTTAGCGATCATCGGTCGCGCGATCGATGGAATGAAAATGAATTTGAAATGATTATATAAGTGGCAAATATTGCCCTATAAAAAGATGTAAACATTGCCCACAGAAACGCGAATATTGACCGTTAGAAGTATGCAAGTGTTGACCGTCTGAAATATATAAATATTGGCTGTTTAATTGGGCAGGTGAGCCCCACCTGTTGGATTTTGGTTAAAGACATGAATGACTAGATGGCGGGCACATAAGCATGCTATTGGCTTAGGTAATACACGAGAAATGCAGCTGCAAACGTCGTAATGTACCTATCGGGATCATGTGGCCACAATCATTATCGCGCCTATTGGGCGACAGACTTTCACCTTTCCGATTGGATTGACAGATCGTTAGCTAAAATATTTCCCTGTTTTAGGTTGATCTCGTTGAAATAATATCAGAAAGGGCACGGCAGCTTCCTTGCATTGCTTATCTCCTCTGTTTATTCGTTGAGTGGATGATATTTTTCCTTTATTTCTGGGTATTATTTGGCGAATTATTCATAGTATGATCACCGCCCTCCTCCCTGCCTTCTGCATCCCCTCAGTTTAAGTAATTGCTTTTGTGTTTACTTAAACACTTCTTAGCAGAATTCGAAGCGTTAAACTAACATTCTCTTAGATCGTCAAAGAAGCTTTAGCGCCGATTGAGTGTCTTCTCATAGAAGTATGGAGTTTGGGGGATGTTCACATGTTACGGTGCTGTATTGTTGGTGAAATGTGAAGCGATTCAGGGTGCATATTTGTTGAGTGGTTTTTATTCTCAGCGATTCGTAGACAATACATAGACGCATGTATTATGAAACGGGACATAGTCATCGAGTTTGATAAAATTTCAGGGGATCGCTGGTCGCGTTGCGTGTTTTTTTTTTCTTTTATTGCTTTTTATTTTATTTGATTTTTAATAATTGAAGCATTTATCATCTGGAAATGAACTGAGTCTGTTTAAAAGCTTGAGTTAGAGATCGAACTGAAGGGAATCCTGAGGCTTATGGGGAATTGTGTGATTGAATGCAATGAACGTGGTTTGCGTTGACATTAATTGGAATATCGGCTAACGTTGGAGCAGATCTTTTTGCTGGAGGAGGAAATTCTCTTTCTCGTAAACTTGAATGTGAAGTGCAAATTTGTATATGAATGACGCATGCAGATTTTGTATGTATGGAAAGATAGTTGCTGGTGAACTGGAATAGAGCCATAAATTGTTTTTATCGTGCAAAAAATGAGAATACTCGGAAGCATTGTGCTCAAAATGTCATAATTGAACATATTTGGTGAAGCAATTCCAGGTGGAATGATGAAACAATTTCAGGTTAAGTACCATGAGCAGTTTGAGAAGTCAAAGGGACAGAAGATCGAAATCGCTGATGATCCGGAGCTGACACGTCACCTTCGTAACACTAAAGTGCAATCACAGGTCAGTGTATTGTTTACTTTGACGTTGTATCACCTTGCTGATGCTGTCGTATGAATTTCCTGTTAGAACATATAACTCCAACTTATAAGATCCGTTCATACGCCTGTGTATTTTAAGGCAATGATTATTTTTGTTTAGTTTGTTTTTTAGGGACCACTTCGCTCTGTTGTCATGCAGATTACCATTCATTATTTGAAACCCTCTCGTGGAATCGTTTTATTCATTTATTTATGGCTCAATCATCATTTCTCCTCTCTCCACTCTTCCACTTTTATATGGTTGCTGTCATTTTGTGGATCTTGTCAAGGATTTATAGGTCCGGTTCTTTTGATAAAAGCTTTGAGTACCAGTGGGGAATTCATTTCTGAGTTGTTTGATTAGTGTTTTGGTGATGGAAATTGTACTCTGTTATGAATGGCTTATTTATTTATTTATTTAGGTTGCATATCATGGCGAAATTGAGAAGAAAAGACTTCAAGATGAAGTGAGGCCACCGGCTGAGCAACAATCAGCTGCGACCAATGGACAAAGTGAGTTGATATTCCCAATTCAAGTGCGTTTTTATCCACCTACGGATACCATATTTACCACTCATCAGTTCCATTCAGTCGGATCAGTATTGGATAATTCAAATTCAGTTGATGATCGCATATAGGGGGGAGGAGGGGTGTTTAAGTAGTACTGAGTGGTCAAAATTTAATAGTTTTATTTTCTGAATAAAACTGAGGTTATCGAGAATGTTGCCGTTGGAATTTATTAATTTGAAGACCTAAAAATTTCTTTATATATAACGAATATGATCTGAAGATTTTTCAGATTTTTTCTTATAAGGAAAGGAAGGTTTAGCTGTCGGATGCATTTTGTTTTTTTTTTTATTTTGAATTTGGCGATTTTGTTTTGCTTAATTATATTTAGTTAGGAATTCTGGGCGGTATTCTGTCGTTAAATTTTGCTTATTTTTATTTCTTTATTGTTTTTGTTGTTTCAAGTTGGTTATTTTTAACCTCGCAAATATTTGTGTGATTCTATTGTAATGTTTGAGTGATTTTAAACTTAGTACAAATGAGATTCTGTTCGTGACCTAAACGTTTTTTTCCACATTCGACACCGTTTTTGTATGGAACATTATCCCTTGGGAGGGGGTGATTTGATCATGGATTACTTTTCTTGTGGTATGGGCACTCATCTGCTTGGGAACTCATTTGGTAGTATCGTTGAAGAGGCTGGTTGATCGTTGTTCAGTCTTCACGGGTAGCATCGTCGACTTAGTATCGTCTCGTATTCCGGCTGCTCCTCATGTATTTTGGCCATCGTTTATGCCTTTGGTTATTTTCTAAATCAGAATTCCTGATTGACATATTAATTATTAGGTTATTTGGCATTATTTTTTATGCGTCACCATGAGGACTGATGTTGGCTTAGGTAGAAAAACGGGAGACTCGAAGGCGGCAGTTGGGCCGGTTCACTTGTTGTTTTATTCTCCTTATAATAAAGAAAGATGGCAGGTGGCATGCTGGTGTAATATTCTCAGAATAGACTTGTTTGGTATAGGGGAGGGGCTTTGCAGTTGTTCCTCCACGCATTGCAGCTGAAGTGGTGGATTTTTCTGAGCCTTATTTTAACATTTAGTGTTGATGTACTACTGCTTGTATCGCTACCGAGCGCAGACCGCTTGAATTGCGTGATCGTTATTATTAGCACGAAGCGGACTTGTACACTGAAACAAGAGATGATGTTAAACAGTTCCATTTTTAATTCTTATTTGGAAATTATTAGAAAATCTTTGGGATATGGTTCCATCAGTCTTTCAGGTTTCAGTGTATAGGTGCGCTAAACCATTTTATAGGATATTCGATGAACTAGGAGTAAGATGTTAATATCGACTTCTGCAATAGTCTTCTACTTTGCTCAGTGTGCTCAATGTGCACTTTAGAGGCACAGATCACAGTAGAGTTGTTTAGATCTCTTGTAGCTTTACCTCATCTCGGATGTTGTCAGTCATTCGGAGGTGTGAGCTGATTTATTTCTTCGAACGTTTTACTCGTCGCCAAGATTGCATTTTAATTGAAAACGGAAGTATTTGGTAGGTGATTGCGTTGGAAGAAGTACTCTACGATAGCGTATCTATGGAAAAACCTCTTTAGCAGAGAAATATTTGAAATTATGTTGGATTTTAGGGTAAGGGAAGGGGAGGGAACCGTTTGTGATTAGTTTCGAGTTTCAGTTGTATTGTAATTTCTTAATAACTTGCATGTTTATATGGATACCTGGGTGGTGCTCAGGTAATAAGATTATTCGAATACCCGCTTAGATGAGGATAATTTGTATGTTATTTTGGAGAAGCATTCTTGGCAACGATTGCGTAATTTTACATTTTATTATTAATTTCTCGGGAATTTGGCTATAAACGAGTGGCGAGAATAAAATTATGATCGTAAAAAGATTGCTGTTTTGACACTTAAAGGATAATTTAAAATAAGTTTGTATATTTAAGTGGGTTAAAGGATAACTATGAGGTTATTAGTTATTTATTATTTCGTTTTCTTTTTGGTTTTTCTTAATTTTAATTTTATAAAAAGGATGAAAGTGCGAAATAGCTATGAAATAAGGTTTAATGAGGATTGGTGGCATTGGATGCGTTCGTTATGATTGAGTGTAATTTTTTAATTGGTTGTAAAAGGGGAGGGAGGTGAGGGGAGTGATGGGAGATCCGATGATTTCTTAGAAGGGAACGATGCCGGTCTTTTGTGGATCTTTGGGAAGAAGTATGTGTGTTATTGTGATGTTATATATCAGCGTATGCATCTTGTTTATTTAGTTGGTGGAATTTGCAAGCTTATGGGATCAGTTGGGTGCAAAAAGATTTATTTATTTATTTGTTTATTCATTTTTAATATATATTTATTTTTGCGTATTTGAGCAATCGATCACGGGCTATAGTCCAGAAACTCATATCAGGCCACCCTCTTGACAATGGTTGTCAAAAGCGATCCTGCAGCATATAGCTTAATTTGCAGACCGCTTTAATATGTAGAAAGTGTGAAAAGTGGCATTTAGCCGCTATAATTTCGAGCCAGTTTTTCTCATAAGAACTTTCGTAATATCGTACTCTATCCATCAATAAGGATTTTTAAGTCGGTGTAATAATTAACTAGTCTAAGGGTTAAGCAGTTCGTATAAAAGAGGGTTTGGCAAGCCATATAAAGGAGGGTTCGGCGAGCCGTATAAAGGAGGGTTTGGCAAGCCATCAGATAAGGATGTTGTCCTCGATCTGAGATAGTAATTGAAACACCACGGTTTCCACTGCGGGTCCTCTATTTCGTTACTCCAGGCCATGCGGTTTTTTTTGAATTTTGATGCTGTAGTTGTTTGAAAGTAATTAGAAGCTTATCACAGGTAACGAGCCTATGACAAGCTTGTAATAAGTTGCAAATAAGCCTGTAATAGGCTGTATTAAGCCTATGATTAGCTTGTAATATGCCTTTGAAAAGCCTGTTGTAAGCTTTAATAAGCTATAAAGAAGGTAATATGCTGTAATAAGCCTATGATGAGCTGTAATAAGACTAAATTAAGCCTGTAATAAGCCTGCAATAAGCTTGAGGGAGAAAAAAGAAGGAGAGAGATGAAAAAATTAGCAATATAAGTGAAGAAAGTTATCGAGGCAGAAGTAGCGCTGACCTTTGCCCCCAAGGAGTGTTATTTTTCCATTCCAAGTTGTTTTGTTATCATCGTAGCTATTTATTTTCTATTAAGTTTGTCTCATATAATCCGCCCAATATGGAAATATTCTTTATAATTATTATAGACTATAAATATGTAATTCGACGTTTATCGATGTATTTTTACTTTTCTCCTCATCATTTTGTTCATATTTATAGTATTTCTTAGGGTATAACTCTATTGCAGAAATGGCGACAGTAGATTTGGAAAGCATTAAATTTTTTTTACATTAGAATTTTTCTTTAATTTTTCAAGTTTTAATATATTTTTTGAGCTAATATTAAGTGTAAAGGTAATTTCTACCTATAGTGATGATTGTCCATTGAATGGAAATTATTGTGCTAAGAAATGAAGTTCAAGTTATTCTGGATTTATTCGATAAATCTGCATTTATGCTAGTTAAGCACTCATGATGACGTATTAAACTATAATTGAGCAATGTAAAAACCCATGGGGCAACAGTGGAATCCATACGGTATCGTAAAGTGTAATTTATAAGTCTCTATTTAGGTTTTGTCTGTTATGTTTGTTGTGTTGTTGAACCGGGCAGTCAATAGTCTCGATGTCAATGCCCGGTGACATCTAAGTCTAGAGGTATAATTGTCGAAAGATTTTATAAATATAAAATATCTTGACACTCGCGCTGAATCTTCAAATATTTGCAAATGGATCTATTCCATCAACGAATATATTAATTTTATTTCTCAGTGATCCAGGATGACAAGTGGGAGGAGGGGGTTGGGAAGGGGAATAATCCACATAACATCGATTGCTGCTTGTGGATTGCTGTGATACTATAATGCTGCAATACTACTACTTACTACCTACTATATTGTAATAATGCAGTAATAATTGGTATGGCTTTCGCATGCGTTGCGATGTTTGCAGCAACCTCTTACAACGTACCTGAATCGCCGTCTAGCTATACACCTGCACAAATGCCATCCATGGGTAATACACCATATTCGAGTCGTTTGGCATCACAGTCTGGAACAGTGATCTACTCTTCTGAACATGGTGGTAAAGGTACGATGATATATGCATGCAAAGTATTCTTTCTTGCACTTCTTGTTCACTCTCTTTCTTTTCAATGTTATTGAAGAGGTTGCACATTTTTTCAATTTCTATGGGTAATATGGTGTTACTCGCTTCTGTGGTTAACGAAAGGGTGAAGGAGTAGGGTTGAGAGTTGGTGTAATGTACCTGCATGTTTTAAAGCTTAAAGTCACTGGTTTAAAGATGTTTCACGATGTGGGAACGGGATATTTCGGGGAATATTGTTCTCGATAGCCAGGCTGTTTTCTATAAAAGTAGTTCGCATGTAAGTGCCTGTGGTGTTGTTCTGCTGATATCTTGGTTCGAAGGTATGCTTGTCATTGTATTGTGTACTTATTTTGGTAAACTCCTCCTCCAGCTGAATTCTCCTTTCCTTCTCCTTTTTACCTTCCCTCTCCTTCTCGTAGCCACCAGTAGAAAATTGTTTCAGCTATTCTCTTTTTCTCCTTTAAATGATGATATCAGAAAAGATGGCATTATTAGGGATCACTTTAGCGATATTTTAATGTAAAATTCATATCGTTTTAAAAAGTTGAGTTCGTTTCTACCAAGAATGGGAAAGAAGCAGCGAAGGGGAGAAGGGGAAACTGAATACTAGGAGGGATATAAGATTTCTTCTAATAGCGGTTCTGTTAGCTTTTTTTTATAATATTTATTCTTGCTTACTTAAGACTTTCGGGATTCTTTTTGCATAATTTTCGATTTGTTTTATGTTAACGTTCGGATTGAATTTAAGTGATAACTTGAATGGCAATAAGGCAATGCGCACTTATTCTCTTTCTATTACTATTTCTATATTTTCGTTGCAATTTATCTGCTTATATTCAGTTTCGTTGATGTGTTTGTGTTGGTTTTTCTCTATTTTCTTTTGCTTACTTATTGAGGCAAATATAAGTGCACTAATTGAATGCTGATTTCTGTGTCGTTGAATATTTTCCTTTTGTTGATTCCTCTTGTTTGGTGGTATTTGTATTGCATGGTTTTTTATAATGGCTAAATTTAGCGCATTTATAGCTTTTCGAGCATGTTATTGAACCCCTCTTCCTCTTACAGTCGGCGATTTAATTCACATTGCAAAAACTGTAACCCCCAATGGGCACATCACTCATTATAGGGAGTATGCAATGCGTCCTATATTGGAGTCAGTCTCTGGGGACTGATTTTTGTTAAGGGGTTATTGCATAATCGCTTCCAAGTTAGCTTCCATTCGAGTTTCTCCGGCTAGGATTAGCTGCATTAGGGGTTCCCAGATCGGAAGGATAGGAGCCGCCTTTTTCCGCGACTCATGATACGAGATGTTAAATTGTGCAAGAAGAGATTTATTCGAATATATTTTGAGCTATTTTCTTAATTCCTTGTCCTACCTGCTAGTTCAACAGTTTGCCTCCTTCCTTCTTTGAGAAAAAAATTATTTTTTTCCACGTTCCACGTAACCATCTTCTTCCAGAGCTTCTTTTCTGATATCGTTCGGAAATAATTACTGTTAGTTTTGTTTTTCCGGCTATATTCTGATGCATTAGAACATGATACTTGTGCTCTCTATTTATTATGTATTGATTAGCGTGAGAAATTGAGATCATTGGTCGGTCGATCGATCGATCGATATTATGCCCTTTATTTTCTATTACTTTTAAATGATAATTAGGTGAAAATTTGATTAGCGGTCGATCCTCCATCAGAATGCATAAGAAATTAGAACTCTTTTTGTATCCGTAAGATTTTTTCATAATTAATCCGTTTTGGAAATTTTTCCTCGCCATCTTTCTCGTAGTGTTCGCCTTCCCTCTTAATTCCTTTCGTCTTGGATGCTGGTATTTTTTACCCCTTGGGGAAGGGGAGGGGGAACAAAGAATGGGGATATTTTTATATTGGATAGGAGTTCGATATTGTTATCGAGGGGGTTAGCACAATCAACGGTTGTAGCGGTTTTTTTTTGAAGGTACATAAGAATTGCAGTGCCAATTCAACAACGGCAAGTGGGAAGTATCGCCGATTACGATCCCCTCAATGGCAATTGGGGTACAGTGGGATCAAGTCGAGCAGCTGAAAAAATCGGTACGCTTCTATCGCCTCCTATTCGCTTTCATCGCTTCTTCCTATAGCTATTTTTCTGGCTGCTTTTTTTGTTCTCTGGCAAATTGGCTTTTTTTGCAATTTCTCATTCTATTGGTCGAGATTTTTGAACTATATGGTTCAAGTGGTCTTTAATATGGTTTTTCCTTCTTATTATTTGTTGTTTATTTTTTTGCTTTGTTCGATTTGTTGTTGTGTTTTTGTATGTTTATGTTGGTCGTGAAATAACGGCAATTTGAGTGGTTATGTGGAATGATAATGTAAACCTAATCGGAGTGGTACTTTACATCTATGCTGTTGGCTTTCTGAAATTCCAAACAGCGACATTGTTTTGGGTGGAAGTACTCAATAATGAGCGCAATTGTCCTTAATATATGTATAGTTTGTGTGATGTGAGCTATGTTGTTATGTTGTGTTGTGCTCTATTGGTTACTTTTTGTCGTCTAAATGAAAATCTGCGCTAGCGAATTAGTATAGTAACTTGTGGAAGTATAGTTGGGATGGAGTGGTTGATAGAATAATCTGGTATATGCGATAAGCGCTGCTCTGTTTTTTATGTCGGCAACGAAAATTAATGAATTAATTTCACAAGTCGAATGTATAAGCTTCATTGGACTCGATTCAAAGTTGAATTACTGCTTAAATTGCATACTTTATACTCTATAGAAAGATATAGATAAACCGCACTGATATATCCACCTATAGGAGTTCATATTTACTTTGATATTTCTTAAAGAAGTTATAGAAATATTGAATAAACTGTCTGCGACATCATCAGACAATTAGGTTTTATCGTTACACTTCAGTTCCGCTGAGAAGAGCTGTTCAGTCAATATATGCACTCTTCATCATAGTTTTTGAGATCATATAGGTAGTAGATATTTAAGCCGATTTAGTTAATAATTTGAATTTTTCACTTTTATCTTATCTTTCTTTGGTTAGGCTATCCATCTGAAAGGTGATTGTTGTATATTTTATTAGTGTTTTTTTGCGATAGAGTCACCTATATTGTTATTCTTGTTTTATAGTAATCGGTAGTTTATTGTTTCTTTATATTATTACTATATATTATATGCCCAGGTGTTCTTTTTTATTGTTGAAAACGTTTATATTAATGCTTACATAATTCATCCGGTTTATTCTGGTTTATTCCGTTTTATTCCAATATGGAGTGGATAGTGTCCTCTACCGTTGTCGTTGCTTGTGAAGTTAATTATATTTGTGGCATTTTCTAAGTTTCTTATGTCTTGACCTTTAGGTTAATCACATTTATTACGCCCTCTAACTTGCTTTTGTTTTGCTTCAAACGATCCTAGCTTAAATGATAAAAACAAAAGATTTGGTATTTAAGTGATATTATATTGCTTCATTTCGGCGATGCAATTCATTGCCGTCAGTGATAATCGCTTTATTCGGTGATATCCTTAAGAAATAATTTAAGAAGTGAAATAGTTTTTTTCATTTTTACTAATATTTTGGCATGAATTAATTTAATTATTGGTTGTGAAGGGAGATTAGATTGCATGGATTTAAGCTTATGCGAAATCCCTCGCTTAAATTATCCAAGTATGTATAAATCGAGTAAGCTTATTATGAAAGTGCATGGTTGTTTTTCAGGTTCGATGAGTGGTACGAAAGGAGGCGCTCAAACGACTAAAGATGCACAAAAAGCAGCTCCAACACAAACTTCAACGGGAAATGTCAACGCGCAAGGTGCAGGCGTTAAAAAAGGCTTCACTGGAAGTAGTGGATTCACCGTGAAAGCACTCTATGATTATACGGCTGCAGATAAAGATGAAGTAAGCAATTATTGTTGTTGAAAGCTTATGAAGATAATTCAGCTTTTTGATAGCATTCAGTGGAAATGGCGAAAATGTCAGTTACATTGCTGTCTAAGTGAGCAGTAGTTATTTGTGAGAATTTGACAAGATAGCTATAGGCGTAGACGGCGCAAATGTCGGCTACAGTTTTGTTAACGAATATTGAGATGTTGATGTCATCCACTGTTTTTGCATTTCAGATTTTATCCGAAAGTAGGTAAGTGCTGCTGCTTGATTGTCAGCTGAACTACTGCACATTAACTTCATTAGTGGATGTTGGAAATTTGATGAATACGTAAGTACCGGTCACCGCAAATATTCCATTTCATGGGGAAGTGCAAGTTTATCGAGATATTTTATTCGAGGAGCCCTTTTTCTTTATGGCTACATTGCATCCTGCAGTGCTGATGAATGTATTTATAATCGTTCAGTTAACCGTTATCAGTTAAATAAGGCCGCTCTGATATGGGAAAGGTGGCTAGTCAGTGAGATGATATATTGGGTGTATTCAACTTAGGTATGGGGATGAGTGCCGATTGTGAACAATAAAACGCGGTTGTGAACCAACTTTAGTGGGAGACTTGCTGCTGTCGATTTTCTTGGTTTATTTAGTGCCTTAGAAATAACGATAATACTTAATGCTTCAGTGGCTTATTTAAATTTGCGGACAAGGAAGCCGTTGAGATTTTATTGTCTTCAACGTAATCCAAGCGGGAGTTTTTTTTTTTCTACGTACTTGTTGACCTTGGGACTAACATAGGGATGTTGAATGTTTTTATGGAAAAATTTCATCGCGCTTAGAGATGAATTAATGTCATATGAATTGGCCTTTAAAATTGATTTAGAAATTTCTATCATTGATTGGAATATGACGAATGAATTCAATTATGGCTGATGAGAGAATTACAAACAAGTCAAACGAACAGAAATCGCAAATTAGGTGTGAGGCAGGGAAGAGAGCGTTGTATTTTCTTGTCATTAGGGAATTTTTGGAGAGAATTTCCCTGGATTTTCGGTGAAAATCCAGGGATATCTCCGCTATTTTTCATTTCTATTGGAATTTTCCTAATAATATGTGAAAAGTACATGGAAGAGAAGATGGCGCTGTATGTATAAGGTTTGCGTTAGATCCATAAAATATCCCACCGACAGGCAGATTGCGAGCTTTCAGATTGCGAGCGATCCATATCTCAAGTGATTTGGAATGGGGCTTTTGTTTTATTTGAGGAGTGAAATACTCCCTTACAATCTTATTTCTTATATTCTTACCGCTCCTCCCTCCTCGAATAAGACTTCGAATGCTGTGCTGTCACCTCCTCGACTTGTAGCATTGAATGCCGTCCGGTCCCATTTTTTCCTACGTACAGCTGTGTATACCTCCCCTTCCGGATCTCCTTAGATCTCTTTCATTCTTTTTCCCTCGCATCCCATTGAATAGTTTCGGTGATGGGAATGCACAGATTGTTTGGATGAGCCAGTTGATGAAACACAAGTCTTTGAATTATTAGAACATTCAATTCTGAACCAATGGGAAGTTGGCATTATTTGATTGCAGGTGACGTTCATTGAAGGCGATATCATAGTAAACTGTCAAAAGGTGGACGAAGGTTGGATGACGGGCACCGTACAAAGAACATTACAATGGGGAATGTTACCGGCGAATTATGTGGAACGAGTGAAGCAACCCACTGGACTGCATTATCTCAGCTGAGCATTTAAACAATAATGGTTGATTTTTGCATCGTTTAGAATAGAATGCTTCACCGTATTGATATCAAAGCTTCATCTCGTCTCTCAGACATCACAAATACGTCTGCCAAGTATCGTGATGCAAGTCTGCCAGTTGTGTTCTAAAGCATGAATTGCTGTTATAATTCGCATCGTGCTTGATGTTGTTATTTCCTCATCTCTAATCCTCTTGTCGTTTTTGTTTTGAATAATTTATTTGCTAGGAATTTCTTGTTTTTTGTTTTTTCTTTCACTTTCTCTTCCTCTAACGTTTTTTTCCTGGGTTTTGCGTATTTGCATCTTTAATTGCTCTGGTTTTTAAGAGTTTAGGAATTCAGGACAGGATATGGTGATAGGTCTTATAAGTTCATAATAGAAAATAGTTTTTTTTTTTTAAATTAAGATTGCGTACATTTCAGTGGGTGATTTTGATTTGGGGAACGTCAAGGCTAAACTCGACGACCTTGGAGCAGTACTTTCAGACCAGTCATATTTTGAATTTCACTCATTTTGTGTAATAATTTCTTATAAAGTGGTCAGGTTTCTTGTAGGGTTGGGGTGAAGGGTGGGGGTACTCATCGTTTGCAAAGTTTAATAGTACTGGTTATGTATAGGATTTAATGGTACTGTTATGTATAGAGCTTAGTGGTCCATAAGGACTTGGTGATAACATCTCATCCTTTCCATATGGACATCGTTTTCAATGAATGAGTTGTTTTAGGAGCTATTTTGCATTATTAATGGGGGGACCTGCTGATGTTTCGGGTATTTGTGCAAAAATTAACTCAGCATGAATGCTTTCAAAAAACGCTTTTATGTTTGCTTTATTTCCATTAATGATGCATCTGATTACCTATGAGGTACTTCTCTATTAGTAACTTCCCAAGTAGTTAGTGTTGGTTTTTTCAGGTTCAACATGTTTAGCACTCCATATGAATGTGAAGTGTTCCACTATTAATGAATAATTAGGCTGCTGGAGGTAAAGTAATTTGTAGGGAGATAGCAAATGAATATTTTGTTTTGCGTGATGATTTGCTTACTGGTTGAGAATGAACTCATGCTGAGAAGGTATCGGGAACGAATTGGAGGGAAAGGGGAGCGGTTGCTGGTGGAGGAAACAAGAAATTCATGAATATGCATCTGTGTTTCCATTTTCACACCTTTCAACTTTCTGCAGTCACCTGGAGGGAAATTTTCTCATTTTCATCATCTTTCGGTTAATCGAGAATTGATTCGCTAAGATCAGTTGGCTCGTAGGTGAAATGCAATACATAAAAGTTCACTGCAACAGTAGGTGGGACGGTTTTTTATAGGTGAGGTTTATGGCCGTGCATGAACTTTTATGAATGCGGTATAGGTGTTTCGTAGTTGCAGTTATTGAGTTAATAAATGATATGTCCAATTTCTTTATGTTTTTTATTCGCATTTTGTTCGTTACCCTTTAATTTCATTAATTAAAGTTAATTGCACTAATCATTTGATGTGTGGGATAAAACTTGTGTGATATAAATGTTAATTAAATTAACATATATATATTTTTTGAGATGATAATTGAATTAATTTTCTTTAATTTTCAGATAAAAAGAAGTAAAAATTGCGATTACAATGAGGAGATGAGGTGAAGCATCTTAACAGAAGAATAACCATCGACTTCTATGGTGATGATGTTTAGTTCTTTTAACGGCTTCATTCAAATGTTTCGCTTCTCTTTCAAAGAAGAATTCATTTCACGGTTGTAGCGATAATTTTTATGTATTAATAAGCTTAAATTTAGAGGTCGAAAGCAGTAATGACGACCAGTAGATGGGAATGTTAATAAATTGCTTTATTAATTTATTCAATCCGGAAAATTATTTTCAGGTTTATTTTTATTTCCTGGATTGTTTTTTTTATTCCTGGATTTCTTGATTAGCACAAATAAGTGACTTTGAAGCTGGTAGGCCGCTTTCGAATTTGAGTTATTTCAATGTGAATTAAATTTTGAAAAGTTGAGGAATTCATTTTTGACTATTTGTTTTGTTTTTTTAAGCTATAGCGTTGAAAAGGAATTTTTCTGGATGATATCCTGAAAAATTCATTTCTATGTATTCGCCATTCGCTTTTCGTCTGCCATGATACTAGCAAATTGTATGTTTTGTTCTTAGTTTTTCTTATTTCTTTTTTTTGTTTTTTCATTTCATGAAGCAGACTGAATTCCCTTTTGCTTCATTATATCGCCATAATGATTTTTTTTTTCATATAGTCAAATATTATATTATTCGTTTTTCTTCATTTTCAGATTAAAGTTCCTCAAATTAAAAATGATTCATACTTGTTTATATGGGAGTTGGATTTCCTAACTTATTTGTTGTAGAGCAATCAATAGTTGGTCGTTGTGATCGTTGAATAAGTCTTAATATAGCCAGTTTTAATGTTTGATTTAAAGGGATAACAGTCTCTAAATAAGCGATGAAATGTTGCCAAAGATATTCTTATAAATGAGGTGATTATTGGAATTTCTGGATGGGAGGGATAGGAAGGGGAGGGGAGGGATTTTATTGATGAAACTTACAAATCTTGTCGAAGGAAAGAGAAGAGCGAATTTGTACATTATCATAGAATTTCTCCTTTCTTTTAAATATTATGTGCCTTTATTTAAATTAAGGAATTATTTTCATAGTACTTTTTTTCATTGTTTTCTGGTCTCTTGAATATTATTCCATTGGCGATTTTTGCAATATGATGCTTCCTTCTTCTTCTTCTTTTTTTCTTTCGACTAATCTTTGCGTCGATTATCCTTTCTTCTATCGATGATATTCTTATTTTTATTGTTTATTCTCGCACGAATTATACGCTTTTTAATGATTTGTTATTATACGCAAATTGAGACGCCCATGCAAGTTTGCATAAATATTTGCTGATGAATTCATTTTTCTGGATTTTACAAATCGTGGATTTTACAAATTTTGGATTTCGCAAATTATGGACAACTTTATTTATGAGAGGATAGAAAGGTTTATTTTGATGATAGTACCAATATGCGCTATTATGATGGATGCTTAACAATATTATTAGGTATTTGTAGGGAAAATGCTCCATATGATGGCACTACTTCCGACCTGCAGAAAGGTAAGGTGATAGTTATTAATGGTAATATGATTAAATTACTTCCGTAGTTTGTAACTACATTGTGGGATGATGTGTTCCATCATGAGGCTACAAATGTTCCATTCGTGATTGCATATGCACGACATGAAAGTGCATGGATTTCATTGGCTGTTTTGCAATATATCGCTGAATTGAGTATTATTTCAAGGATACTCCTTGGGAGAGGGAGGTGAGAGGAAAAACTGGTCCGAGGGGTCGACGGTGACTGAATAGAATTTATTCGTTTACGACGAAGATATAAATGGCAGATCGAAAACGACTGCAACATGAGACGTCTTGTCATCGCCTAAGGTCAATGAATTAATAAGAATCCAAAAAAGTGGGAACTGAAGCAAAAGAAAGAAGGGTGTACGATTTTTGCAGTTTCATCAGTCGCATTGTTCTAGCCTCGCAAATAGGTTTTCACTAATATTGATGGCAACAATTAATGAGGTATCTTACGATGAAGATTGATTTATCGCTTATACAAATCCGAATTCTTATGAGATGTTGGTTTTTATCCACATTAGCCAGGAAGAAATGTTTAAGCCAATTACATCTTCATACACAAATTCATCATTACACGTACACTCATATATCCAAATTTACACTCACATCAATGGCGATAATAATTCGAGGTGAAGACATTCGAAATGAAATGTTTACGAATAGTTGATTGTTTCTTAATATTTGTCGGTAGGAGATTTTCTTAGTTTGCAAAATGAAGTGATTGCATTCGACAGATAGAAAGATGAACGGACACAAATGGACATAGGTATCGGGACGATGAGGTTTTTCGCCGAAAATTACATCGTCAGGAATATTAGGCGTTCGGAATTTTATAGGTGAATTTTTTAAGCGTAATTTTTAATGTTCTTCGACAAATGCACCGGTAAGCTTACGTCCATAGTCTGTTCTCATAACAAATGTATAATGGAAATCATTCTATAGCAGCAATAATTTGTTCTGCCCGTTTCTTTTACTTGCAGGAGGCAGCATTATGCCTAATAAAGTAAGCTGATCTCTCGTTTCGTGGAGTCGACATTTCAATCTTGGGGGTGAGATGGAGGTTGGTGTGGGGAGGTGGGGGAGGATGTGGAAATATACAAGTACGATGAACATAAAAAAGTACGATCACTTTTTTTTAATAGAATTATATAAATTAAAAAATTGCACTAACATATGAAAGGAGAACGAAATTCACATATAGAGAAAAAATAAGGATGAAGAAGATGTAAATTATGAGGCATCATCGATTGTAGTCGAGCTCTGATGTTATGAAGAAACACATTTCATTGTCATAATAAACTCCTCAATGGGATGATAATTTCGCCGTTGTGATTTGATAAAATGCGGTTCTTGCATCCCGTGGGATGGCCGATAGCAGCTTTTTGCATATTCCAAGCTTATTATCCCTTATCTGCAAATATCTCTAAAGTAGCCGGCGTTTCGCTTCATCGATTATCCGTCGACGACTAAAGAGTCGATGGTTTTCCTTGTCGTGAATTTTGGAAAATTCTCATTCATCAAGTGATTCGGTCAGTTCTCAGTTGAAAATAAAACAACATGTGAGACCCACATGTGCTTTTCACAGTCTATTTTATCATACTAGCAAGTAAATATGCAAAAAAATGACGACATATTTCTTTCCTTCCTGTCCCTTCCCTCCTCTTTCTCCCCAACTTTATATTTAACTATTAATTATTCGAAGGTGAACGTTATTAGTCGCTATTTAAAGAATACATCATGGTACCATAACCATCTACTATGTCAAATCACTGTTTATTCCGTTGATGATTTCGAATAAAACGAAAAACAGTCTTCGTTTAGTTGTTTGGGTTCCGATCGAAGCAAGTCATGATTATGCTCTATGGTTGTGTGATATCTTTGCTAGATCATATGCAGATATCCGGAATTTTCAATTTGCGTATTTACTTGATGCTTGGAATAGCTGAATTTAATGCCTATAATATCTAACACAGTATCAACTCCCTATGAAAACGTTCATATCCACCTGTGAACGCTTACGAAAGACAAATTCGAGTAAAATGCTTAAGAATATAGGCTCGAATTTCATGATGTTCGGGGGTTTAGTCAGTGAGGCAAATAGAAAGGTGATTTTTTTAAAGGATTTTTTCCGGTTGTTGGATCGACTGGAGTGTGACATTATTCCGCATGAATGATTATTTACTGATGGTTAATGGTAGCGGTAGTGTGATACGTGGAATGAAAAAGGTATCCTATCATGCTCTTCGAACGCTTCCTTTCTCGTTATACTTTGAAGTGCCTAAATTTCATAGCTGTCATTAGTATTGCTTACTGCTGCCAAGTATTTCTCAGTACTATTTAAGTACTTAAATGCTAAATTATAAATAAGTACTAAATATAAGTACGTAAATGAAAAGAACAGTTTATGGAACAAACCAGTGATTAATAAGGTGGTCGATTCGCTCAGAAACGAGATTGAAGTAATTTATGCGTGCTCGAATTTCTGTACAATCTGCGACATGAATAACATCCACATCCGATAAGTAGCATAATCAAGATAATTGAACTGAAAAAAATTGTTCGATTTGGAACATCCTTTAAAACTAGCTGAGATTGGTTGAAGGATATTTCCAAACGGAACCCCATAGAGGTCTCATCTCTCCCATCTTTTGTGTTCTTCATTTAAATCAACCTGAGAGTATAACACCATGACGAAGCGAAGATCTCTAAGGTATTTTTAAGCCGAATACTTTATTGCTCTATTTTGTAACGTTGTTTTACCTGAGATAATTGGCCTGGAATAGTACTAACTAAATCTTGATGCCGAAGCTATAGTAGAAATCATTTTTGGGAAAATACAAGTACTCCTGAGGATTTTATCCAGAAACATCGACTTATTCCAGAGGATTCGATTCGGAAAACGCCACAAGAATTTCAATATGTTGTCATGGGACGATCGAGTATTTCAGATAAATTCGATTACTGCTAAATATTTTTAGTGCAAAGCAATTTAACGGCTCAATAAAACGCTCAGCAAAAGAAAAAGAAATTCTCGAATGTTGCATTTTATGATCACTTGCGATCATGAGGTGACGTTAAAGGTACTTGAAAACGACGTTCACTATTAGCAATAATAAAAATTATTGAGGGGAAACGATTCCCTCGAAGTGATTCGATGTCATACTTCAAGACTTTCATGCAACGACAATTTGACTTGAAAGATGGCGAAATCAATTGCTATGGTGCTGCCTTCATAACATTATCCAAGCTGTGATGCAAATCACAAAGATCAAAAGTGCAATGCACAAAATTCACAGAAAAAATGATGTTCACGATTGGAACGTTTAACTCTTGCAAGGAGTTTCTATTGTAACAAATTGCCTCATTAGGTGTGGCACTCGATTGTGGTGGCATTCAAACTAGCCGAAAAACTCGACGATTTTTTGCATCTTAGAGGACGTTGAAAGCTTCGAGTTCGCGTCATGTCTCCACTTTCTTGTTCTATGCTTCCCAAATGGGGACTAAACAGGATCTTTCTTAGTGGTTGGTGAAATTTGTGATGTGGAAGCCATAAATCGAATAAAGGGACAAAACAAAACGAACACAAGATTTAGTACTTTTGCTCAAATCCCCTTAGCATTTTCATCTTTTCATCATTTGATCAAATCCCTCTCGACAACTCCAAATGACTATTGCCAAAGAAACGACATTCCCTCATCGAAGTTATTTTCTCATCGATATATCGATATCAGAAAATATTATTTGCATCTCATTCCAATGCTAAAAAGGTGCATATATTTGCATAATTTGTTTATTTCACTGTGTGAAGTTTGCATACGATGTGATACGATACGTACGATCGATCAGAATATTTCCGTAAAAATTCTATTTATTAAGATAAGCATTTAATATGCAGCCGACACAACAGCACAGAAAAAAAAAATGATAATAATAATACGAGATACGACCACAAAACGACCATAAGCACCACTTGAGAGGTAAATTCATTTTCCCCATTCTAAAACCTATGATGATCTAAACTATGGGATATGGAACTTGAAACCTTTTTTCCCTCAGACTTTCCTCCTTATTTTATTGCAAGATAATTCACACTTATCACTATTCTAGATCACGAAGATAATATATGAAAAAATTGAATTAATTTTTCAAGTCTATTCTATTATTAACTCTGAAATATGATAACTCTACAAGAAAGAAAGCAATTAAATGGGAAATTTCTTTAGAAAATGAATCTCTTTTATTGCGCTATAGTAAAAATGTAATTTTAATTCCCATTGTATCAAGTTTAATTCCTCCTATTAATTTCCATTCGCTACTCAAATAAGACTTCTTAATCGACAGTTTCAACTTCATACGCAATAATATTCCATAGCATTTATTGAGATGCTAATAATTAGCGCAATAAAGGACCACTCGTTATTATTAACTCATCCCCGATCACATTATGAACGTAGTGAAAAGTGATAATGAAAGGAAACGAATCGAAAACGTCTGCCCGATAAAGAAAATATAGAGAGCAAAACAGGCAACATGCAAAATACAAATAAATGTGAAGAAATAATATGCGGTTTCTTTTTACTCACTCTCCCTCACCATCATCATCCTCCGCTTTCCCACTTTTTCCCTTTAACCTTGACAAATGCTAAGAAAAATTCTCTCGACCCAACTTTAAGAGGTAACGTCGTAGAGGCAAGGAGAGAGTAGCGCTTTAAGGCACAATAAATCTCCTGGAGAAAAAATGGAAAGAAAATGGTAAAAAGTCCCGAAGATTATTTGAGTACCGAGGATGGGAGATTGGTAGGAAGAATACGAGAACCTTTAGGTGACAAATCAACAAGAGATGGTGGCCGACTTCCGATGAAGTACTTCCAAAAACAGATTTCTGACAAAGTATATCTCTAAAAACAATGTAGATTTTTCATATAAGGTGGTGCGGGGAAGAGGACAAGGGGAGGGAGGCGGTATAGGTTTTCAGCAGGCGAGAAAAGCTTTGCGCGTAGAAATAATCATCCGACTGGTGTAAAATATGATACGATCGGTGGCAAAATGCATGCAAATTTGTAAGTGCATCTTAGTGTCTATAAGTCTGACTCAACCTGAGGTTAACCTCAGGTTGAGACAGACTTATAGACACTTGTAGACTACTCTAACCTCAACGAACAACCGGATGAACGAACATACGAACAAAACATTCGCGAGGAAAAAACCTCAAGATAAAGGGAAACCTGCCCTAGATTCTCAAAAATATTTAGTAGCCTGTCAAAGCCTTGATTGAAAAACCGGTCAAAGATCACATGTCTCATCTTTAGCTATTAAAAAGTAACAAAAAAAAAAACAAAATACTCTCAAAATAGCCATAAATTCACGATGAATATATTTGAATAATGCGTTTTCTAAACTTAAAACAAAAGAAATCTTTGAAAAATACAATCAAATTAAGAAGAATTTCATGGAATTTTTTGCCATTCATTGAAATTTCCATATTAATTCAATTAATAAAAATGCTCAAGTTGGAATAATAATTGATATTTGCACATTAATTATGCCCATTTTCGATTGAAAATATGAACCATTTGGAGGAAATATTGTGAGTCGAACATTTTTTTATCGCTCTTATAGATCTCAATTAGCGCTATCGTTTACAAAGTTTCAATGGCTGATAGACAAACTCCGCTTTGGAAGTAATATTTTAACCGCAGAAAATAAAAAAAGGCGTATATATCGACCAGAAATTCGATGATATATCTCTATCATAAGACAAATGGGGAAGCACCTTCCCCTCTCATCCTCCTCTTTAAAAAATCATCTCTCCCGGGATTGATTTTATTGGGAATATTTCAAACTCGTTCGGTTTAATAAATGGCTCGACATAAAGCTAACCTATACTACAATAGCACTTTTAGCTTCTGTGCTAAATCTACAGAGTTTTACGCCATTGATGGTTGGGCAACTACGATTCGACTTTCTCAAAAAGTCTGTCAAACTGCCTAAATACAATGTATCGCCGATACTTTGAGGTAATTTTAGACAGTAAAGGCAACGCATTCACGGTAGCGCATTTTATAGGCGATATGTTGTCTTCTATGTTTATTTCATATTCTATACGCATTCAAAGCCGAATTATGAATTGAAAAATTATTTCCCAAGTGCGGAGCTCCCCTTATTTATCTTCTCTTTCATCGTAAGGTGATATGATTTGCACCTAGAACTTCTACCTCATAAAGAACCGTTGTGAATAAAATATAAACATGAAGCCGCTCCTTAAAACTGATCCTCAAATATTCGATTTACACAAAAAAGTTGGTTATTTGAAGTGGATTTCCATAAAGAAATTCTACCATACCCACTAAGTAAAGTTGTTGGCGATGAATACCTTCGTCAAATTGAATTTATAACGATGGAGGCATTTGAATATGAAGACATAGTTCACAAAACGTGTACAACTAACGGTAAGGCAAGAACATACCCGATGCCGACAGACCAATATGATGATGAGCCACCTCGTCCCCAACCCCATCCGCCACCACTATACGGACAACATTCATACCCACAACAATACTCATTATAGCCACAACTCCAAACGATTTCGTGTGGTCGAGTAGAACCGTCTTGAAAGTAGATGTTACCGAACGTTGGATCAGAATGGTCGATTGGCATGCGGCACATATTCGAACGAGAACGTGACGCCGGATAGTACTCCGTACCCCAGAAATATGGTCGGTTGTTCCACCTAAACGCATAAAACGGTGATCGATCGATCGGAGAAACTCAGTTTCCGTAAAGATTTTCTACCATATGACAGATTGCATTTTTAAATTGCATTGTTTATTGCTGATTGGAATTTCATTTCGGAATCTTTGACCTTGGGGACGAATGTTGGTTTTTGCGATGAAATAAAGTTGATCTCCAGGTATTCGGTCTGTCACCTATAGATGCTCATTAAGTGGGATGACTTTGTCTGAGCTGTCGTCAGTTATTCGCAGGAGTTCGCCTTTTCTCATTTAGGAACAAAAGAGGTTATATTGAGCTATCGAGGCTGAACGGAAGGGGGGAGGACTTGACCAGCACATGCAAAATATGAATAAAAAGTCTGGCGATTAAATGTTTAAGCGTCAATTATCCCACTATCATATGTCCAGAAGTTTCCCGGGAAGCAAATATCTCAGAAACAAATATCAAACGGCAATTTTTCATGGATTCTTTATGGGCGTTAATTTTTTTCCACCTTCCCTTTCTGCGTTAATCTCCACCAACTCCACACCCAACTCCCATCCTCTTTCAAATTTGACTTCCCTCTATTTAGAGCGCTGATCTGACGCCGAATAACAACGACTGAGAGAGTAAACCTTTCCATCCATTATATAAACGTTAAATAACGGATAATTAGTGGATGGAATGACCCAATGGTCCAACTAATGCAGTAATTTAATTAAACTAGGTAATAGAGGCTTATGTGGATATCGATTATCATAGGACTTAACTATCCAGAATATCATTGTTTTTGTTAACTTTTCTCTCGAGGAATGCGAATAATATATATATATATATATATATATATATATATATATATATATGAATGACAAATAAGATGAATTTTAATATTTCTATGATATAAAATGTGTGGACGGAAAGAAAAGAAATCCACAAAAAGAAACATACATCATTGGTGCGATTGCACTACGAATTAACGCTTTACCCGCTTGATAGGTAAGATAACCGGCTGCCGCACCAACGATTGCATTCTTGAAATTATTCGATCGTAGAAATGAGCCAATACCAGATTTTGAGAAACTAAAATTTGAAATATTCATTTTGAGTGCATTTTATTAATATTTATTCTTACGAATGACTAAATTCAACAATATTTATTACTATAAATGGCCTTTATATCTTCGAAGTAATCGTCAAAAATAGACACTAATAAATGTAAATTACCACTTAAGAATATTAGAATAATTTGGAAAGTATACATAAATCAATGACTTTTTTTTATTTTTCATTAAACAAATATAAAAAAGTAGGAGAAATAAGCTCTGAGGGAAAATTTGGAAAATAGAAGTGAAATAAATTTTTCTTCGAAATTTCAAAATGAAATTTCATGAGGTAAAATTAGGAATCGCTTACGTTGAAGTACGTGGTGTTTGACTCCATCTAGAACCATGTCCCCATGAGCCTTGACCTCCTCGATTTTTGCCCCAAGCACCTCCTGAGTGCGTATTCCATCCTGCGTCACCGGTTTGTGAGCCACGCGCATTCCAACCACCATGGCTGGTACCACGTCCAATGTGACCGGACTGAGAACCTGTACGTGTACCACTGGAAAAAAGACCACCTGACGATCCACTCATATGCGAGATTGAAGCGGTTCTACTGGCTGATGAACCTCGACTGCTGCTTCCTCCCATTCGACCAATATTCATACCTCTTCGGCTACTACTTCCACCACCTACCCTGCCAATACCGATGCCACCTCGTTTTGCGTCATATCGTTCGATAAGAAGACATAAAATGAATAAAATGAGTGCTTTTCTCCACGACGTCATCTCGTTTCAATTATCGTTCTTTATTTGCACATTTCATCAGTAATAATTCTGCAATAAAGCAAAAAATATTACTTTCATATATTGTCGAATAACATCGAAATTTGAGTTAAATCGAACGAATAGGCTTGAGGTGTCGCACATTTACTTCATACGTTAATAGAAACTAAATTAATTGATCTAATTTGAGTATTCAACTCGAACTTAACGGAAGTAAAAATCCATTCATCATTGAATTGAGCATTGAATATCATACCCGATATAGGATGAGTGAAACCGGAAAATACTATGGACCTACATCGTTGTACTTAGTAGGTGATATTATCGAATATGAATGCTATATTTTCTTTACTCTCATATTACTGCTATACTTGTTACTTGTTACTTATTACTTACTTGTTACTTGTATCGATCTTCTCAACATTATTTTTGATTGGCGCTCTCGAATTGGTTAGTTTTTATTTACGCGAATGAAGAAGAAAACCATAGAGAATTTTATTGCACTGCTCGTCAGCTGTTTAGTGATTGAGCTAACATTTCCCATCGCTCAAGTAAAAGCATTCGCCTAATTTTCGCCTTATAATTGAGATAAATAAATTCGAATATATGATAAATGTTAGGTTTAACTAAATATTTATTATGATAACATATTTTATCATTAAATTTAACCACCGATGAGTGATAAAAATGATAAGCCGAATTTGACGCTGAAAACCGCGCTGAACTATATTTACCGATCGAATGATTGTTCCTTGAATAAAAGGATCAGAAATGGGAAAACTGATCACTGATCCACGCATCACTTAACGCTTAGATCGTGGATGGGGGAAAAATCCACATTTTCAGGATTCTATAAGTCTTCTGTTCGAATCGACGAAAAGCGATTAGCTATTCAGATAATGCATGATCAAAAAAATAGATCCAATTGGATATAAGAATACCCAATTATTAACATAAGAAAATCCACAGCAGATATATTAGCCATACGAAGAGGACAAATTTTCATATACTGCTAAGCTTCGATTCAAAGTCTCATGGATCTGAGGTATCCGAATTTTTTATGAGGGATATTTAACCATAGGTGGAGAACGATCTATAAGTAAAAAATAGAGGGGAGAGTATTTGTAAGTATAATAGGGGTTTTTTAGAGTACAGCATGAGTTGGCTTTACGAAAAAATACACCTACAATGGGAGACTTACTTATAACTTCCGAGAAATATTCAAAGCAACCATACAATTATGAGGAGGAAAGGTAGGGGGATAGAGGGGAGAGTGGTGGGAATGGCAATTTTGCCTTTTCTTATGAAGGAATTTTCCAAATTTTCGGGAAATTGATACGCGTATTGTATCCTGGATAAATTATGGATAATTTAATTTCATTTGTAGAGATCAGCTTAAGCTGAATGACTTTAATCGAATTGTGATCGGAAAAAGACGGCTTAATTTCTTCAAAGAAAACTTTCAATTTGAAAATCTCATATTTTCATTTAAGAAAATTCAATCATTAAGATTTTTCCAACAATGAAATAAAACGATACATTAGGTTTAAATAATGCAAATTAATGCCGAATTTCTTATGAATTATCCATATGATTGATTGGATTAATATGCCCAATTATGGATTATTATCTATATTATCTATAGGTTACAACATCTACTCCAGAGACTTCCATCGAAAACTCGTAAGCTCTTCAAAGGAACAAAAACCAAGAGATACTATTAGCGTTAATTTAGAAAACGCTACTATAGTCTTTAACTACTATAGTCTAGTAAATGGTGTCCAAAATAAGCATATTAGTAAGCGATAAAAGCGAAAATAATCTTCGAAACGTTTATATAAATGAGTTTTTAATTAATCTTTAAAAATAAAGTGAAAATATGAATTTAATACGTAAAAATTGCATCATTGAAATGTTTGGGATCGAAATTCCCTTTTTTCATAATTTCAAAAAGCTCAATTCATCTAAAGAAATGAAGAAATATTTCATATTTTTAATGAATAAATGAATTCTATATTGAAATATTACTTATATACAAAATAAAGGCTATTGTTACTTGACATCTTGAGGTAACATCCTCGAAACAAGGCGAAATGTTACCGAATAACCGACCAAAGTAACACCTGTCAAAGTTAAGAAGAGGAAAAAAATCCCATTAAACGAAAGAGTAAGATTGAAGCAGCTGTGTTTGACATATGCATCTGTCTTATGCTTATAACGTCTACCACTGAGATGTATTATAGGCCTCAAAAAAGATGAAATAAATTAAAGGTGCTGCCTATGAAATTATAAGTTTATTTATTCAATTACTATAATATATAATAAACGTGTCGACAGATTTTTAGTTTATTATATATTTAATAGTTTAGTTCAAATAATAATTTGCAATAGTGTGATTGCTAAATAAAACGCTATCTGCCACTTTACATAGATTATCATCGAATTATCACCTCAACAATTAGCACCTTAAGCGTTTTAATTCGAGAATAATATCAGTTCGAAATTCTTTCGATTTTTGCAATATGCGTGCTCGACTTCCGAGCTATACATTAAGCGATTTAATGCTTTAACTTTGAAACGTTTAAAGGTAAAATTAAATTTCCTAAACATTTAAAGATATAAATAAATTTAAGATTTCATCTATAAGTGGAAGATGAATTAATTATTTTGCATATTATTTTATTATTTTCATTATTTTATATATTTTATTTTACTATTTTTATTATTTTATATATTTTATATTATATATATATATAACTTATAGTGCTCGTTTATTTATGCAGACACATTTGACAGCAGTATATATGAGGTTTTTTTATAAATCTTGCATCTATAGGACCAGTAATCGTATTTGCTTGATCATAGCCTCGATAACTCATCTTTAAATTATACATTTACAAGCTATGATCAGTGAGGTGTGATCTTTAGCGATAAGACCAATAATCAATCGAAAGCATTATTCAGTAGTTATTGAGCAATTATTATAGCATAATTTCGCTATAGGCATTTAAAATCACCCACATTAGGAGCTCTAAGCAATGTTAAAGAGGAAACGCGAACGAAAACGAGTGGCGACGAGCGATGAGCGCAATTCGTCGAAACGACGAAATTAGCGGTCAGCTGAGCGCTTAATAAGATCGATGAGAAGCTTCGAAAATACGCAACGCTCGCCATACGAATGCCCCAACAATGTTTGCATTGAAAGCAAAGCAGATATAACCTCCCATACGCCCGACTAGTCGTCGTTCGTTGTGTGTATCGCGGGCGATCTTCGTCGTTCTAGCCGTTTCGTTGCATCGTTCTTTCACGCTTAGCAGACAGATAGAGGTCTAATGTTGTTGACGTTCCTTTTATAAATATTAACGTTATTATAGTATTAATAAAGAGGACTGCTTTATAAAGATATATGTTTGTAAAAAATCGGTTATTTAGTAACTTTCGCAGTAATGATTTACATTTTTAGTGCACGAGTGTTTCCTAATATGATAATTAACGACTTATATAATAAACATATAAACATAATACTGCAAGAAAATACGAATCAAATGATCCCTCTATGAAAATATAAAGCTCTTTTGAAGTTCGAGTATTTTCACTTCTTCGCGGTCGATCTCATTTAGGAATTTTATCGATGACTTCATTATGGATGCACGATTAATGGAAGATAATTCGGGAAAGTTTCCAGGATAATCGTAGAACTTACTTACACATTCAATGCTAAGGCATTACTTTATACTCTTTTTCTGATAGTGAGTGCTGAATGTGGAAATCGAATTAAAGAAAAGTCCCAACGACGAAAAATCCAGAAATTTCAGATATATTAATTTAAAAAACATACCACTCTAATTTTTAAGGATATTATAGGCTAACAGCACAATTTGCCCGAAGCTCACCGAATTTCCCACTTTATTGATTATGCTTTCTTTGTAGTTATGCACTATTTGACAAGATAAGCTCACCTAGCCAGTACACTCTCGTGGCTAATTAGGTTTTTGTAGGTGTAAAGGCCACTCCTTATCTGATATCAACCATCTCTGCTATGAAACCTTTTCAAGATATTTACTTAGTATGTGAATGTTTTTCCACAACGATAATTAATTCCTTTCATAAAACAAAATTTATTCCACAATATAGTCGGATAAACATTTGAATGAAATGATGAAGAATCCAACTTGACGACAGATTGCAAGATAATTCCAACTTGAAGGCAATGAAAGCATCGATCATCATTAACTATTGAGATAGCCGAAACGATCCAAGGAAAAATATCCATTAAAATATTGCAGCAAATTGAACAAATTACCGCAATATTACTTGATAATCATTCTCAAAAATTCATATATATACATATGATTTATATAACTTGTTCATTTTACTTACTTCTAACAATAATGATCATCGAAAAGTGCTAAACATTACCAGCGAATTAAATTAAATTCAAAAAATAAACGGAAGATTTTTGATAAGGAATGGAAATTAAAAAAATCTTTAAGAAATTCACGACTTAGAATTCTTTTGCTATTGCTTAGAAAAAAGAGATGAATATTTCAATGCCCAAGGAAAAAATATCGGAAATAATATATAGGCATAATTCATGAACTTTACTATTAAAATGATGAGCAATAGCAAGCGCTGATACAGAGCATTCAGTGTTAAAACTCTTCTCCAAATAGGAAAGACAATAAGGCAAGCAATTATATCTCGATAGCCAAAGCCCCCATATACCAACGCAACCCTCAACTTATTGTTCCATAAACATATATTTCAATTAATCTGTACAATTAGATACAGTCAAGTATATATGCATCCCATCCTCGTTAACTGTGTTACCTACGGCCATATATGATTACATCTTAAGGTCATATCATCGAAGTTTATCAAGCCCTCCAATCAATGATCAACAAAAGAAAGCGAAAAAAAAAATACAGCAGCAACATTCAATCGATGTATTTCAAATACCTGAGAACGGACACAGCTGGGTTAAAATAATCTTTAATAGTTGTGTATAGGATTTGATGGATACTGTTGAAAGGCAGGTGGTTGTGATGGATATGAATACCCTTGTGAAGGTGGATATCCAACTCCTTGCTGTGCGCTCGGATAAGACTGTTGCATTGGATAGCTTTGTTGTTGTTGTAGCTGATAGGCATCATAATCTAAACAATAACAATTGAGTAATCTGCATTGAAAGTTCCATTCTCAAATAGCACAGAAGAATTAAAATATAAAAAATAAATCAACCTCGAATGACTGGTTGGCTTTTGGATAAAAATTATCTGTCCCTCAACAAAAATTTATTAAAGTATGAGTCCTCATAATGAATGCTTCTTCATAGATTTAAAAAGTTAAAAGTTATGAAACGGTCAACTCGATCGCCAACTCCATAAACAATACTATGTGGATTAATGCGACGATAGCAACATAGAGCAAAAAAAATTTAAGATGATTGACGCCGAGACTGACGATCGCCACATATCGACATGACCGTATATCAAATATGAATGAGAATTCAATAACACAAAACGAAATAGATATAAATTTAGAATTATTGAAAAAGGTAAGTTCAATGCTTACTTGGAGGGTTGGCAGTATATTTATCGCTTGTGTAGGTAACATTTGGATCGTTCTGACGTGTTGAGGTAGGTAGGCAAATATCGAACGCCGAACGGAAGAATTTATAAACGAGACAGCAACAGCAACACATTAGAATGAGTATCGCCACCAATACACTAAAACACTGAAAGTGCATATGATCATACAAGTTTACCTTACAAGTAGGTGCGAAGTTTTTTAACCAAAATAGGAATGAACATAAAATGGTTTAAACAACATTTATCCCAGATTTTTATACAGAAATATCAGGCTTTATGGCTTTTCAAATGATCATTTCTAGTAAAAACCAAGATTCCTAGAAAACTGGCGATCTGCCTTATATAACTAACTCATCAGGAAAAAACCAAACAGTACAGCGAACATGGAACTTTAAAATTTAAAAACGTTGGCGTGTTAGCTTTCTGTAAATAACGGAAATATACCCGAAAGCAATGCCAGCAAAAGAAGATCCTCGCGATGAGCCATTAGCAGACCCGGTTGGTTGTGCGGGCGCAGGACAACATTCGGTACCACAGCAGACTTCCGATCCTGTCTTACAACCCCAAACAATTGTTTTCGGCTTTGATCCATCTTTGAATTGTATCTGAAATCGATTATTTCCGCCATTTTTGATATATTTTCGAATTTGAAATCAAAGGATTGAACATCAGTTTAATCTGGTTGTTTTTTTATGAGGAAAAATGCTCTGATAAATACCAAGCTGCGAATATGCTGAATGATTCAACAAGATAAAACAAGAGCGCATCATTTTTGCGTTCAAGCTACTCAGTGAACGCACCTCTTTGACATTAAACTTAATCAGCCAGGTACCTCGATCATCTTTTAACCGTTAACCATCAATAGTACAGAGAGAAAATTAACTTACTCAGTTAATTAAAGAAATTTCGTAGAATCAGGAAACAGACAACGAAAAATTAAATGAGACACCACAAGTTTTATTTAAAAAACTTCAGATAATCCCCAACTTCAGATAAATGACTATGATTAGGCAGTTTTGTGAATCACTGTATTCATTTTCTTCCTTTTTAGAGAAGAGGACAGCTGAATTTATTTAATTCTCTTCTCTCAAATAATCCCTCAAAAGTGGAAAATCATTAATGAAAAGAAAAAGCGAATTGGGGAAAAATCGGTAGTTGGCAAAATCTCCATTAAAAACGGCGGAATTTATTTACTTTTACTGAATTCAGTAATCAGCCGAAATAATAAAATACAATTATTTTTAAAAAACGAACATTGGCAAGCAGCTGATCGGGAGAAGGCGTTGTTGTCTGTGCACTTTCGTTGCCCGATGCTCCCGTCGCCTCTGCGCCTGCTGGTGGAACGGTCGTTGTCGACGCCTTAAAAGAAATACGGATTCGCACAGACCCAATGCCTTGATTTGCGAGCCCCACCACTGCTCGAGAATAGATCTGTTTATACGTACCTCCTATTTCCTTCATTGGAAATCCCACACTGCTGGATCCCTGGCTCGAAATAATAAAGTTCTTGAGAAGTTTTATATTCATTGTTATAAAGTGGTACAAATTTCCATGAAAATTTTCTGTTTTGAATGATTTAAAAATACGATTAGGGATATTTAAACTTAATCAACTTATTCTACGAAATTCCAACTGATTTCATTATCAAAAGCTTCACGTCTCTCAAAATTCGTCAAATTGCTTCAACGAACATTGGATTTACTTCCCGCTTAAGATACACATTTAACTGAATCGATAAATTTGGGAGGAAATTCGATTAAATAAATGCTCATCGTCGAAACTATTTTGAAAAAATATAATAGCAAATGGTGGTATCTCACTGATTTCTTCTCCGATCATGAGGTGAAAGCAGTGCCTATAAAGTTTTCTCTATAATCCCAAATATCCAAATACCTAGTTACTTTTTGGAGTCTTATAAAAACAATAAGCTCATACCTGATGCCTACCTTAGTAGGGTGAATAGGAAAACAAAGAATAGCACAAATGTACGACAAGTATATCTTTTCTAGTTCTATGAAATAAATAATTTCTTCCTTCTCCGTGTATGAGACATTGAATGCCAATTTTTTAAAGATCAATATATTTTCCAGCCAACTAGTGGCACAGTAGATCGTGTGTCGATGTTCATATTGTCCACGAAATCCCTACACTAATTTCAATATTGTACTAATTCCCTATACCAACTATTCACGTTGCAAAATTGCGATAAATGACGAGAGCTCTTGATTGTCTGTTGTTTTCTGTGGGCAAACAAAGGTAAACGAACAGGCATATACAGGTGAAACGATTCTAAGAACTACCTGAGTTTGCTTGATAAGTTCTTCAAGTGGCATCGAGCACATACTATAGCCATTCTTTTGCTGATAATTGCGATCATCAAAATAATATGGTCTATTATTGACGTGGAATGGTTCTGTTGCAGAATGAATAATCGCCTATAATGCATGAAAAAACTTGACATATAGCTGAAATTTGACAATCTGCCGAGTTTTTTGATAAAAGATCCGAAAAATTCGCGTGAGCTCGTTATGTGAATGTTAAGCGCGAATAAACTTCAGCAACCTTCGGAGCTGCTCATAATTTCCTTTCTCCTTATTCACAAACTTTATTGGTCTCATGTCGGTTTTGAGATAATAACGAAGTATTTAAGAGCCCTCTTAAATTTAGCTTCACCCATTGCGAATGAGCTAAGACATTAAGGACGACTGTGAAACTTTTCCACTGAATACATGCCAATCCTAATCGGAGAAAACGGCTTCGAAGGACGTCTAAATTATGTCCGTGACGAGTGAATTCTTCGTATAAGTTGACAAATGAAATAGTAAAGAAATTTTGTCGATTTCAATTAAATTCAGCCTTATCGAAGAACGGGAATAATTTCGCAAGGAAGCTATTTGCATCTATACATCGTGGCTTCCGAAGGTGAGAATATATAAGCATTATTATACTCGCCACGGAAGATTTGCTAAATATGATATACTACAAAACATTCACATAATTAAAAATATTATGCATATTTTAAAATTTCAAAAATAAAGCAGAAACCCTCCTGCATATTATAGAAACACCGATTTCTTAAGAGATAAAAAAACTTTCACTGTAAACACTAAACAGATATTGCAAATAAAGAGGAAAAACATACTTAACATAAATATTCAACCATTTAAATATATGGAAATGTGATAATAAAGGATAACCTACCTTGCCAAGTTCATAGGTGACAATTCCACCAACAGCACCCAATGCACCGGCTGCAAGAGCAGTCTTAAAATGACTTCCTCGTGAAACCGAACCAGGACCGGTTCCTGTATTAAATCTGCAAAGTAAGCACTCATTTTAATTCTATAAGTATATAACGGAAATAAAAATTTCCATGTATATGACAATTTCTTGAGCAAAAACGAAAATTTTTCAAAGTTTTCCACAGGAAACATTATTTATTCAGCACTGATCCAAATAATTCTTTAAAGAAAAGAGGAAACCGACGAGGCAAATCCTCAAATTCGGGAAACGAAATTGCAGCTTTCGGTTATGAGGCTCAAAACAAAACAATTCATTGCTAATATGTCTTTATTAATCGCGCTGAAAACTATATCCGACTTAACAGATTTAACTTCTTCGAGCAATTTACGTATTCAACTCAAAAATAGATTCAAGCACATCGAATCGCAAAGCCAACAATACGATCCATATAAGATCTCAACTGCTTTAAGAACAATATCACTTAATGAGGCTAACAACAACACTAACCAAGAGGCATTAAGCAATATGATAAGATGTCTATTGCTACAAATAACTATTAGAAATCAACATTTTTCATTCAGCTCTTAAATATTTGCACACCGATTAACTTTTCTATGTTTAACTTTAATTTTATATTTGCAACTTTCATTGCAAATACTCCAACTTGTTTAGAAACGTTTTAGTCTTTAGCTTAGATTAACTTTAGCAAATTTTAAGAATATCGTTTTGATCAAAAAGCTTTAAAAAAATCGTACGGAATTCAGCAATTACAAAATAATCGATCTTGATTATTTTCGATTATAAAAAAGATCAATATATCGGAACTTGAACTAAAAAATAAAAATAAAAACAAACATACCCAGGGTGAGCGAAACCTTGATTGGTATGAAATCCACCTGGTTGATTTGGGTGGAATCCGCTTGGTTGATTGGGAACAAATCCGCCTGGTTGAGCGGGTCGAAAGCCACCTTGTTGATTAGGATAGACACCTGGCGATCCTTGGAAGCCACCCGGTTGCTGCAATTCATTAACTATTTCAAAGAAGCGCATTATGCTTTCTAGACGATTTTAAACGGTTCTATTAAATTCGATCTCTTAAAGAAATTTCACCACTAAACTAACAAAAACGAATCAAACAAACAGCTTCAACAATTTTCTGATCTATATATTAAAAGTGAAATATGACATTGGATGGTTCAATATTAAAAAATGCACTTATTGCTGAATTCTTTTAGGTGGATATCTCAACGAGATATGTCAAATACACTGAAGTCTTCTTGCATCCAGAAGCGGGGGATCTTCACATTAATTTTATTATTACACGAATATAAACACTGGAAGTTAAATCATGCACAAAATCAAAGAAGAAAAGGAAAAAACAAACTTGATGCGGTGCAAATCCACCTTGAGGAACATTCCCACGTGGTTGTGCTCCTGAACCTGCACGTGCTGCACTCACTCCTCTCGGAGGACTTCCAACTTTCACCTTACGGGCATCGATCGACCAAATAAGCAGTAATGTGCACAAGAAGAACGCTTGAAACATCTTCCTAAAATTAAATCCTTATCAGTGAATTTATTTATGGAGAAATCTTATATAGCGTTCTTTCGGAAAAATAAATACATTACATGCATGCATTACTTCATATATTATATATACAGATATAAGTATTCTCTCATATATTATATTCTGTGGAAAAGGCTCGATGGATAGGAAGCCACGGTGGGTAGGAGGGAGCGGTGGGAAGTGAGGTCAGCGATGAGTGTGCATCAACTGGGAGCCGTTCCTTTTTTCGCTTGAATAACTAATAGAGAGGGTTACGCATCAGCCTTGTAAAAAGATATGAGTAATGCAGAGAATCAAGAGCAAGAAGGAGAAAGCGATGACAAGTAACTTCTCATTAGAATACAAATGCGATTGGTAAGTATATAGGCGAATAAATCATAGACCTTGTAGGAAGCGTATAGTTACTTCTATATACAATGAAAGTCGACTAAAGAATAAATAGTAACTATTTCATTCGCGACAATAACGATAAGCATATTGAGTCATCCAGAAGAAGGCAAGACGGATGGAATGGCAGTCTTTGGAGGAACGAGAGGTAAGGAACAGCATCCTTTTAGAGGCACTAGAGGTTAGAAATGGCAATCAATCCTTTTGGAGCATGGAAGATACAGAATGGCAGACCTTTGAAAGGAAAGAAAACTGGGAAATATACAAATCGATCGAGGATCACCACTAAGTAGATTATTAGGCTTCATATGAAAAATACTTAAGAAGCAAATAATGAAAAATTATACAATGATGGATATAAATTAAGAAAGAGGTTTTAATGAATGAAACGAAAGCCAATGAATGTTCAAATCCACTCCCTCCCTCCCTCCTTAAGACTAGTTCACAAACGACGATGTCTCTAGCAATAAGACCCCCCTTGTTGCCGTAAAGAAGGTCAAACTCCGACCTTCTTAGTAGGTCGGAGTTAAGAAGGTCAAACCGTTGTGGACTTAGGATCCGCTATAATTGCTAGAAGTAATAGCAGACAGCAATTCTATCTTAAAGAGTATAATCGGCAAAAGAGGAAGCAAATGAGGAATGCCATGTTCATAGCGTATGGTGAACCTAAGTGTTCACAACTATTGAGGAATTCCGATGTCCATAACAAACTAAAAAATGATCCCCCTGACCAGATAACATATAACTCAAATGTGAATCAAATTCGCTGATTATTGTTAATTTCTGAGAGTTCGTATATGATGAGGATCATTAATTTCTTAAGTCGCCTAAAAATCAACTCGAGAAAACAAATTAACTCTTTTAATATGTTATATTTTGATATCTTATTTGCTATGAATTTAAAATGCCTCCTTAATTATTCGAATATTCTTCCACATCGATTTTAATAAATGAGCCAATTAAACCTAATCCACATGTTTTAATTAGTTAAATAAATAGATGAATTAATATATTCGAAGAATTATTCCACATAAAGAACTCATAAATATATTTTGTGAAGTTGATCCATTTGTGGAGTTGATCAATCGATACGATATCAATTAAATCAAACGTTTCGATCATCAACGGTGGTGATCGTCGAAACTGTCAACGGTACACCGACAGATGGACAAACAGATAGACATGGATAAATGCAAATCAAAAAGAACGGATATAGCAAAGAAAGAAACCCAAACTGATTTACAATGAAACTTCACGAAAAAAGTAGAAAAGCACATCAACAAGATTTTGATTATAGATAAGAAAAATACTGAAGAACCTTAAACGACTCGGCACGATATGCGCTTTTTGTAATTTCGCTCAACAAATGAATCAAGCCGTTTAAGTCGAGAAATTGGGAAATTAATAAAAAAAATTCTGAGAATACATAGTGATTTCGAAAGAATTAATGGTCTATATGAGTTTCTTGCAACAAATTCTTTCCCTAGCTGGGTAGGGGTGCTTTGTGGAATTCCATTCGACCGGTGTGAGGTACGACACGACCAAAAAGCACAACGATTTCAGGCACATTTACCTCATAGACAATTACTTCAACGCCAATCGAGTATCTTGAGCGTCCATATCAAGCTATGATACATAACGTGGTACCATTATGAATTATCTCTTTCAAATTCCCCCATCTTTCGATCAATTTCCCCCTTTATTGAGACCGTTGCGATTAAGGTGTCTTACAAAGCGCTAATCTCAAGAAACCGCCTAACACCTGCATCTTCATTAAAAAGAATGAATGGATTGCATTTTAGTTAGCGCTAAAAGCTCGAGCTCAATATTCGATTATAGGTTCTCGAGTTGTTTTATTAACCTAAAGATAAATGAACAAAATATGAAGAAGTATTTCTATAAAAGAAATAAACAAAAAAAAAAACGTTCACCTATACAATCCATCATTCGGATGATGAAAATAGCGATATGACTCATCCGAAATTATAATAATGCATCCGGAATAACATTAATACATCCGGAATTACATTAATACACCCGAAATTGCATTAATAAATCCGGAACAACATTAATAAATCCGGAATTGCATTAATACATCCGGAATAACAATAAAAATTCACATATTATAGTTTAAATTTGTATGTTACCTCTGAAATCCACATATGCGTTAATGAAAAATAAATTATAATATAAGTGATAAATTAAACAGAATAGGAAACAGACATTAAAAAAATAATAATAAAAGGATGACAAACATAACACAATATATTCATGCACTAATACAATGCGCCACCATTACACGACCACTGACACAGCAGCAATGACGATTGCGAGGGGGAATAGGCGATGTGCAAACGTTGCAAGGCAACCAACCGATTTGCCGCACGCGTATCGCATCACCCCTAATAGGTGTGTCGAAGTAGAATAACATATAGATCGATAAGATCCGAGTCGACTAAGAGGGGGAAAGGAGCGACCCGGGTAGATGGGACATACGGAGGGAGGGAAAGGTAAGGTGATGGAATACGACAAGAAAGTAGTCGAATCCTTACATTAATACATCCGGAATGGAAAATTATGGGCGAACCTAAAAACTATTGGTTATTCAATTCGATATAAGAAAAAGATTTAGCTTATAAATGAGCGAATAATTTTCCTCTCAAAGAAAACTTAACATTGAAAAAGTATATTAGAAAAAATAAGAAAAATGGAATTAAATCGAGAAAAATTTTCACAATCATAAAATTAATTCTATTTTCAGAAATTTTCAACGTTAATAATTTTCAGGATTGTGTTTTGCAAAAAAAAAAATTCAATTTTCAGCATTTTTCGCGAAAAAATTCTACTTTATCGTCATCGCCTGTTGGCATTCAATATAGTTCTATGACGTCAATGAGAGACAAGTACACAACTACATAGTGCAACATAAATTGCACAAAGCAATTAGCTGAAATAGGTAAGCGCAAGCTGGTACCTTTTTTTCCGACAAAAAAGCGGGCTGGAAAAGAAAAAACTCCCGATACGTCAATAATTGCTAAAGAACTATGATGTGAGGGAACTACATGAAAATCGATGAGTACTCATATTCGAATATACTCGAATAAAACAGTAATAATATACTCGAATATAATAAATAGTGTTTACTTTGTTATGGATAAACAAATTATTGGTACTTCTGCAAATGGGATATTTATTATTAATTTTTTTACTGTATTGAACTTTTATTGTATCGGTTTACTAATACTGTACTTTTACCGTATCGGTTTACTAGTATTGAAATTGAATGGAACTGATTAGTAAAGATGTTTATTTTGGAGTCGTTGGCTGTAATTTATAAGTTCATCGATCGATATTTAATGGGTGTTTATTAAAATTCAGTGAGAAAGATTAGTTTCGTATAAAACGGATGCAACGAAGGATCATTAAGATTTCGACTGGAGCATTCTTCCCTTTAAATTTTTAATTATAATATTTTATGTGTTTTTTTTCTCTTCATTTTATTTCGTTTTATTTCAGAATATTTGAAGATAATTTTAATTCAACTATATGGGCTCAATTTTGTTTCTAAAAATTACGCTTGAAATACTAGAATTAATTTTAGTTTCTAAAATTATTTGCATAAATAGTTGAAGATAATCTGAAAAGAAGCGCAAAGGAAAAATTCCAAGTACCATAGAGGGAATTTAAATTTATCGAAAGTTTTCTCAAATATCGTTCTTATTAACGTTTATGCTAATTCTGTGTTATAGTTAATCTAATGAAGTGAAATTATAAACGGAGTTTGCGTTTGAGATGAATCAATAAGCAATGAGTTCTTTATCGCAAATAAAGGAAACTTTTCCCGACGAATTGGTTGGATGGCGGAAGGCATAACTTTAAATATGTTCCGATGTCGGGAATGTTCCAATGCATTATGGACAACCGACCCTTTCAAAGCACCTTGAAGTTTATATTACAAAACTGTAGTTAATGTTTTATACAAAGCATACGATAAGGATGCATACGATAAGGATGATAAGGATGAATGATGTTATCTTCGCTTATCAATAATAATATTTAATAATGCAAAAATGCCGATCGGATTTCCGAATCCTTGCTCGTTAGTTGAAGTCTTCTTTAAAATGAAGTATTATACTATTCATATGCAGATTTTTGTATATCGAATAACCGCACATGTGAATTAGTTTGTGAAGATTTGTGCAAGAAATAAGGATAAAATGATATCCAGAAGTGAACGTCGCAGCGATTAGGACGGTAATCCAGACAGTATCAAAAGCAATGCAGCTGTAACCTGGACTCTCAGAAAGCCGTGTTCATGGTGCATTTCACTGCATTGACGCAGCCACTATATATATACTTCGAATACAACATTTCGAAATATACAGCTCATCATCTTGTAAGAGTTAATAATAATAATTGAACTAAAAATTTAATTCGTTTTTACCTCTACGATCACGAAATCAAAGCTAAGAACTTATGAAAATTATCGTAACTACGAGCAAAAAAAAGCCACAGATTTAGGCTCGAGAAAAAGCATATTAGGAACCTTATAAATCAGAGATGGTGGATTTCATAGGCTCCAAAAAAAAGAATTCGAAGCGTTTCCGAAACCGCTGATACGGAGTTTTTTGGAAACTCCAAATATATTTGGATATTACTGAACTCAAAAGTCAACTGCAGTTAGTAAATTATGAAAGCAACAGTGAAACGATGAAAAGAAAGTTCTAAGTGGAACCGTGATGAAATGGTCTGGTTTATGACGAGCATCGATCGGCAAATTTAGAGGAATGGTCGTCGTCAAATCTGTTAGGGGCAATAGAATGTGGGTGTGTGACATAGGGCGGGTGGCAGATCCTGTTTTGTGCGAACGCCATCATCAACAATGTTCGATGGACACTATAACTTTTTTTCCGCAGAGATATTTCCACACAACATTAGGGTGCTCTTCGAGACAACCGGTTGGTTCGTGTAACACGGTTCGCAGATCAGTACGTTATATACTTGTTTGCGTTACTGATGGATCAGTATCTCTGGGTAGAGCGACGAGGTGTGCGAAGGAAATGAGGAGTAGAGCGACGAGGTGTGGGAAGGAAATGAGGAGTAGAGCGACGAGGTGTGGGAAGGAAGTGAGTAGAGCGACTAGGTGTGGGAAGGAGATAAAGGGTAGAGCGACTAGGTGTGGGAAGGAGATGAGGAAGCGAAGAGGTAGAATTAAATTCACCGATAGCTATTTGTCTGAAAAAATCGAAAAATTTTGTCTTATAAGTGATTTTTTCATATATATTTTTCCCAAACGACCTGTCACCTATTATTATATGAATTATTTATTATCACCTGTTATATGCAATATGACTTAATAAATAGCTTTTATTGTCACAATCGATATTGTCGTACAACGAATGAATGTAATTGAAACTATTATCAAAAATTATACAAATCAACATCAAGAGGAACCTCGTAAGGGATGTTTGGGTAAGTTAATAACACATTAGTGTTTATTCAAGCAATAAAATCAGCACGATGAGCCAATAAGGCATAGTGAAAAAGGGTAGGGTTTATATTTTCGGCTATGAAAGGAGGGGGGTTTACATTTTAGGCTGTAAAGTGTGCCAGTGTACGACTGGCCTTCTCGTAATCATCATATCTCTCCATTGTTGTTGTGCGGCAAGACTTATTGACGGATCGTTGACATGGCTTGAACCAAGACGTACTTCACCGATGAAATCATTTTTGCTCATCTTATCATAATCCCATACACTTATCACTAAGCATACTTTCTGAAATTAAATGTTAGCATAATAAGAAATCTATGAAATTTTTTTAAAATGATAGCTGAGAATTCAGAAAGTGAAATTTTCAACTTAAGTTAAGTACTCTAAAAAATAATAATAAAACCCTTCGCTTATCGGAAAAAACAACACTTCTTCGAATAAGATATATCCTATGGATATTTTTAAACAAATAGATCCTTATTAATAATCCTCGACTAATTATGATATTCCAAGTTTAAATTAAAAAGGTTTGAAATTTGGAACTTTCATTGTTTGCCAGTTATATTTTAGGGAGATTTTCAAAATAGAGATAATTCAGCATTGTCAAATTTATTCCCTATAAAGAGTTCATCTGAGGCAATTCACCTAAGGTCATTCACCTGAGGCTATCACATATCGATTAAACTTTTCATTGAAAGGGTACTATTTAAATTTCTATTGGATTCATTCATAAATAAGGCGAAAAGAAGATGAAAAATGCGAGAAAAATAGTCGAATTTTACTAAAATGAATTAATTATTGTGGCTTATTAATTAGTGAATAAGAATTAATCAACTTGAAATGAATAAACAAAATAAATGAAATGAGATTCGAAAATGAACAAGTAACAAACCTGCATTAAATCTGGTGTAACTTTAAATTGAAAACTTTCATTATAATATGGATTGAGTGTTTTATATTTCTTTGAGGTTTTCTTTTTCATCAATAATTTCTTACCATAATATAAATATAATTTAACGTATGGATCTGAAAATCTAATCAATCAATAAATGATCGGAAATTAAAAATAAATGATCAGGTATAAAAGACAAAATCTTTAATTGATCAATCAATAAATGATCAGAAAAAATAGAACTTATAATCGAAACTGAATGATACTTTCTATTGAAATTTCCTCTCAATGATTTAAAAATGAGAGCAATTTATTGACGATTTATCGAAATGATGAATTTGAATTCTTCAGTTGCTTGATGAAAAAATCTTACGAAATATATTCGAACTAAGCGTTTAATTTTCCGAATAATTCATAAGAAAGAGCGATTTTAAGGAATACTTTCAGTGAGCAATAAATTGTATGAATACACATATTGCATAGAGAAAGATAACAATGAATCAAAATGCTTACTGAACAGCTTTACTTTTCATTCTTTCGCTTACTAAGACTAGAATTGAAAGCTGAAGTTTTGTGGATTTCGCTGAATCGATTTGTTAGGCATTCAACTCTCTCTCACTACAATTGATTCAAAATAGGCCGCCATTTTGGGCTTATTAAATAAAGAATTATTTACGTATAATTATCGGTCGATCCAATTTATTAATTAGCTAAATTTTCTCTTGTATTCTCAAATGATGATGTACAAAGCTACTGAACTTGGGCAAATAAATAAATAAATAAATAGAGTAACACCATCTCGAATGGGAAAAAACACCTGAAATTGCTCTTAATTAACTCTAATTAAGGCCAATTGCTATAACGTATATGATCGAGCTGTAACGGATTTTTCCTGATCGAATTTATCCCAATTTTGAGAAGCGCATTGATAATTTTATGCAAATTCTTATATAAATCTTTTTTCTCAGTTAATAGAAATGGGAAGTTGAATTTCAGATGGTTGGGGGAGGAGAGGGGGGGGGGGGGGGGGGTGGTTGGTTAAAGCACTGGCTAACAAATTCCATGAATGAAAGAGTGGAATAATCAACTGATCTATTGATTTTATAATCCCATTGATAATCAATCGGTAATCAATAATCAATCCTTTCAGTTGATTTTTTATTCGTTAATGGGTCGTATCACAAAAAACATAAAATCTTCGGCAAAAAATTTGTGCGAGCCAATGAAAAAAGTATTCCTCTCGAAATATTAGGAAAAAGAGTGAAATAATTTATTCATTTGCCTGATGAAATAATTTCAATTTTCACAGCTTCAGGATATTTTCACAATATCAGAATACAAAATTTTCAGGACATTTTCATAATTTCAGGATGCGAAATTTTCAGGATATTTTCAGTTTTATTGAGGCACATAATTCGAGCGATAATAAAATCTTTTTACAAGATTCTGGATGCACATTTAGCTTAACTTTATATAAAATATTCGTCTACAAGCAAATTATAAAATGTATTTATTGGTAAGGAAATACTTCTAGCGAAAGGCGAAGCAATAGCTTGGCCACAAATACTTCCCTCATAGATTTCAACGTTCAACCATTCCTACGTGAACTGATAAGAAAGATTCACTTTGATAAAGGCGGAATGAAGAAAGGGTGTGCCAATGAGCAAAAGAATGAAAAAAGTTAAAAATACCATTAATTAATTAATGAGTGAAATTAAGATACAGCTCACCTGATGAGCCACCTACGTCCATCTTCTTAAGATTTCTTGCCTCCATAATCGTTACTGTTATCGTACCGGTTGGTGGTCTATAGCGTAGTGAAAAGCAAATATCACCGAGTCGAGATTCCTGATTATTACACATTATTTCCATAGATAGTATGGATAAATATTCAGCTCTGTGATTATAATTTCAGTGATTTTGGAGTGAATTAAAAGTCTGTGACATAAAGACTCTGTGAAGACATAAAGACTGTGACATGAAGACCCAAGATACGCTCAGAAATGATAACTCCCAAAGAGGAATTTATAAAAATTTGTGAAATTAAGCAAAAAAAGCAGTAGAAAAAAAAGAAAGAGAAGGCGAATAGAAGAGGTAAGCGTGAACTAACGGAATCGGTGCCTTCATCGGGTGGATCCAAATAACGCCATTCATCAATATTTGCACCAAAATCAACCGAATCGAGTGGAAGAGATAATTGTCCAATACGATCATCTTTACTAAGTCGATCGAAGTCGAAGACAATAAATTGCAAGGTTTTATAGCGTAACTCATTGAAAGCAATCTAAACTTGTAAGAGAAAATCTCATTTTCAAAGAAAATCTCCAAAATAAAGTTCAACAACAATAAAATCATCTTACAGCGGGAATAGGATCTTACTAATGATTATGAGCTAATTATTAAAGAAAATATAAAATCATCAGAAATTAAAATTTAAGAATAGAAATTTAAACGAATATTAACTTTTTTAGGTAAAAAGTACAAATATAATAAATGTTTAATAATTTTTGTACAAATTAAAGTTAATTGTTAGATAAAATATCGAAAATATTCTTATTTGTAAGTAATAACTAATAGTATTTGCTCATAAAATTAATAAATAGGCTATGAGTAATTTTTTCAGATATCTGAATTTTTCTATAGCTGAAAATTTCGTAGTGTTTATCTTCTTTAGCATCGTGCCTAAACCATTACGCCTAAAAGCTTCGATCAGATGTTTTGATCAATTTTTCTATTGGCTATTGTTGCAGATCCTGAAATGTTGAAACCATTTGGCTACTGCTCAAGACCCTGAAATCCTGAAACGATTTCAGGATTTCACTATCAATATCTATTTAAAGCGGTAAAAACCAAACGTAAAGGAGAAAAAAAAAACGGAAAGAAACATACATTAAAAGCGAAAGTTTCATTAAATTGAGGATTTAGATTGTTACGTTGTACTTTCGTTTCGAATTTTTGTTTCCCTTCAGGTAATATGCAAAGTTTAACGTACGGATCGGACATCCCGTTACGATCCATTGCCGGTAGATCTTTACCTTCGATAATGTTTACCGTTAACTAAAATTACGCAAAAATGAGCTTTACTTATATTTAATTTCGGTTCTATTTTTAGAAATATATGGAAGTAGTATTTGAATCAACGATAATGTTAACTATATCCATAAATTGAAATTAATTAAATATAAGTATATTCTAAATGAGGAAATTCAAAGAAAATCCCCCTAGTCTTAATATAGGAAAGGAGACTAATATTATCATCAAAATTTAGAATAACGAGAAAAAATTTCGTCTCCTAAAATTTATCAATGCAATCTATCTTTCATATTGCATATTCCAGTATTCTATACAAAAAAAGAGTATATATTACATAAATCTCACTAATATATTTAAAATTTCTTTATTTTCCAATAAAAAGTGAGCTTTATTTGCATATAAGTAAAACAATACTGAAACTTCAATTGAAAGTAACTGAAAGTAATTGATAGTAATTGAAAGTAGTTAATAATAATTGAAAGTAATTAATAGTAATTAAAATCTTAATTGAATTAATTAATCCTTTGAGATGATAAAATTACTCCAAAAAAAAGCACCCAAAGACTATTCTGAATATTTTTTCTCATTAATGAAATAATAAATGCTAATTGAATAATTGCACTTTTTATTGCGATATTTTGACATGCATCGAACTTTTATATGTTTATTTTTTTTAGGATATTTATTGAATTTATTGAAAAATTTAAAAAAAAACAGAATAATATATATAAAAAATAATTTTTTACCTTATTACTAGCAAAATCATAGTCAAGTTTATAGTGTATTCGACCGAAACTATGATCCGCTTGATCATCGTTAAGTGACGGTTGAACGATGAACGTTTGTGATGTTGTCGGTATCGGTTGATCGATGAAGACGGCTTTTTCCGAATTTCGCTGAACGGAAAAGAATTTCTTTTTTTCTTTCAAATTTCATCTTATTGAAGAGAAAAATTAGAATTAAAACTTCCCAAAAAGAACTTATTTTAATCTTATAGTGGAAAATATGACTGAAATAAATGAATTCGTTTTCTAGTTGAATAATTAGTATTGGAATTTTCTATTCCAATTTATGATTTGGATAAATTCGATAATTCAACTTAATCGGATAGAAAAAGTGAAATCAATGGTAAATTCTTTATTTTTAGCGAACTAAGGTGAAAATTTGAGAGGAATTCAATGTGATTAATGTATTTTTTAAAATTCAATTTAGGGTTTATTATAGTCATTTAAATTAAATGAATTGAGAAATTTTACCAACTTAATATTCCCACTCATCTGAATTTTAATTCAAAGAAACGTTGATTCATAAGTTGCTAAAGATTATCTCCTTCTTAGCGGTCTATAATATATAGTTTGGTTTTCCTATCAGCGTTGAAACTCTTTCGAAACTACTGAAGGCGACAGAAAATCAAATAATGATTAATGGTTATGATCCTGAAATTCATTCAACAGAAGAAATGTGAAATGACGAGTATAGCCGTCATAATCGAACAGTCTAAACTATGTTGCCTATTGAAAATAGGTGGAATACATATATACTAGAATATAAAACATAGAAAATGGGATTTATTAAGATAACTTGATTACAGATGCATATTTTAGTGGTGTAAAGGTAAAGATTTAAAGAAATAGAAAAAAAATATATAGAAACAATTGCGATCTTTATAAGCGATCTTGAACTGATATCAAAAATTGTCAATTATCAAACGTTATCAAACAATTTCAACATGAATAAAGAGAGTTCTCATCACATACAGATGTATGTCGTCGTCGGATACAAATAGTGAGAAGTCTAATGAATGGAGAGCAAGTAATAGCCGTACCGGCCCACATATGAACAACGCTTTGTATGCAATACGCCACTCAAACGCGTTATCAGTACAAACGATTCTTGACGCCCTCTACAAATATATAAGTTTATACACTATGAAATTAATATTAATGCCTAAAATCGCCTCTTTTATTATGATATCAACGCAACAGCAATCGACAATAATAATCGATAATTGTATTTTCAAATAATTCTTTTGAATGATCAATATCACCGATAATTTTGTTTAACTTCGTGGATTTATCCATGTCGATGCTCACTCTCTCTCTCTCTCTCTCTCTCTCTCTCAGATAAAAATTCACTTAAACAGTTAATAAAATTTATTACGATCTCTTTAGTCATATTATGAGTGCGTTTTATTTCACTCAATTCGCAATAACGACGATGACGGATAACCGATCGAATTGGCGAGCTTCGCAAAATGAATTTGCATTTTGCTTATTTAACGAGCAAATAAAAGCATTAAATTAGCGAAAAATAAGCGGATAAACAAACGCAAACGACAGAGAATGAAATACACATTTGCATCTTCCTCATCTCACTAAACCACTCTGAGAAATTCATGTATTCCGAATTGGAGTTGCCAAGTTGGTTGCTGGGCAGGTTGGCAAAGACACGGACAGGCATCTATACCTGTGTATAAGCACAGATAAGATACCATAGGAAAACCTTCTTGTAGAGAAAAAATCATGAGAACATTTAAAAACGTTGCCTTGACTGCTTAGAAAGTTTCCTTAGCATCACCACCTAGACATCAACGTCAGTGTAATTAGCTTCTTTTATCAATTCCCCTTGGAGAAAATGACTTCTTTTTTCCAAATCTTCAAAATGTGAATGATATCATAAAAGCAAATATGTTATCACCTTCTTGCTATGATACGGCTTGTTTCATATTTAATTCGAAATGATGCTTTCAAAGCTGAGAAAGGACACACAACGAATACGTGCAGACATGGATAGATATATAGACACGAATAGATATCCATAGATATAGGGTCGGTTTGCATTCACTCGCCGATCGTTATTACACCGGCTAAACACAGATCAACTAATCTCTTTTGAGAATGTTCATATTACTGTAAAGATGATGAGAGTGGATGAGTGAAGAGGGCATGAAATTGCGGTCTTCAAGTGGTGCAATTTGCGCCAACAACAGAAAACGTCGAGAACAATGATGATCCACGGATATGTATGTGAACGAATCCTATTGAATATGGGTGTTTAGTAAAGATCGATCACATTTTATATTGCCCCACTAGCAAATCTAAACAAGTGCACAATAGGGGATTTAACACCTGTGATATATCTGCATGGATTTAACGCTTCTGATATATTTGCATATCTGCTTTATCTCATCAATGAATTTCCATAAATTATTAATAGCAAAGAAGAGTTTCCTTCTTTGAAATGCCTACGATAGAAATCATTATGAAAAGATTCGTTTCAATTGCGACCCATCCAACAAATTGAAAATCTGAGCGATAAATAATACAGAAATTTCTCTCTTCTTTTTTACAAAATTAAACGTAGAAATTTATGCTGAAAGTGACAAATAGCTGTAAATTAGGAGTTCAAAATCTCATCGATGGTCTAAATTATCCTCGACAAATTTTGCAACTCTAATTCGAGCCGTTCTTGGGCCGAAACTATCCAGCCGATAGATCGGCATGGATACAGAGGCTGAGATACAGACAAGAACTTTGCAGAAGCGTTTATCCACAAAAAAATTTGCAGAAGCGTTTATCCACGACTCATATGATGCAAGAAAAGCGATTACAAAAGACGACTTGCATTCGCGAAATATTTCGTTCAATTCAATTTCACAAAACATTTTTAGGTGCTCGAACTGCTTTTTCTTCTGCAATATATCGTCGAATGAAGCGTCCTTCTCTGAATGAGAACGATTTTCAAATCGTAATGAAACCGAGAGCGAATATATCCGAATGAATTATTGCTAACAAGGTGAATATATTGATAGAATTTTTTGTGAAAATACAAATAAATTGAACATCTGATTCACATGAAGAATGACAAATATTCCGATTACTGTTTGCGCTCATATTTTGATCCCAATGGTTAAAGGGAAGCTAGCTTCGGCCTATGGAAGCTGATCCCCTCTCTTCATATATATATATACATGTAATGCATAATTTATGAGTACTCTTATGTATATATAATGTATATATAAGTATATATATATAATACATAATTTAGTATATAATGTATATTTATATATAATTTCTGTCAGCTTTAGTCGCTACTCAGTCGTATTCTTCGAGACTAAACGTGTACGTGGAATCAGTTCATACAGCGCTGCTTCAAATTAAGACATGAAGACCATTTTCAACGACGATGTTATCCGTATTTTTAGTACTCCTTTCAGGATGCTTTCAAGGCATTTATGTGCAAAATCCACGAATCACTACTGATCACATTAATGCATTTAAAATGAAGTTTTTTATTGCATCAAATACGCTTACAACTGCCTTTGTTATATACAAATGTGACATCATTATGCGCCTAAACGTGGGGATATTGTTAAGGCAGCCTTTTCAAAAGTATTTACATCTACGTCAATAAAACAAATCGCATTATGATTCATAAGAAAAGAAACATCAAGAGAAGTGGAATAAAAGGTTATCGTATAAATTTATGCAATAAAATTTAATAGATTATTAAATACGATGAGAATTGGCAACAATTCTCGCCGACGAGCATAAATTGAGAGCCGACTGTCCAAACAACGAATCTTCCAGCAACAATCCTGATTATCCATATTATCAAGCAATTGTGCAAATCTTTCGAATAAAAAGAACTGTTTGTAGGCCCTACTGAAGTGGGTGTAGATCAGAACTGATCTACAAATCTGAAAGCATTTTTATATATTAATAATTAGAATAAAATCTACGAAAATACTTGAAAAAAAAGGAAGAGAAATGTTTCGGGAGGGGCCAATTGTTTACGCAAGTTCATATTCGCTTCCTCAATTGACCGACCGTTTTCATAAATTAACAGCTGATAATAAATAAGCACTATAAAACCTCCTATAATACATAGAAATCATTTAGCTTGACGATTCTACTAATGCAAAATGTAAAACCATTTTGTCACGTTAAAATATTTCTCGCATTTGAATATAGCCGAGAGATTTAGAAATAACGAATTGCACCATTTTCAACGGCTTATTGTCTTAAGAGTCTATCTGTGAATATTTCTTGTGTGGATTTATGGACATAAATCGGGCCTTTGGGCTTTTCTAAAGGTTGGAGAAGAAAACGTTCTGCTAAAAAATGTTGTATATTTAATCTGAATTATCCAGTGGTTTCAAAACCGCTATTAAGACCACAGCTTGAGCTGGAACAGATCAAAGAACAGAAAAAAAAGTGAAGATTGGATATGGATTCAACTAAGAATATGGGGAAAATGCTCTAGAAAGACAGGGGTCTCCACTCGGATCGTTCGTTGACAAAGTCAAAGACTCTTAGGCTAGTCTAAAGGAAAACGAAAATGCACGCGAATTATACCTATAGCTTAAGTGGCGGAAGTGAAATAATCGCAAATGTAATGCGAATGACGAAAATAAAAAGCGTAATTTCAACACAAAATCATAATTAAAAAAGAAAAAAACCTCAGCTGCAATTTACCGAAAACGAAATCTTCAAAACAATAGCGCATTGTTGGTGTTTCTGGATGAGAATTTTCATTGCACGCAATATCCAACACTTATAGGGCCAATTGTGAATCACTCATATCATTGCGAGTCTGTGTAAATACATCGATGTTTACCACCGGAAATATGAATTCTTGGAAAGAAAAATTTTCGCTCCTCAGAGATTATCGTCATCAGATTACATTGTAAATCATTACTCGAGTTGCGCGGATAGCAATAATTCTTATGTTAATTTCTCATCTATGGAACCAATTTATATAGAATAGTATAGCAATATTAATTGGCTGAAATGTCATCAGCTGTAATTATTTATCACTAAGTATAGTACAAGCAAAGTTTAACTTATGAGAATATTATTGGCAGGAATTGCTTGCAAGTTTAAGCAAAAAATCCGGCCTTTCCTGAACTCATCATAAAGTAAATTTAAATTAGGAATAAGACTTTTCAAGCAATCGCACTATTGCAACTGCAATATAAGCATTCTGATAAGATAATCAGACTGCATGGGAAAGTATATATTAAACTGAACGATTTAATGTCACATGCATGTAACAGTTCACAAAAACTTCACATTATATATATATATATATATATATATATATATATATATATATACTCCGTTTCCGGATTTCGAATTTAAGAAAAAAATCTTCAACTGTCCGTTTTCCGACATACAAGATGTTTCTGTAGCATTTTAGATAAGTTAAAACAACTGCCTGAATTCATTTTCTGCAAAAATAGAATGGAAAATTGCTCATACGATATTCGATAATTGAAAATTGTGTGTACATTATAGTGGCACCCACATTTAATTTCTGATGCTTTCAAAGCAAATTCGATGACCATATAGGAGGACTAAAACGGTTGAGAAGTAGGCTAGAGTACACTACGAATATTCCAACTATTGATGCAGGCAGGTTAACCTGTTTGTTGGAATATCGCAGTAATATTGCAGAAAACGGTATGCCACAACAAGGAAGTTTTCTTTTGAAGACATTTATCGAATGTACTAAAGTTGCTGTAACATATTCCTCATTTAGCACGAATAACTCCACAAATTCATATTAAATGTTTTTCTTGAGTAGGAACAATAAGAATGAAATACGAATATATTTATGAATCTTTCAAATTTCATTCGATTGCATGAAATTTGATAACAATAAACGCCCAGAGTTATTAAATGACATTACAGTAATCGATATCAATGTTAATGACTTTTATTGCTTAATTTCTTAACTTATTGATTAGAATATCAACTAAATGATACTTGTATTTATCGCTAATGAATATAGCTGACACCTGGCACTTAACCTCTTTACGATATACTTATCGTGGTGAAACATTAAGCCTTCTAAGCTTTATTAAACGGAACTTCTTGAGTTATCATACTAAACGGAACTTCTTGAGTTATCAGTTGGTGAGAAATATAAGCCTAAACGAGAGTTGGTTCTGCTTCTCGATCTGTTCACTTGCAAAAAAATGCCTTAAAAAGTAAACATCTCTCTTAATAAGCAGCAAAAGCATAGCAGTTGAACGTTGTAAATAAGTTAGCAACGTTGAGATATTTCTTATGATAGTTAGCCCTTCATGTGCTATTGATATTTGAGCAAGTTCATAGAAACGGATATATAATCTTTATTTTAAGAAATATTTTGCACTAACAAATCTAATCATTAGATGAGAATATTCTATACAAAATTTCACTCTTCACTTTTTGTGAGGAAATTCCAAGAAGAGATGGATTTGAGAAGCTTCATCGCAAAAATATATATGTTTGAATTTTATTTTTTAATTTTTACGAGTTATCATTAACAATTTAGGTTTTAGTTATTCAATAAATCAAAGAACACCGATAATCAGTATTTCTATTGAAGCGTACGATCGATCGGTATACCTTTGAGAGACCGGTAGAAATGATGATATTATTTAGCTAAACGATTTTGCTCATACATTGTATGGAAATCTTAAAAGATTGAATAACCAAAATAAACCAGAATAAATAAAATAAATATTCATAAATATTTATATTTGTATTTATTATTTATATTTATATATATTTTTTATATTTATTTATATACCAGAATAAATATTTTTATTTATATATTTATATTTATATTCATTTATATGTGATAGACAATTTGAGTATAGAGGGGTTTTACGTTAAGTACATAAAAGTTGAATTGTGAATTTTAGAGTGAAATCAAACTACGTCGATAACAAAACATAGTCCTTCGAAAATGGGGCTGAAATTTCAAAAATTTCTATGCTACTTCAACAGCTAATTGAATAAATCTACCATATAAATATAAATATAAAAATAAATATAAATATAAATATAAATATATAAATATATAAATATAAACACAAATATGAATATAAATATAAATATAAATATAAATATAAATATAAATATAAATATAAACATAAATATAAATATAAATATGAACATAAATGTAAGTATATATAATGTTTACAGAGGGTTAAAAATTGCAGCAAAGCGAGATAAATCCGTACGTTATTGAAGAAATTTGAAGAAAAATAAATGAATGCGCACTCGATCGTATGAAAGATGAAAAGGATAATGACAGGTTTGAGAAAAATTGTTTCCTTCCTATTATCGAAATTGAGGCATTGAAAAATGTGCTTTATTGCGTTCACAAAAGCATAGTCACACCCATCAGAACAAATCTTCTCAGGTGTTGATTTAATTTATGTGGAAAAAATGTTCTTTCAACAACAAAAACGGGTAAAATTAAGTGTTTTTTCAACGAAATTGATTGGAGCTTAATATATCTATATATGGCAATTAAGATATGATAATATCAATATCAATAGTAATTATTTATCAAAGGTAATCAAGGTGATCAATGGCATGGTGATCAATGGTGATAAATGGTACTTAATCAAAGGTATTGATCAAGTTTCAAAATCTAACCTACAAATGATGGAAATGAAATGGAAAATTCGTTTTTTTTTTCATTTCTGATATGCAAAATTTGCATCATCATTAATCTTTGGTAGAGGGGAAATTAAATATTATTGGATATTCAATGAAATAATATTGAAAAATAAAAAATATAAAAAATAGAGAATAAAGAAATTACACTTTCGATGATTTCTATAGAAATGATAAAATGAAATAATTTCGACAATTAAGCCTATACTATACTCAACCAATATGCTATAAAAACGAAAGAGATTAACTAACGTTGACGCTCTATTCCACGTTTTATTGGATTTATCCAATCATTGAACTATCCAATCATTTGATAAGTTTATCCAGGAATTAAGAGGAAAAGAAATCAAGTTGTAAATATGGCCTTTACTAAAGTGTTTAAAGGAAAATTTCCTGAGACTATTGAAATAAGAAAATGTGGAAAAAATGGAAATCAATTGAAGAACAAGAGTAGAAAAAGGTACTATTTAATTTAAGAAATTCAAAAAAAAAGTATTTTCATAATAAATACACTATAAGCGAATCTCCTAAGTTTAGATATGTATAATTTGTGAGCGTAATTTTCATCAAAGAAGATGATAGGGAGAGGAGGATGATAGGTGTCCTGATGAAGATGATTTGAGGTGTAAAGCATTCGTTTATGAATCTTTGGAGGTGGGATGAGAAAGGAAATTACTTAGAAAATTACGAAGTGACTTATCGGAGCGATGAGACCTGCCTAAAGACGATCTGGTGAGTGAAATCGATGAAATAATCAAGGAATTACGACGATTCTCCTCTTCTCGATAAGCACGATAAAATCTGTTAATTTAAGTGAAAGGAATTTGCCTCTATGTAAGTTGAAAAAGCTCATGGATAGCTAGTTGATCGCATCGCTAATAAACACAACGATAGGACGTAAGCAGGATAGCTAATAAACACAACGATCGCATAGCTAATAAGCTGAATTATAGGAACGAGAAAAAAAAGAAACACATATCGAACCACATTTGATGCTTTTTTTGTTTCATAGTGAACGCCCGAATATCTCTAAATTTTAATGTACTCTCTCCCTCCCTCTCAAAAAAAGGTTTTAGCTAAATTGTAAGATATTCTTTCAATGATACTTCGAAGTAGATTTCCCTTATTGGATAAATTCCTTACGACTAAAAAACACTATGTAAATATCAATTCCCGTTTCCATGATATCGAATAATGACAATTATAAAGTGTTTAACCAATATAGATGAGTTCCAGAAAATCCAGCCTATCCAGAAAATCATTTATATCACTATTATCAACGGATGTTTCATTTTTTTTTTTCGGATCAGTTTCGCTAGGCGTTTATATTTTCTCCCTTCTCTCGTTATTTTTTTGATATTTGAGCCTTCGGCCAGCTCTTCGAATATTGAGACATCAACAGATAAGGATAAAATGTCGATTGGGAAGAAATATTTACTACTAAAGTACCGCCGACTCATTTAGTTAATAAAATATAAATATAGCTTTCGAGTTGGTAAAAATACTCGAAGAAGAGCACACTTAAAGCAAACAATGAACTAATTAAATGAACTAATTAAAAAATATTCCATTAATTGTTTAACTTTAATTTTCCTTATATCATCGAATTAATAAAGCTTATTTATATATATACACAAAAGTATTTTATATATAATACAAATATATAACATAAATATGGCATTCAACCATTAGAAATACTACAAATACAATGCAATAAATCTTAATTTAATTAATATTTCTATTTAGTATAATTATGGGAAATAATTAAAATTGAATAAATATCAACGATAAGATAGACAGCAAATCGAACAAATTTCCGCTTTAAAATTATCTCATTTAGTTACTAAATCTTTCTTTGTATGTTTTACTGATTATTTCCTTTAATTTGAGGAAAAAGTAAACGCAAATGATAGAAAGATTTAATCAAAGATAAAATTAACTAAGAAATTTCTATTGACAAATTAATGGAAATAAGTGGAAATATTCGACGAACACGAATGAATGTGATAAACACTGATAATGATCTATTTGATGATAAATAATCATATAGAATAAAAAGTATTGCATTTAATCCGGTTATCTGAAGTACTCTTAGTGTTGCTTTTCCCAGCAATCCCGGATCACTGCAGTACTTCGAGTCCCTGTCATCACTGGCGCTACCCCCTCAGTCAGAAGGCATTTAACATTTATGACAAGATGAGAAAGCCAACTAATATGTTAACACATCTCACAACAAGTTCGAGGCACGCATATAGAAGCTAACCCGCTATGCCTAATCGGCTTAACGCTTCCTTAACAACGATTGACCGATTGGCACATATCACGCTATGTTAACATGAAAAGCTGCCTTAGCTATCAAAGAGAGCTGCAAATTTTCCCGGAATTATTACATTTTCGTGTTTCATTATAAACGAATAATACCTTATGAAATATATATATATATATATATATATATATATATATATATATATATATATATATATCATATTTATATTTATATATACATCGGCTGAATAGGTTTTAATGACTCAAGCACATCGGTTACTGGGTCTAGCGTGACAAATTTTCATACGCAAATCGATCCCTCTCTTGATTAAGTTTGTCGACAATCTCTGCAAAATATTAATCAATTGGGCTGAATAGAAAATCCAAGTGTTTCAGTTCTCTTCTTTTTTTAAACTGCTTGAAAAGGACGTCTTTTATCGAAAAGGGATTTCCACTTCAAGAAAGACTACGACTTTTTTCCAAAAAATACTTTATTAAGGACGTCTTCTATTCGGAAACGAACTTCTTCCTTCCGTGCCGATTAAAACTATGCCTTTTTTCTCACTATTTTAAAAGGGGTCTTCTATTTAGTGATTTTTATCAGCCTAAAGAGGAAACTCCTCTTTTGTATCGTAGGCAAAATAATAAATAATAACTTAAAATATAAAATCAAGCTATCGTAAACACGTGTGGACATAAATAGAGCATGTGATCGTAATTATCGAAAAATTGGCGCATGTATAAGGGGACGAATTAGGTTGCGACTAGTAGCAAAACATACTAAGCGTTGAGATGATATCGACCATGAAGTTTATTCCACATTTTGACGACTGCAAATAGAAATGAATTAGGAATTCTCTTCAATAGTGTGAATTATCTAGTTAATTTAAGTCTATGAACGCTATAAATCTATCCGAATATCTATCCGAATAGAGGAAAATATAGTCGAATCAAAATAGTCGACAATAACTTCTAAAATAAAAGATTAAACTTAAAAAGATATAATATTCAGATGACTTTCGCCAAGAAGAAGCTCAATGTTATAGAGGAGAATTTTCGCTATAAAGAAAATTTTTTTGCACGACAATAATTTAAATTCTAGTTTAATTTTCCCATATATAAAAACTGATATAATTATTCATATAGATAATTGTCAATGAATAATTAATAGGTAATAAAGGCGAACCATTAAAATAACCATCTATTATGCTGTAATGTAATAGAATCGATCGAGTGAGAACATCGATATACGATGAATTCACAATAAATTCCGCTATCTTAAATGATCTACAAATTTAGTGAATATGAGCCTAAACGAGACTTCCAGTGTAGATTTCGGTATCTCCCATCTTTTCGTAGAGGTAACTAAAAGTTTATTGAATATTAGAGGAAAATCTAATCACTCAAACAAGATTTCTAGTTCATCATCAGAAGAAATTAGAATTGGAAATTGGAAGTGATAATAAAATTGGATAAAATGAAACTGATAAAGTGATAAAGTGGCAATGAAATTGATAAAAGTGATAATGAAATTGGATAAAATGAGACTGATGAAGTGATAAAGTGATGATGAAATTGATAAAAGTGATAATGAATTTTCTAGTTCATCATCGCAACTGATAATTTTATGAAATTCGTTGAACAAAAGTTTATTTATTTACTTTATTAAAATTATCATCATTTCTTTATGAAAGGTCGAATATTTTTGATACAGGTTTTTTATATTCGTTACATTTTCGAAATACATCATAACGAATTATTAAATTTGGCAATATAAAGTCGGTTATATTGTTTGTTATACAATAGAATGATAGAGACAATTTGTAGACGATAACATCGTCAGTGCGGCTACATAGACGTTGAAATAATTTCACAACGTATGTAGCGACAATATTCCCGTCATAAAATTACAAAAGACATGGAAAATTCCACGTATTAGCCGTCTTTGCCTATTTTTTCGAATATACAGATGAAGAAAAAACGTGACCTTTATAAAATTTTCCAGACATTTATCAAATATTTTCTGGATCCATTTTTTTTGAGTCGCACCTTATCTGACCTTAATCTTTTTTAATTTGTGTTCGACCTCAACTTTAACTTTTAGGTAATCCTAGGTCCCGAACTTCAAATCCAAAACAATTCTTGATGTTGTAGCGACGATCTCGATATTTTTTCCAAACCCCTCCATAAAAGATTCCAAGTTTCCAGAAAACATTAAATTATAGATCCGTTCTGACTGCATGCTCCAGTTGATTGTATAAACCCTTTAAAGTGAATAACCATGCAAAAAAGTACGTAAACATGTTAGTTACTCTAAGGAATGCTGAACTTCCATTTCCGCTTTTCAGTTCATTGGCTAAAAAGGATAGTGACCTCTGATCGAGAAATTATATCGTTCATTGCATTTTTTAGGCATTCGCTAAGAAACATTAAACTAATTTCACTCTAAAAAGTCGTTTTATTTAAAATCAGTTAACTTTAAATGACAAGAAATACAAATGATCGTATATTAAAGACATATGCATGTATATATATATATATATATATATATATATATTATATTATATATATATGCACGATAAATCTACTTTTTATATTGCATCTTGTATGAACAGTATCGCGAATATGAGCTGTAATTTTCGAACGATCGGTTCCTCTCGTCAAGCACCTTGATAAAGAAAACTAATTATTACTAGTAAACGCATTGTAAAGCATCCCCCCACCCCCATCCTTACCTCCCTCTATCTTGCGCCCACAAACAGCACATCTCAACAAACGCGAATTGGAGATGATAACGAACGAATGGATGAATAGAGGGGACAATAGCAGTCCTTATACAGCCACCTTCTAACAGCAAAGCGACTTCACGGTGTTGTTCTGCTATCATAGTCAAATGCTCTGTGGTCTAATCGAGCTGTAATCTGCGATCAACATCGATCAGCTATGATTGATATTTTATCGCGAAATTTTACACGATTACTCGTAAGTTTCTTGTAATAGCAATTTCATGTTACTACTATCAACAGAGTCAAATACTTTATTACTTTATTACGACTTATCGCTTCTCTCTTTCTTTGCTTTTCAAATTTTCTGCCATCTGAAATTCATCACTGAGGATTCTTTCAACGATCTCCTAAACTAGAGGTGATTATTATGGATCGTATTTGTTGAGATATCAAAAACTATTATTTTCCCATACATATATTTAAATATAATAGACGATTATAAGTTTAATTAATAGTAACATTCATTAAATTCGCTTATTTTTATATTCATATAAGCGTTTCCGATTTCTTTTTCCATTGACACTTATCGAAATTTAAGCAGCAAATATGAAATGCTAATTGAATAGATATTAAACTCTTCATAGATGCAATACGGAATTCAAAATTTCCTAAGATTTCAATGATAATTTATATTTTCCATTTAATAAATTTTCCATATTTCATATTTACTTTATATTTTCCACTTACTTTTTAACATTTACTATTTCCTTTAGAAGTAAGATTAAAGAAAATTTCATTTTATTGGCTCAATGATTCAAAAAAAAAAACTCCTATCGACTCTTATAGCCTATAAGATTGTAGTATTGTGCTAGAAGGCATCAAAATAACCGAATAATATTTAGGTTATGAGGTAGAAATTACAATAATCTAGTTTAATAGTACCATAGATGCATTTCAGTTTCAAGAAATATTAATCTTTGAAGTAGAACCTGACCATCGGCATATTCTAAGTAAGGTGAATTATGAATTTCCGATGAATAGATAACATTTCTTCAAGAATTGCTTATCTTCTTATAGATATACTAAACGCAAAATTCTATCGTTTAAAAATGCTTAACGAAATATTTTCCTCAACGTTTCGAATTTATTCACCATTTTCTCGAGCGGTTGAGAAACATCACTCTCAATTAAAGCCAGTTGCCGAACCATTTCGGATCGAGAAGACGGATACCGAACATACGAATCGCTTAATCCATTCAGCTAATCGAGCCGATCACGGAAAAGGTTTTCTTTTTCAACTGATCGGTTGCTAATCAAACTTAGGATTTTGTAATTTTTATAATCGGTTGGCTTCATACGTAATTAGACGATGAACCGTCTGAAATCTTAATTACAGACCTTATCATGCATCGTTTTTTCTCCCCAAGTAGAAATGGAACGGCAAAGAGCGAAATTGGACGCAGAGATAAAGAATCGTCCTATGGTACGTATGGCTTGACTGCAAAACATCAATGGAAGGGGATTTAGAGGTATAATTCAATATAGAATACAAATAGATAGTCTAAGTCCACAAAACTAAGCCAAGTCGAATAAGCTAAACATCGAAAATAATTAATTAATCTTGAGCGCGATGTTTAATTGCTTAGAATTTTCTTGTAATTTTGCTTAATTTGCCTAAGCCGTGAAATTTCGCTAATTATGCGAACAAAGAAAAAACTACAATAAAAAATAGCAATTAATAAATATTGCAATATTGCGCATATATTTCGAATTAAACACAACGAAGTAATTACTAAGTAATTATAAAAAAAGTAAAAAGTAATGAATTAAAACATAAATCTTTCACAGTCAATCGAGTGGATTTCTAACTTCCGTCAATATCGAAATTAAAATATCGGCAAAAAATGGGAATTGATAGATGTATAGGAGGGAATTGAATAGCGGAGAAAATTGATGAACTATTTGGGAGCAACACAGCGCTCAGAATGACGACTGCCACGCGAGCAAAATAGCTCCCCCTATAGACTAAATTAGTATCGCAATGAAATAGCGCCCCTATGGACTAAATTAGTATCACCATAAAATAGCTCCCCCTATAGACTAAATTAGTATCAAAATAAAATAGCGCCCCTATGGACTGAATTAGTGTCAAAGCAGCACCCCTATAGACTAAATTAGTATCGCAATAAAATAGCGCCCCTATAAACATGATTAGGTTCTACATCATAAAATATCGCTCAAAAGTATGAAAGTTTAACGTAAATAACAGCAGATATGAGGGAAAATCATTGGCTACTAACGAAAGAAAGAGAAATAATCGTATCATTTGGAAAGCGATAAAAGAGCGTCGATAAATGTGCACCAGTTGTGCAAATAAACTGCAATATTTGCTATAGATGTTCCGTACAGATTTGCCACGTAATATATTATGACGATAACGTTAATGATTAAAAAATTGATATCAAGTTATATATAATTTTTTTAAATTAGTTGATTTAGTCAATCTTAGAATTCTTCTATCAATTCTACTTTTTTTGGTAGACCAATTTCCTATTTTCCTCCCCCTTAAATAAAATTAGGGCAATATCTTATATTTTTTCTACCAATTCTACTTTTTTGGTAGACCAGTTCTACTTCGTAGACTTTTTTAGTACACCAATTCTATTTGGTAGACTTTTTTTGGTAGACCAACAAACATATATTTTCTGGTTCATTTCATTGAACGAAACCAAAAAGTTGACCGATTTTAGGTTACGGAATTTATTTTCTCCCTCTCTTTATTCTCAAACATACATTAATTTTATTCATTAACGTAGTCTATAGGACATTTTAGGATATACGTTGCCTACTTAATGCTTATTAGAATAAGTATTTAATTGGTTGGAAAGTCGACGATAAATTCGTGTTTCACCACTGTGAAGAATAATTCGCCAGATAATTTTCCTGCATTTCGTTTCGCATTGAATCGGGTCGACATGTAATGTACCTCGAATTGCAGGCGAGAAAATGTTGGTGGACCAGCAGATGCACCACGGTGAGTTCCATATTCTCTAAGACGTTGCAGTCAACCAACAATATTTGCCTTCAATAAGACAACTTTCTTTAATATATGCGGTTTTACTATATACTAATTTATGTTTGTTTTACTATATGCACCATGAGGGTATATTGCTAACAAGTTACGCCGAACTGAAGAACGAAGAAACATTGCGTTTTCCTTATGTGGCTCCTCTTTTCATTCGTCCTCGTAGTGTTTGAGCCTATAAGAAAAATTGAACGAACGAACGTCTTTCGTCGTTTTGTGCCGTTGATTTGAAATTCGAAATAGTAGTTGCGGTCTGCGCATTGATCTGCTAAGGCTATGTGCTCTTGCATATAGCCTGTTGTAAGAATTGTTCTCACCACATTCTAGTAAGTGGAGCTCTGATCAGATAGTATATGTGCATAGCATGTCAGATTTGCTGGAAGTCTAACCAGTAAATCTTATATATATCTAAGAAAAAGCTGGAGGATTTTCGAAAGTAGAGAATTATTTGCGGAAATGATGAGAATTTCAGCCACGGCAGAGGTCATTCGATATGTTTCGTTTCATTACATCCGAAGCAGATATGATGCTGAAGTCGCGCGCAACACTAGGTTGGCAAGCTCGTGACACTTCGGGCATCATCCGTCGTAAGTACTAATTATCTTGTTAACATTTCGAAGAAATAGTATGTGAAGTTAGCTAGACTAAACGAAATGCATTCGGGGAGATGAGGAGTTAGCCGACTTATTTTAAATTCCGACTCTTCACGCTGGACAGTTTATTCATCCTTATGAGTAAGCCGATAAAATGGTAACAATAAGCATCAAGGAGGTGAACTGCTTGTGGTGATTGTTCCGGAATTCTTCATCGTTTTTCCAGTAACGATGGTGATATTCTTGAAGATCACAAGGATATCCTCTTGTAATCGATACTGCAAAGGACCACAAGTATATCATCCAATGGAAATCGAAAACGAACGATAAAGTGATGAGAGAACTCCTAAGATTTGTTGCTCTTTCAGCAAATTGCTTTTCGCGTTTTCTTCACACTATATCGACCCTCACCGGCTACATTTGAAGGTGATAATTTATTGCAAAAATCAAGAGGTTAAATGCCAAATCTTACGTGAAAGTGTGATGCCTATGAAGAGCCTGAATGTTGAGAAGTGGAATTTCTGGAACGATCCTGATGAAGGCTCATAGTGAAGGCTGTAAAGAATAATTGCGATGAGTAATTTGTTTGTGGTGAAATATTCCAAAAATCTGCATTTTGCGGAACAGATTCTTGTTGCAGCCCATTTCGTTTCTGCTTTAACTAAGGTAGATTGGGTATTTTATCTTAATGTTTTGAGGTTTTATGAGAAGAGAACAAATGTATAGATAGACTCTTAATCTAAGAATTAATTCCTGTAGTGTCGCTCTTTGAGATTACCAGTTTGAAAGCTGATTTCTTATAATAGTTTCGAATATGTATGCGCTTGAACTTGATAGGAGTTAATCCATCTCTCTATTTATAAGATGGAGACCTTATACGTCCTCTTTCCCACAGATTTATTGTTGCGTCATCATCTCTATTCCCACTTCACCCCTCTCCTCCCTCCAGGAATGAATCGATGGAGGCCACCATATCCTTGAGATACGCTATTTCTGTTGAAGAAAAAGTCCCACAAATGGAATCCACGCGACTAAGCATAGCACAAGAATTCTCAAAAAACAAGGTTCTCATTGCCAATGGCATTTCTCGGAAGCATGAAATAGGCGATTGGATGTTCGAGCGATATAGTAGAAGCACAGTATTGCTGGCGTCCACCTAGGATGGATACGATATACTCATATTCAGGATAAACGTTTTCGATTATTACTGTGATTCACGTTGAGGCGAAGAACCCATTCGAGATTCGCACTTCATTTGACCTGACGTTTGAATTGTGCAGTCGATTAAATCCACTTCAACAGAATTACTTATATGGAATCGAAAATTCAAGCAAATAATTCGAATTGAGCAATTACAAGATATACGTTGAGCCATTCGTTATCGTGAAGGCAAATAAATGAAGCATCTGTATGCTTTTATTAAAATCCCAACGAACGCTCCTCCAACAAAGAACAAACGACGAAATAAACACCGAAAATGAGATTATTTTCGGATAGTTCCACTGTGGCGATATCTTTGAGAAAGTGTTTGCCTTACTATAAGATCATCATCACTTAAGTGTGGAGGTCCGCTCAGAATAACTGATTATATGCAACATTAAGGTTTTGCACTACCTTATCATATATGAAAGTCATCAAGAAGTACTGCTCGCCATGAAAGCTCTTCTGTGAACTAGTACAATAAGCAGTAGCCGTTGTGATGGACGTAGAAGTTAGGGGTGAGAGCTTTGTTCAAGAAAAAGCACCGAAACCTAAAACCGGATTGGAAGCCGGAACACTTCTACTAATCACTCTAAAGAGAGGGACTTGCGATGGACAAATTTCAAGGTCCACCCATAGTGTGACAGCGGTGAGCAGCGAGGGTACGACAATATTTTCTGATGGTACGTTGAGACCAAACGTGATAAGAGTCTCCATCCGGAGGCGCCATGCCTTGGTTGAATGAGCAATTGTATATAGTCGAGAAGGGTGGTGATTAAACAAAGAATACAGCGAAGAATCGTCTCTTACATGAGTTGACGTAAAACGTAGGGGACTTAAACTTGAGCAAAAAGAATTATGTTTTTCTTATGCTTTGAAATAAGATTCTATGATAATTAAGGCAATGTGTCTTTCAGATGCTTTTCTATCTTTCAAATGGAGTGAAACGAGCCATTGATTGAGATTTCGAGGCATTCAAAAATTTCGCCACTGATAGACGGATATCTCAACCTCAGCTTTATCATTGAGTTGACAACTCGTGATCGTCGTCTTGATCATCATCATCATCGTCGTTCACGACAGACGCAATCCGACTTACGCCTCCCAGTTGGTCAATAGATACGATCAACGAATGGATTCGACTGGAACGCCTCTCGTACTCGAGTATATCTTCATCCTCACCTGACGTCGTTCTCAGTTTATGATCTTCATGTACAGCTTCCGTCTCCTCACTTCCACGGTTGTGCCGCTATAAATAGCGAGACTTTTAGAAAAATCAAATTTAACGGGCATCATCTTCTACATTAGGTTGTTTTTAAGGATTTACCGCTGCGGTTCCAATAAAATCAACATTAATCGTTACAATCTCGTTTAATTAAAGAGATTTCGAAAGGTGATATTGTTCTTTTTTCTTCAAAACGCAGAGACAAATAATTGTCAGTTAACGTTGTTACTGCATAAAAGATAGAAATTTCAGGATGGGAATTTAAGGAATCCTTACTTGCGATGAGGAATTTATGAGCAATGAACGGGAAACTTCAACGAAGTGAACGTTGCAGGGAGAACTTGGATGATGAAGCACTTAAAGAGGATTATTCTGAGAGAGTGAAAACATTGAAAGTGAGGCTTGAGAGTGGAACGGTTGAAGGAGCAATTTTAGGCTAACAAATAAATGAAACTGAAATAGTGAAGTATATTAATATAGTATATATTACAAGTAAACGAAATAGTATATATTACAAGTAAACGAAATAGTACATATTAGAGGTAAACGGCTTCAATAGCCGTTCGTTGAGTAATTAACTGAGAGATAAAATCGATGCAACGGATGATTGGCAAATTTGGCCTCGATGAGAATGATAAAAAATTAAGCGAGCATTTTCGATAGAATTAATTTTTTATATCATTATCAATTGATATGATATGATAATTAAGGAATTATATACGTATGGTGAAATTATCTTAAAGTGTTAATGATTTATTATAATTAATTTTGTAAATTATCGTTGAATTAATTATTGATAAGCGTTGTTACTTTAATTTGCTGCCCTCCTTTTGCTTTTCATTTTCGCGATAACGAATTTAGGCATCGATCATTGCAATTTTAGGACTCATCGAGCAAATTTCTCAAGAAATTTCAATAGTTGGCAATAGTTTAGATGTCGGGGGATTGAGTGCAATAAACAATGAATCGTTGAGGATCCTTTCCATGTGGGGAAAGGATTTCTCCACATTCATTTTTCATCTCTCATCAACTAGATTTGAGCACAATCTCTTAGTTATATAATCATTAATTTACCTCTAATTTTAGATAATTAAGCATTAATGAGTTGTTGTACACTTGCATCGATGCCATCAATCGCGTTGAGGAATCGTTGATGAGTCGCCATCGACTCAGCCGGCTTACGCGGGCGTGCTTTAGCGCTTCCTATCGGCGAACTTCTCAATCGCTATTTTTGTTGTGCTGCTCCCGTTCTTTCGCTTTGTTTTATTCGTTTATTGACTCATGTTGATAAGGTGAGCGCATCGATGATGTCTGTTAAGGTGGGGGTAATCGTCCTGAGGTTATAGTGATATGATTGTAGGTCGAGAACTTAAAGACTGACCTGAGGTTGAGGTGATTGCGGCGCAAATTTGCCTGCTTATGGTACTAGCCATATATACGGATAGTGTGAAATTGCCTAGAGCTTCGAATTAAAGAGAAGTTAAGATGATTAAATGCAAATAAAATACCTAATCATTTGCCCACTTTATAGAGGGGATCAACTGAATGTGGGATATGATGCGAAGATAAAAAAAAATATGAGAAAAATAATAATAATTGAGAAATTGCATAGAAAATTTATGCGGTATTTATGTACAAATATATTTTAAGGAATGAAATTAAAGGGGGGGGGGGGAAATGAAGAGAAAATATCGGCGATGATCTTTGTTCTTTATTTTTATTTTGTTTTTGGCCAAAATTGGCCAATTTAACTAATTTATTGATTGCCTATAGTCGAGAAGATAATCGGGCCAAATACTTTCAAGTACAAGTATAACTTGTACTTCTAATTCTATGCAATAAGTTAATATATTTTAAGGTTCTTTAATTCGAAATTATTTTATTAAGTGAAATGATCGTTCGATTTTTCTATTAATTCAACGAGACGGTGATTTTCTATGCAGGCGATGCAACGGCTTAGTGTAATTTTGTCCGACGACGACGAAGTTTTTTTTTATATATATTTTTAATGTTTATTTTTGTATATGAACGATAGAAGAAGATGTGATATTGCTTATGCGAATGCGTTTTCTCCCCTCATTGAAATATTTCAGTGGGATTTTATCTTCAGGGGGTGATGTCGTCGAAAAAGAAGGCGCCACGGACGGGCAAACGAGGCAAAGGCAAAGTATTGGTGCCTAAATGGAAGCTATTCAGAGCTAAAGAACCACTGCTCTCGGTCTTTATGTGGGGTGTTAATCACACGGTAGGTTAACTAAGTGTGCCCAAATATCTATAGCATATGCTATTTGAAAGTCATTTTTTAGAGCGTTGATGATCGATAGAGTGGATAATTGCGACATAGCACCTGAAGAGTGGAGGAACTTAAGGCTTTCATATTTTCTAGGTGTCGATATATTTGTTTCAGCTGATCGAGCTTTGCCTCAAAGCCGCCTTATTGTAAAAATTTAATTTTAGAATTAAAAGTTGAACCATTAATCGCTTCCTTCAGAAGCAATGAAAGTAACTTTCAAGGAATTATCTCGATATGTTGAAAGTGGAGTGATCCGTGGGGTCGGTTCTCCAATGTTGATCGTGAATAAAGTACCTAAAAGGGTATCGCTTTCAGATCGGTGAACTGATGCATGTACCCCCACCAGGATTGTTGATGCCAGACGACTTCCGTGCTAGCACGAAGATCAAAGTCGACTATCATCTCTTTAATAAGTTCGTGAGATGTTTATATTTTGTGATTAATTTACATTTATACGTTTATATATATTTTTATTGTCCGAAGAGAATTTCATCCATCGTTCTTGTGTTGCTTTGTATATCGAATAGGGATGATCCGCCTTTAAGTTTTTTATGAGTTTCGAAAATTGAGTGCTTCATTGCCAAAAATCTTTGAAATTCATTGTGTTAGTGATATATCGTTGATTGAGCGCAACTGCTCGAATTATTCACCTTTTAAAGAGTGATTATATGGCCATTGTTCTTTATCATATCAAAATATGATAGTCTATTGATAAGTAATTCATATCTCATATCATTTGATTGAACGATAGGGAGGTTAATTTCTATGTGCCAATATCTAAATGAGCATAGTAGCTAGTGGGCATTCACAAAGAGATTGTCGAGTTGCATCTAAGAAGGATTATGCGTTGAAGAGAGCTAGCTATCCGTTATAGATCAGAGGTTTCCGTGTAATTCATATGTTTCATTGTTTGATCATTGAAGAGGATGGTTGTGCGGATGTATGATATTGATAAATTATATTTTTAATCGTCTCTTAATAAGATTTCACTTTTCTTGCAGAGACAATATGCCGAGTCATTTCAAGGTGAAAGATTATTGTCCAAATGTGTTCCGAAATATAAGAGAGCAGTTTGGTGTCGATCAGAACGAATATTTGGTATAATTCTCTTACGTTATTATTATTATTTTCATGTCTTTAGATTATTAAAAGAGTTAAATTTCATCCTGAATTCTTTTTCTGGAAAAGGGGAGCGATCCGTAATTTATATCGATGAAAGAGGTGAAAAGATATTTTGGTATAGTTGAGATATTCGGCCATGAAATGTTTAGTTTATTGTCTTCGAGAAAAGGTTTCTCTTTATTTTATTTGGTTTATGAGTTGTGATATTTCATATGTTAGGCAAACGATAGTAACCTGATGGGGGAAATGGGAGGAAGTATAAGGCGGGGACAAGATTTCCAGGTCTTTGTGACGTCCTTCGTTGGCAGTTCCTCCATTTGACTGTTCGCTAAGGATAGAGTTGTTGTAATAGTGATGGCAATTATTTTCTACTTTTATAGATGTTATTCAGTTTTTATAACTAAAGTGAAGGGGTTCTTGTTCCTCACTAGCTGTTCTTTCTTGTATGAGTGTTAAAGTACCTTGTATAATATTTATTAGTTGAGATAATATAATAAAGTGAGGAGATTTTTGTATTTTGAGTGATATTTTTTAGGGGTTTATATATGAGAACAGAGCTAAAGTTCAGTTTAATTAAATTTCGTCGAGTTGTAACTTAAGTCGAATCCAATGATTGATTGTAGTATACAGATATAAGTATGAAATTGTAATGCAACATTAGATCCAAAGGTGATATCCGTGTTTGCTGATCTCATCATATGTGATATGTTTTGTTGGAGGGGCCCTAAAGGAAATATTCGAATTTTCATTTTGTGGATTTTTTGTTTTTCGTCAGTGTTACTGATCGACCTTACCGGCAATCGTCGATCCTCTGGACAGAGAGAGAGAGGGAAATGTTGGGCTGCTGCTCGATTGAAGTCTCGACGAGGTTATGCCAGAGTCTTATGATAGAGGTGTTGAGAAAAGGTTCATTTAATATCATGATAAGTATTTCAGCGTGCACTAACATGCTATGAACCAGATCCAGAGCCAGATCAAGCGGATAAGAGCGGGCCACGTTTGTTCGTCTCATATGATAAGAAGTTCGTGATTAAGACGATGGATTCAGAGGCGGTCGCTGAAATACATTCGATTCTAAGATTTTATCATGAGGTTTATTCTTTTATTTTTTGTTTATACTAATCATTTTTTTCGTTCACTTTGTGATATTTGTAGTTAGTTTCGTTATGAACTGAAGAGAAAACGTTTTACGGAGATTATTTCTTGCGGAGATTTAAAGAAATGATTAGCGCAAATGCTTGATAAAATCATTGAGCGTTTTTTTTTTATTCGAGTAATAGGATTTAAGCTAAATGTGTGAAAGGTGTAGGTTGTGGGGAAGGAAGGAGGGTCGAAATGTAGTAGATAGAGTCCATACCCCTTTCTTTTCCAGACCTAGATACTAGTCTCGGCCTTACGTTCCATTCCGGATGGTTCTATTCATTTGAAGGTATAGTGAAAAACAACGAAGAGCTTTTCATGTTCTTAGGAGCTGAATTTCCGAAAATTTAGTGAGCTGGTGACGTGAAAAGTGCGCTTTTTTCATTCGGAGTCCGACTTCTTTTCCTTCTAGCGGTATGGGTTTTGCCAAAGAATAAGGATAAAATCCGTGCTCCACTAGTCCACCAAGTCTTTGGCTACACTGCAAATATTTTTTGGGGCGTCCTGAGAGTGAAGTAATGACACAAGAAGGCATTCGGCACAAACTACATTGACCTGAGGTTTTCATCTTAAAATAAGTTTTGAGCATTTCGAGCACATTTAATGTTATGTTTTATCGGTCAACTTGCGGTCACTTAGTGTACTTTCGGTCGTTCTTTTAACGAATTCATCGTTCTATCTATCGTTCGAATTTATCCTTTCTTGAGCCAAAAAGCAAATCGGTATCAATGGTGGTGGAATTTTTGCAGTACGTTGTGGAGAAGCACGGTAAAACTCTACTTCCACAGTATCTTGGTCTCTATCGAATAACGGTGGACGGTGGCGAGACTTATCTCATCGTTATGCGTAATATATTCGGTCGTAAATATAAAGTTCATCGCAAGTATGACCTAAAGGTTTGTTCTTTTGAATTAATTCATCGATAGTAGTTTAATTTAGTAATCTCATATCTTCAAGTTTTTAATTATTTTCAAATTTCATCGAATAATGAATGGGAAACAAATTCATAAGTGAATCTTTTAGGGATCAACAGTGCAAAGACAAGCAAGCGAAAAAGAGAAGGCAAAGGAGCTACCAACGTTGAAGGTTATTTGCTTGGCTTAGAAGTGGCGATCGGCGGCATATTGCAGCTAGCAATCATAGCTTTCGATATGGGTCCTTTGCATGGGAGAATATTTCCGTTACCCACTGTGTTTGAAAGAAAAAAAGTGGGCTGACATCGTCTTCGCACTTTCCTGATCTTTGTGCTGCTTCCGCCACAGAGGATGCTTATTTATATTATTTCATATACTGGAATAATTGTTGAATTATGAGGGACGTTTTGGGGTTGGGAAGTTTTTTTTTCTAATCTATCGGAAGGAGGGAGGATGAAATTTGCCTGCTATTGTATAAATTTTGAGGTATTCAGCGAGGGCTGAATTCCGTTTTTCAGCTTTATCCTCTTTTTTGATGCGGTAATTAGCTGACCAGCATTCACAGAGGTAAGAGTAAATCACTCGGCTTTGAGCAGCTAGAGTGGAGGGTGCTGTAGGGGGTCTAACTGATGTAGCACTTATGGGATATTGCTTATCGAGAGGTCGCATATGAGGCGGTTAGATTTACATTTTTAGTGATTCGTTTGCGTCTCTATACGTTTATTTATTTATTTATTTATTTAATTCTATGCATGCTTGAGGTTTTGGTTTCATATTCTATTTTTCATGGTATTGACAAGGGTATTGATTGTTTTAAAATGGACTTCACCTAAAGGAGAGATTTGTTTCTCTCAACGTTAGTATCCGCAAAAGATCTCTAATGAGTTCTTCTTGCTAATTGAAGGATAATGATTTCCTGGAAGATAATTACAAGTTATTGCTGCCGGAGGATGCACGCGAGAAACTAGTCAACATGCTGAGTGCGGATACGGAATTTCTTGCTCGTTTACATCTTATGGATTACTCGCTTCTTGTCGGTTAGTTCTGTTTGCCATTAAGATTCGGTCTAATGAAGGAGCGTTGATTGGCGTTTTTAGTTTTTTCTTTAGGTTGATTTTCTTGTCACTTAAAAGATGATGCTGTTTGAGGCTTGGAAACGAAGCTAAGTCTTGGAAATAGAAGGGGAAGAGGTTGTGAAATTTTTCCGATTGAGGGAGGGGATGGGGTCATTTTATGTTTGCCTCTAAATTCAATCTATTGGACCTTATCTTTGGGCTCTGTTTTATTGGATTATTATCATATAGGAATTTTTTTTCCTTTGCAGAATATACGTGAAGAGTTTTGTTCCCCAGGATCATCATCTCGTTACACTTCCACCTTTCTGTGAAGGAATGCGGGGAGGGGAAGGAAGTAAAATGGGAAATTTCTTGCCACTTTTAAACTCTGACACCTGGATGAGACTCGTAGTTAGCAAGAGTTCGTGCTCGAATCCGTAATGGTAAGGATCGAACAACTTTTTTGCTTAAGGGATCCATGATATGGACCGAGCAGAAGCTGAGGCAGCAGCAACTCAACAGGCTGGTGATCAATCTGAAGGAGAGGTATCTGGGGATGAGCTCGTACCAACTCCACCAGATTCACCTCTTCCTTCTACTGGAGCTTTTGCACCGATCCCTCCAGGTGGACCAGATCTCGATGATGAATTCTTTGCCATCCCCAGCAATCCGTGTAAGTCCTTGTACCATTTAGTGGCGTTTTGGAGTGTTCACTGATGATTAGTTCATTGCCAATGTTTTTTATAAGAATATGTAAGACCACTGCTGGCGTTGTTGACGGTCGAGGCGTGTTTATGATATCAGCTCTGTTTTATTTCGTTTACCCATCATCTTCCTCTTCTGAATTCGACATTTCTGCTTCTGTGCGATTTTTGAGCGATTAAACAATTTTTTTATAATATTGGTAATTCGAAATGTTTGTATTTAAAGTATAATGGAGCTGACCTAGTGAATAGTATAGCACTGTGGAGTTGATTTAACACTCGATATGCTATTATTTTGTTTGTTTTTTAGTTTGTTTGTTTATTTAATTTATTTTTTAAATTTTATCCTGACGTTTCGAAATGGGAGAATGTAAGAGTAGATGAGCATGAGCAGAGCGAAATGTTCGCAGAGCTAGAATTTAGGCAAATAGACATTTTATAGCTAAAAGCAACGATAGTTTCCGGCTTTTGCTGCATGGATTTGCATGGAAAAGCCAGGTTGGGACGATCGACAACAACTACCTTTTCGCTCTTCCCCTCACTGAACGATGAACAGGTCAAGCAGCAATGGAATAACAGAGCTGCTTTGATGGGAGAGAGGGGAAAATTATGCATCTGTAAGGTTATAATTTGCAGTGAGTTCGAAGCGTCTGATATACTTCATCGGCTTAGTGGATATTCTCACTTATTATGGAGTGAAGAAGAGAACGGCATCGGCTGCTAAAGCTGTGAAATATGGATCGGAGGCAGAAAACATTTCCACCGTTAAACCGGATCAGGTTTGACTCGTCATAATATCCGTTTCTTGTGGGATGTTTTTATAATTAACGAATATTAGAAGGAAAGATAGGTTTCTTTTCAAAGTAAGTGATATCAATCGAATAATGAAGTTGCCAGTTTCGAATAAAACTCTAATGGGGTTGAAAGTTCTGCTTAAGTTAAACATCGATCCGACGTTATGACAGCGTCTTTTTTGTAGAGATAAAGGGAAATGATATGAGGAGGGATATAGCTAGTAACTGACGATGCTTTCAAAGGTCTATTCATATTGGTTATTTGTCATGGATTGTTTAAAGTTATTTGAATAGGTAGTAAGATGGCAGCGGTGATCGATAAAATGATGGTCGTGGATGTTTCCGTCGATGGACGGTATATGGTGAATAGAAGAGTGATGGGATCCGAGTGAATTTTCAGAAGAGGATTTTCTCTATGCGGGATTATATATTCGGTTGTTATTGTGGTTTTATATTAAAGTAACTCTATGAATTGATTGCATAAGTGGTTGGTGATACTGAGGGAAAATTTTTTTGCAGTATGCTCGTCGACTATTGGATTTCGTGACGCGTGCGGTGAGTATCAATCCAGAAGGCACTTCTTGATAGCCTCAACGATCGGTTGATTGCACTCCTTCGTTTTAAGGGCGACGTTCGCCTCCTCTGCCAACATCAACATTCGTCCTTTTTTAGGTTAAACTAGGTTGTTTAGATGAAGATAAATGCTTCTTTTGAGAGAGAGAGAGAGGGATAAAATTGGATTAATTCGGTTTCGATTGCTTTATTTCAGCCCTATTGAAGAATTGATTATTTATTTGAGCTTTGAGAGGTGAATGTGAAAGAAAATTTGTGCATTTCTATTTCTTTCGTCCCTATTGTTCGTATTTTTTTATTTTTTTGTTTGTTTGTTTTATTTTTATTTTTTTTTTTGTTTTTCTGTTCATCGAAATGAGATAAATATTAGCTTAATGCATAGAAGTAACCGATCATTTTTGTAGTTATGAGATGTGAGAAGAGGAGATGATGGATGATATACGTATGTACCTCATAAACATCCTTCAGTTATGTGAATTATGGCAGTAGGATGTAAAGGATTATTGGACTTAAATTAAGCTTGATGTAAGTTAAAGTTGTCTTTCACAGAGTTCATCATAGGGCAATCGATAATGGCCAGGTGGAAAGAAGGATATGCATCTAGTGCATCCAGAAGAAATTGTAATCCGATAGTTGTGAAGTTAATTCTCGAATCGGGTCGCAGAAATGAATCGGTTTGTGAGCGTTTTCGAAACGTTTCGATTAGTATTTGCTCTTTGGCTTCTCGTCTTTTGCGCCTTTGATTTCCCGTCCACATAAATGAAAGGTTGATGCATTTTTCCTTGGATTGAATATATTTTTTATTATGATGAGGCTTTCTATCTTTTATTTCTTCTCCTCTTTTTTCGGCACAAATTCGTCAGTTGCTGTAATTGTATCTTTGATTGTATGTTGATGTCATATTTAGCGTATATTTTGCTGATTGCATTAGTTTACTATCGAAAAATGTCCTTAGTGGAATTTTTAAGTGAAATATGAGTCCTATTATCGTATCAGCATTCGATAACAGGGTACTGAAAATCCGAGGGGAGGGAAGGGGAGAGAAGGATAGGATACTGAAAATCCGAGGGGAGGGGAGGGGAGAGAGAAGGATAGGGTACTGAAAATCCGAGGGGAGGGGAGGGGGGGGGGGGGGAGAGAAAAGAGGCAGCGTTCCCGAAAAGAGGAGAGAGGGAGGATAAACTTTTCGCCACTCGTTGATGTGACTTTGAATTCTATTAGTCATATAAACTCACTTTTTCGTAGTTTAATATAGTTGAATATTTTATTATCCTCAATTTCTTTCTTTTTCTTTAAGCTTTCATAGATATTTAATCGTTTATTTTAATTTTTCTTAGATTTCCATAAATGTTAAGGGAGAGATAGGGGGGGGGGGGAGGGGATCCATATTTAATTAGTTTCAATTTTTCGGTTACTGCAAATATTTCCAGGATTTTTCGAATGCCGATGAATTATTGGAGAATTGGATTTCTATCGACGTAATTTAAGTTTGGATCTTTTCTTTCGGTTTCTAGGATTTTTTTCATAGTTCTCTGTAGCGTTTATGAATTCTGATCCTCTTTTTTCTCTCTTAAAGAGCAGTTTTAATCGTCAAAATTCAATATTTTGATTCAATTTATTGGGAAAGCAGGTCAGTTTATCGGAAAGTTCTTTGGGGTACTCGTTCTTTTACATTTTATTTTCAGGTCTTATGGAACTATCCTAAGAGTTAATTAATGAAATTATGGGAGGGGGGTGGGGGGAAATTTGAAATGACGAATATCTTTTGATTTATTTTAGGTGAAATATTTAGTTTGATCTTTAAAGAAAACTCATTTTATCGTCGTTTTTCTTCTTTATTCGTTGAGGTGATGAAGTTCATTGATTGCATCGTCAGAAAGTTCTAGTCGTTTGCACCGTTTTCGAGGGAATCTTTTTGCGCATATATTGGAGGTGATAAGGTGATAACGATGATAAGATGAGAATTATCAATAAAGGTTCAAAGGTGATAAGAGTTTTGTTAATTTTAATGAAATCTTTCGTTGAAATATTGAGGATAGTAGAGATGAGAATTGGTAAAATATTTTCCTATTTTCGGCTCTAATTTTTATGTTCTTTTTTTTCTTTCTTTTTTTTTTTATTTTTCTCTCAAAGTAACGATGAGAGATTCATCAATGAACACGTCGAATACATATTTTAATAGTGGGGGATTTTGTCGATAAACTAAGCTGCTCGATTTGCCATTGATTGTTGGAATTAATAGTCGATGGTGATGTTTGTATTGTGATTTTTTAGCGCTATTTTAGTGTTAATGCATGAATTTCCCTCTGAGATGTTTGTCTATTCTATTTTATGACTCTATAGAAAGCGTTGATGAAATTTAGGTGAAACATTGGAAGCTGTCAGTAAGTCTATTGGCAGCTATTAAAGTCGATAGGAAATATTTGAAAGCGATATTTGCTTTTGTAGTTGAATGAGTATCATTGTTTTTTATATAGTTAATTGCAGTGATTTATAAATTTTGAAGATTCAGATGTTGCATCGTCGATAATGAATGTAATAAGTGACAGTCGGATTGTGACAGTCGTTTAGTGACAGCCGGATAGTGACGGCCGTTTTAGTGACAGCCGGATAGTGACGGCCGTTTTAGTGACAGCCGGATTGTGACGGCCGTTTTAGTGACAGCCGGATAGTGACGGCCGTTTTAGTGACAGCCGGATTGTGACGGCCGTTAGTGACAGTCGGATAGTGACAGCCGTTTAGTGACAGAGTGACAGCCGTATAGTGACAGCGTTTGTGACAGCCGTTTAATGACAGCCTAATTTTCATCTCTTTCTTTAATGCTAAAAAAGAAAGGTTTTTGTTTTGCATTTTTTTATAACTTTTATTATATGTTTTTTTTTTAATTTTTAAAATAAGATTAATATCGAATCGATTCATATTGGCTTTTAAAAAGACAAATTTTTTTTTTGGGAACCAATTTTTCATTTCTTTGTTTTTTTTTCTCTCAAATATCTTCCGGTTTTTTTTTCATCAATCGTTTTTGTTCAAATATGATAAAAGTTCGTCCATATGATAGGCTGAAAGTTGGTATGATAAGCTGATAACTGATATGATAAGCTGACAGCTGATATGATAAGCTGACAGCTGGTATGATAAGCTGATAACTGATACGATAAGCTGATAACCGATATGATAAACTGATGATATGATATGATAAATGATATGATAAAGTGATAAGTGATACTATTTGATAAAATTCGTTCCTTTATATCATGAGAATATTAGATTAAAGGTGGCATTTATAACCTAAATTAGGCGATGGGATATACAATGTTCAATTTCATTTTTAGATGTAATCATTGTAACGTTTAAACTGTCATCGATCTTTAATTTGTGACAATTTTTGTATAAATAATATTTCCAGTTTTATTAATAATAATAAAAGCTTTGATTAATGAGTGTTTCTTTTTTTTTTTAATTATGAAGTATATTGGTAATTAACCAGATGTGTTACCGTTGGATTGAATTATTTATATTAATACAAATTTTTTTGCGTCATTTTGTCGGATGTGAGTAAATTTTGGGAATTTTGGGACTAAGCTGTTGGGATGGCGATATTTTTCAAAGCGGTGAATTGGGGGAATCGTCCGGGAAAGATGAGGAGAGGGGAGGGGAGGGGAAGTAAGGTCGGTGTAATCGAAAGGTAAAATGAAGCAATTCGCAGACTATAAGGCATGTGCTACGTTTTGAAGAAAGCTATACGTTTATGGTGAAGTGTGGATTTTATAGAGATGGGAAATAGTTGAATATAGAAGCTTTTATACTCGATGTCGTTGAGTAGGGGACGGAGGACATTGACATCCGGATATGTGAAGGCATTTGTTATAGAGGGGGAAATGGTCTTAGACACGGAAGCGGACAACGTCCGTGTCGTGGTCAGATGTAGGCCATTGAGCGAGATGGAACGCTCACAAGGAAACAAATCGGTTGTTCACGTCGATGTGGATACGAATTCGGTCTCCGTCACTAATCCCTTCTCGCCACAGGTCAGACTATTAACGTCGCTCACATCGTAGTGTGAGGTCGATATTCGCATGATATCAGTTTATTGCACGTGCAATTCACCATTTAAGGATTGAGGCAACTGAATTGATAATTGAGAGAGTAAGATGCAAATTTGCACAGATAGTTGCTATTTAGAGTTTGAAGCTTAATGTCGTTTTCATGAAGATAATATTAATTCAAAAACGAAATAACATAAGGGGGTTTATTTTGGTCTTTAGCGTCTAGCCGGCTTTTTGGCCGATTTTAAGGAAATACCATTTTCTTCAGTGAGGGAGGTTGGGAGGGTTGCATCGGTTAAATAATGTGGAATCGAAGTCAACTGCATCCTCTCCTTATCTATTCTCCTGTCGGATCATTCGGAGCTTGAATTTGAGTGGTAATATACGCAATTTGAGTGGGCTGAAAGTTTAGCAGAGGAGTTTTTCCTTATTTCATCGGAAGTTTTCGGAGATTATTAGCTGTTTTATGTGGTGGAAAATTTAACGATCGGAAGCATTTAGGAGCCACCTCGTTATTTTACATTTGATGCCGTTTTCGACGAGACAGCCGATCAGCTGAGTGTATATAATATCGCTGCACGACCCATTGTCGATAATGTGCTCAAGGGATATAATGGTTTCATTTTTTTTTTTTTTTTGTTTGTTATTATTATTATTGTTTATTATTTTCGTCTTTTATAAGTAAAAATTTGCTCGACATTACATTATTAAAGGTAATTCTATATATACATTTAGTATTGTAGTATAAGTCGTATTCTTTGTATTATGGGCTTAGTTGAATAAGTAGATGCTTTTTATGAAGTCTCACAGTTGCTCAAGAGTCGATTTTTTTCTATGGAACTTTTCATGCAGTGTTCTCTCTCTCTCTCCTCCCCAAATTGAAGGGGAACTGAATGATTCTTTCTCCCTTATCGTCTCCTTCTCACATCATTTTCTTTCGCCACTGAAATGATGAGCGACCCGTTTATTTGGCTTGGATTTTTTCCTGAAAACTTTCGTAGTTTTTATGAGCTATTCGATTATGTGAATAATTTGTTGAAGGGACGATTTTGGCCTACGGACAGACGGGTACCGGTAAAACGTATACGATGTCGGGTATATCGGATTTACCCGAACAAGCGGGCATAATACCGAACTCATTTGCCCATATCTTCGATCATATCGCCAAATGTCAACAGGATAAAACTTTTCTTGTGCGCGTTTCGTATTTGGAGATTTATAACGAAGAAATACGAGATCTTTTAGCCAAGGGCCCTGCTCATGGACTCGAAATTAAGGTATGCCTTGTTGTGGTCACTTTATCGGCTATTTTTTTGCAATTCTCAGCGGGTTGCATGAAGAGAGAATATGATGTGTATGGATTGGATATATATATGTTTGTATTTTTCTATCTCTCCGGCAGTTTTAACTCGTTGAACGGCGGAGCGGTAGTTAAGAGATTTGATGGTTTAATGATAACATCTGTTGATGTGGCTTGAATGTTAAAATATGCTAAAGCATTGGTGCTTTGTTACTTATATTTTATTAATCATTGGCATTCATTGAAAGTGATCGATGTGATAGGGAAAATTTTAAGAGCAAATATCGCTGCAGTTCGCTTCCCGATTTACTTATTTTGGTAATGAAATGATATTTTTCTCGTTAAGTATAAAGCTTTTTCTTAGTCATCTTAAAGAGAAATACTCTTAATAAATGAGACATGCTGATAGCGTTTGCAATGAATCCAATGATGATATGCGGCTGGCAAAACTCTGATGTTGAACAGATATGGCGATGACATCATTTTCCTTGTTACTGAGGTCACAGATAGTTTAGGCCTTACTAGTATCGTTGAGAAGTTCTTATTACTATGCGTTTCATACAGCTGGAAGTCTTAGTCCGAGTGCTTTTCCACCTTCTCACGTTACTCCTTCATTGAACCTCCTTCATTGAACCTCTTTCCTCAATGTTAACAAAATTCATTATATGATCAGAGATAAGCGGGCATTAGTCTTAAAAAAGATTTTTGAAAGGAGCGACCCGATGTGGGAGTATATGTGAAGGATTTGTCGAGTGTCACCGTTTCGAGCGCAGATCACATGGCGAGGATAATGCAGTTTGGCAGTAACAACAGGTGAATCATGTTTTAGGAGAGTTTTTAAGTCATAAGTGGGGAATGAGATACAGCGCAGAATAGAGTTTCTGCAACGCTTACGAATCATTCATATGTTATGTTCGCTTCTGTGGATTATTGTGGCGTAAATGATAATATCTGAGAGGTTATCGCGGTCTTTTATTTCAGTTCAATTCATTTTCATCCGTGAAAGGGGAACGAAATTATATTCCCATCTATTTGATTCGCGTAAAACTTCATGGCTGTGAAAAATGATAACAGTTGCGATAAGAGGAGTGATAATACTGCTGGTATCTTCTCATTGCATTTTTGGTTTCTTTAATGGTTAGGGTTTATATGTACGATTGATGTTAGATTCACTGCTAGTGGGATGGTCGTTTAAGGAGGATCATAAGATTGTTAGAGTATATTTCTAGGTCGGTTGGAGCGACCAACATGAACATCGAAAGTTCACGTTCACATGCATTATTTACGGTAACAGTTGAATGTAGTGAACGTCTTGGTGGAAGAAATCATCTCACACAGGGCAAATTGCAGCTAGTCGATCTGGCGGTTGGTGTTTTTATTTACTTCGCTTAGTATATCTGTAGCTCGATTGAGTTATTTTTAACTTAAATCGACGGTAAGCATTGAGAAATATGTTGTTGTTAATTGCAGGTCGGCATTGAGGATCTTTATCTCTTGCTTCTTTCTTTCAATACTTTGTGGTGAAGTTGGAGCCGTTATCCGATAAGCAGCTTAAGCTGAAAATTTTACACTCAGTCAAAACATCCGATAAATTATTGACTTGGAAAATCCTACGTGCAGCTGTGGATGTTTGTTGTATTGTGGCGAGCAGTGCCATACATTTTCGACCTGTTCATCACGATGCTGTTTCTTCGGTGATGGCGAGTAGATTGATTTGGAAGTGACTTAAGGGTTGTGAAAGCTGAAATTAATTGTTTTGTGATCCTGTTGATCCGTCGTACACTAAAGAAGCGCTGGAGGAGAGAGAGGGGGATGGGTCACTATATAAGTTCATCCTCCGCAGATGTTTGAACTCATCTAATGGAAGGGGAAAGCGATAATTAGATCATGCGATGAAAAGTTTTCGTTCCATTTCCGTTCCTCTTCTTCACCAATTTTTCTGATTTTCTTTTCATGCAACTTTTCGGCATATCTGCAGCCAAACTTGAAAATGGAGCTATTAATTGCAGCTACATAATCTATATTGGGGAGGGGGGAGGGGAGAATAGATTTTGACGAATATAGCGATTTTTGTACCTATTCTAGCTATGTCCTATTTTAGGGCAGTGAGCGGCAATCAAAGACGGGTGCAAGCGGGCAACGGTTGAAGGAAGCATCTCGAATCAACCTTTCGTTGTCGTCGTTGGGGAATGTGATCAGCGCGTTAGTGGATACGAAAGCCACCCATATTCCATATCGAAATTCGAAACTCACACGTCTCTTGCAGGATTCACTAGGTGGAAATTCAAAGACTGTAATGGTATGTTATGCTTGTGTTGTTATACAGTTGCATTTTGTTAGGTATTGTTGAGTGCGGTTTGCATTAATGATGGTTAAGTGGAATTGTTCTTTGTGCAGTTCAAAGATTGGTGAAGGTATTTTTTGAAATTGACATGTATCCGGTCTAATATCGCCTCGAATTTTCCATTCTATAGATGACGATAAACTGTAAAAAGGGAATTTAAACTGAAAAATATTATATATGGGACAAAATTGTAAACTATGGACTGTAATGAATTATTTTCCTGACTATAACCTTTCAATGAAGTCTGTTGCTGTGAACGAATATCTAAAATGGCTTAAGCGCTATATAGTCGGTTATAAGTTGAACTGAAGACTTAAAGTACGTGAAATAGCATGATATTTCATTACTTGCATATTTAATTTTATTTGCAGTGTGCAAATATAGGCCCAGCGGCGTTTAATTACGATGAAACGGTATCGACGTTACGATACGCAAATCGAGCAAAGAACATAAAGAATGTGGCACGTATAAATGAAGATCCTAAAGATGCATTATTGAGGAAATTCCAACTCGAAATCGAACATCTTAAAAAATTACTTGCCAACGGTTAGTGCATATTTTTATTTTATTGCTTTTTATTGTTGTTTTTTTTTATTCTTATGTTTTGCGAAGTAATTTATAAATAAATTGTAGGCGAATTAGTTCTAGCGTTGTTTATTTGCTAAATGCATTAAGGCGGCGGTGTTGAATCGGTTTACTTCGAGGTCTTTTTGTCTGTTCGCCTGAAAGTTGGGCACGACTATGGTTGGATTTACGAAATTTAGCAAGTAGAACGCGCACCAAAACCTTCTGTGAAACAATTCCCATTGCTGTAATTCCGGATCGATCATTTCCGGATAGAAGCTGCGAATATTTAATAGCGCAGAGAAAATTTCATTCCTTAAGCGTCATTTATATTCTCATTTCATACCGACTGAGCTTGAAGAAAGCGGGTATTTTGTGAAAGATTTGTGCCGACCGTTTTAGATATATTAAAGTGTTGAAAAGAAAATTTTATTACTTATTTGCCACGCATAGAACTCATTTTTCTATTTTTGATGCGCTCATCTTCCAACGTTATAAAATGAAATTCGAATATGTTCGTTGTGCCCCGGAAATTGCTGAAAGTTTGCTGAAATAGTCGAAATTTGTAATGCTTTAACCATCGATCCATTGGAAATTTAAGTTGACGTTAGGAATGTGAAGTATAAGAAAAATCTTTATTCCTGTGCATCGTTCACATAATTTTCCTTTATATTTTCTTTTTTTGCTTCATTTCGACTTTTTTTTTTAATAAGGTGTCAGAGTTGTTTCGCTAAGTATTTTTCTTATTTTCCTGTCTTGTTTTTGTCTTATTTTATTCCATTTGAATCATTGTTTGAAACCAGTGGTACAGGTTAGTTGGGAATTTAGTCAGTCGTGGTTCTGATTCAGTATTTCATAGAAAAGTCATTGCAACTCATTCCACGTTTGAAAGGTTACTTGTTGAGAATGTTATACGGCTGAGAGAGGGTTTTTGCTTTTGTTGGTGTTTTATGGTTTTTCTGATCACGATTGAATCGGTGACCGCCCATCCGGTACCCATTAGATTGTTTCTCGAAGATACTTGCTATCCCATCTGTCGTGCCTCTCACAGCTTTCCTGTCGTCCTTATTTCAGTTTCATTTTCCATGCAGATGATTCAAGGAGATGTTCTCAGATGTACGTTTTCATGACCAGTGAAAGACTAGTTTATCAATCGCGTCGATCAGTTTTCTTTTTTTTTTGATAGCAGTTCTTGGCGATGATTGCCTCTTATAAGACAGCGCAGCAGTCGTTTCGCCCTGTTTTCTCCGTTTATAGTCATAGTATCTGCTCGCCTTCTTTTGCCGGACTAGCTCTGCTTCGAGAACTTTGCCTGTTTATATTGATGGGTTTTTGTTTGTTCGTGCATATTGTGATGCGGTTGGATATATGAAGTACCGTATAGGTGAAATAAATTTTTTGAGTAACAAACCTCCCGAAGCCTCGACGAGCGTTTCGAATTTCTGGGATTTCTACTGCGCGACAGATGGCTAGGGGCACTACGTACTACAGGGTTATCCTGAATATATATATTCAGGATAACCTTGCTGGTTTTGCTGTCACGGTCTAAATTTGGTTGATGTCATGATGTCCCAGTGTGGAGGTGTTCACTGCAGGATTTTAGATTCTGAAGCCATTGGTTATCTCTCAAGTAAGGATGGGGAACTTTGTGTTAAGTTACTAACGTTTATTTTGAAGTTGGCGTATTCAGGTAACTGATCCATATTTCGCCTCGTTTCTTTTCGTTTCTTCCCAAAAATGCATAATTTCTCGACTATTCAACTAATTTCTCTTCCCACTTTGTAAAAGGAGGTCGACTTTTCTTTTTTTTTTTCATTATGGAGCATTTTATTACCTCTGATATTAGCTGATCGTTTTGCATGTGAAGGAATTCCTTTGTCTGGCACTGCTTAAGGTTTTGAAAGAATGAGGTTTTAGTAGGTGAATGTGAAATTACTGGTAAGAGGAGGCATAAGTGGGATGTGGAGGAAATAGCTGAGATCTAAGATACGATTTTTCTATTTCATTAGGAGACCGTTGTTTGTAAAAATACTATTTTAACTCCTGGTGGAGTTCTTAGAAATCAGCAGTCATTGTGCTTTATTGATTTGTAATATAATTTAGATGAATCGAGTGGTAGCGGTGAAGAGGAAACAGAAGAGGGCGAAGCAAATGAGGGCGGTAAACGAATGAAAGGTAAATATGATGAACGTATCGAGCAGCTTGAGAAGAACATCGAGCTAAAGCGTAACGAGCTTCTAAGGGAGAAAGGGATGGCCGAAGAGGAACGTCAGGCGCTTGCTACTGAGCTTAGAGCTAAAGAGGTGAGCTCTGTTGCTCGTTTTACTAGTTTTATTGATTATTTCAAAGGTACGTTGGAAGAGTTTAAGTAGAGGGGCAAGTTGAGAAGGGTGATCAAGTGAGGTAACAAAAGAAGCTAAAGCTAGTGATATAGTTGTGGTTGCAGGAAATAACTGCTTACGTTATTTCCTAGCTGATTGCAGTAGTTTAAAGCTTGATGCATATAGCTAAGATATCTGCAATTGGAGGTAATATTTCGAAAAATTTTTTAAAACTTTTCAAGCAGCAAGTTGGTGTCGTATGGGCAGACTGGGCAGATTATTGGCACCTACGTCTATTTTCGCGCTTTGCTTACGCCAGTTAACTATCAAGCACTGCTGAGTAATTGAAAGTAAACGCATGAGCGAATGCTTGTAGCCTAATTGCTCTCGAAGTAATGAAAGTATAGTAAAAAAATTCGATAGGCACATCGAAAACTGTCAAGTTCTATAGAGAAGAGGAAGGATGATTTGAGCATGTGAAATGTCAGAATTGATGATTTTCGTCGCATATTATTAGTGAAGCCTGGTAATGACCTCGGCATTTTTTTAATTCTTCTATTTTGGTCACTACTTGTCACCGTTTATCTTTATTTATTTGTTTGTGTGTTTGTTTATTGATTTGTTTATTTATTCATTTCGACGTCTTTGAGTGGGAAAATGTGCGGGAATATGTGAGCATGAAAAGCTCAAAAGATCAAAGCGTTCACAAAGGTACAGTTAAAGCGTATAAACATTTAATAAATAGGAGCTGGATAACAGTGTGTATTTTGCAAAGAAGACAAGAAATTAGACCGGAATTTAAGCAGTCTAGGCCTTATCGTACCACACTTTGAAAGTCATGTGTGTAGTGGGCCTTAGATATTTCAAGAGAATGATGGAGTATGAATTGATGAGTTATTGAAGGCTGAACTATCTCGTGCGAAAGCGGAACATGATGAATTGATGGGTAAGCTGCGACAGATCGAGAAGAAGCTGATCGTTGGTGGAGAGAATATGTTAGAGAAAGCCGAAAGGCAAGCAAAGTTGCTTGCCGAGAGCAACGCCGAATTGGAACGGGCGCGTGCCAATGAATCGCATCTTAGACAGGCCCTAGCCGAAAAGAATCAAGAGAGGTACCAGTTATGGTGGATAATTTTCAGGTCGATACTGGGATTATGAGGGTTTAGATTGTTGCTACGATCCCAAAAATATAGGGTACGGAAACTAGAATTCAATGAAAGAGGATAGAGGGGATGGAGGAATGAGGGTTTTGGTTGAGATCCATTCTTGTGAACTTGAAGAAGTTTCAATCTGTTCAACACTAATTTAAGTGACGGTTTCTTTATTGCCACTTAGTTATTCTTATGTTCTGAAATCTTTCGATGTTTTGAAAGAGATTAGTTGAGATGGTCATTTCATAGTGCATAAATTTTTCGCCTATTTAATGCTGAGTAAAAGAATTCTATTAAAATATCTGATGGATGTGGTGAGATTTCTACTTTGGACATTTAAAACAAAAAATTGTTTTTATTGTTTAATAATTCCAAAAAATAGCCAATGGGAGTTTTATTGAATGATTTGATAAATTTAAGGATTGACTTGGAAGAGAAATACAATTCGCTAGCAGAAGAAGCGCATGGCAAGACGAAAAAACTGAAGAAAGTATGGACGATGTTGAATGCTGCAAAGAGTGAATTGGCCGATGTTCAAAGTGAGCACCAACGTGAAATGGAGGGACTTCTCGACTCCGTACGACAGCTCCGATCTGAATTGCTTCTACAGCTTCTTATCATCGGTATTTTTGTGTCTCATTTACCTTCTTCTACGGGGAATTACTGTCGTTTACTGTCTTCTGTGGGAAATTGTTAATATTGCCTCGTTAAGGTTGCTGCTCGAAATACTTCTAAGATTCGTTTCTCTGCATCTTTTGTGCAATTAGTTCGAGTAAATGAGAGGAGCAAAGTGGATGGGGAATGTTTCAGGAAGGGCAAAAAATATCATTTCCACTTCATGCAAGCTTGTGATATCGTATGTGGTTTGAAAAGCTCAAATTAGTGGCTGAGCTTAAATTAACTTCTAGTTAAGTAAGTATCTTCAATACACGTTTTCTTCAAATAAAGGTCTTTTCGTAGTTCTGTAGAGGAGTTTATTTGAACAAAGAGGAAATGTGGTTATTTGTGAATTTAGAACATTTGTTTGTAGTAATATATCTGATTGAAATAATTTCATTGTTCAGTGAGAATATTTGGAGAGTGTAGTGCTGTAGTGTTTAATTTGGTTATTTGATCACTTTGATTTATGATTGCCTTATATAAGTGATCTGTGTCATTTTCGAATTTAGATCATTTGGGAGCCGTTTAGCATTCTAGTCTTAGGTGCGAAACAACTATGATCGTCAGGTGTTGCCAGCGTACGGTCTTCAAGTGGATAAAGTTCAAGATAGAGGCTTTAGATGAAGGTTGGATTAGGTCAGTCTTTTTAATTACATAGAAATTTGCATCTTGAGTTGTAGAGATTTACTTTAGCTACTTGAAGGTTTTGCGATGTATATCTTGTATGATTGTGGTGTAGTGGTCGAGCAGGGTGCGAGTTTCGGTGTTGTTGGTGGCAGCAAAGTATATTGTCGATTGCAGATAACTACATCCCTAGTGAATATCTGGAAATGATTGAAAGGTTCGTTTGGTGGAATGAAGAAGTGGGCGATTGGCAGTTGAAATGTATCGCGTATACCGGAAACAACATGCGAGCTCGCAATCCTCTTCCGTCACCTGCGTACAGGGTATTGCTGTTGTTATTTCAAGCTTGGTATTTGAATAGTTTCAAGAAGGAGAGAACCTGGAATTATTTTTATAAGAATTTTTTTGTGATTAAGATGAGTGAAGCGGCGTTAATGAGGTGTTTTATTTGTGCTGTAATAATCTCGGCTGATGTGCGTTCTTTGGATTTTTGTTCTCGGCAGGTGGACGCTAGTTGGTTTTTCGAAGTTCCCACTCAATTTTTTTTCGTACGTTGTGGTGGGAACACCTGTTCATGTCGATTGGCATCTAAGAAAGATATTTGTTTAAGGTATTGCCGAGTACACTACTGCATAACTTTTTATTTTAGTTTGCTATAATCAGAATTGTTTGTAATGAATAAATTTCTTATCATGAAGCCTTTTTTCCTGTAAAGAGATGAAGTTATAAGGTTAGGTGAACGTTAGGGCTTAGGCTTGTCTCCTGCTCGTCGGATACTGACTAATGATCATCGTTGGTCTGACTAGGAGAAGGGTTGAGGCTTTACTGCCTCCATTCCAGGGAAGCTGCTAGGATGATGGGTCAATAGCACGGAGTCTGTTCGGAGTCGAGCTATAATCGACCAGAATTCTTAACGATATTGTTGTATTTGTTATGATAATAAAGTTCGATCTTATTCGTTCGGTCTTGTTTAATAGTAGTGTTGTGAAGATTTAGAAGTTGAGCTGGCGATGTTATCGAAAAGCTTTTTTTTGAGAAGCCGTGCATATTGGCTTACAGGTTGAAAATCCACAAATGCGTAATTTATTCTTATCCTACGCTGATGAAATTGGCCCATCCGCGCAAATGGAAGCAAGAGGCGCAAAAATGCGATTGAAATCCGGGAAAAGGTAAAGATTGATGTTTGATTTGAATTCAGCGTTGCTAGATAAACTAAGGTTTGTTATTGAGATTATCAAAGCTGATTACTGAAATAGTCATCAAAGCGTATTCACAAAAGAATATATAGAGAATGGAGGTTATTAAATTGGAACTTGGGTTTATTATTCGTGTCGAGGAGTTGTTTTATCCCTCCTTTAATTTTAACCTTGATTTTATATCGTCAGACAGTCGATCATATCTTTATGAAGAGATCACCATGAATTGAATCAAAGCAGCGATACGTCCTGACTAGGGTCTTAATATATAAAGGGAAGTATGACATTTTCGATTTCGATTTGGGTTTGGAGTCAAGAACATAAGAAAGCAGATGGAAGGGGGGAGAGGTCGTAGCTGCGATAAACTTTCGCTCAGTTGTACCCACATTTTTTGAGGGGAATTTTTGCTCTAGGGATGTTGATGATGGGGAGGGAGAGCATTTTTTGTCGCATTCTTGATTTTCTTGTCGGTATATATGAGAGGTTTTCACGGAAATCCGTTGAAGAGACGGTCAGTGCGGAGGCTTTTCTTAGAATAAAAGAAATTGCTAATTACGGGTTATCAGTCTAAAAAGGTGGAAAATAAACAGATGCAAAAATTGTGGGAGAATTAACGAAGAAAACTTGAAGATACACTGTTGCTTGGTGTTTAGAATTTCCAACAGTTTTCAGTGATGCCGATTCTATAATTCGTAAAAATGCCGTCATTTCTTAATTTTTATTTGTTGGTAATGTCGATTTCTTTACGAAATAATGGTTATCCAACTTTGTCGACTTCATAATTTAGGGAACGAAATGCAGCGAGATTAAAGGCTCTGCTTAATTAGTGGTGGAAGCCGACTCATCAGCGGTGTATATATATATATGGGCTTTGCGATGTGGAGGAGACAACGGGGAATATGTTCATCTGCGTCAGCAACGGAGTCATATATGAATCTTTTTAAGCGATCTCTTTTCTCTGATCTTTTCAGGGTTTTGGGTCAGATTTATTTTCCACTTTACTTTTAATCGCTTATTTTTCGTCCATGTTTTTGGATTTTATTCAATTATATGTTATGAATGAACGGAAATGTTTAAAGTTTGATGTGATGATGTTTTCTTCTTGAAAGTGATGATTTTTGTTTTCTATGATGGATGTGAATTCTTATTGCTTGCATAGTTTATTGACTTGAGCTAGTGTTCGATTTCTTTGTACGTCGATATGGTCAGTGGTGGTCAAATTGTGTTGCTCGAACGATAGTTTCTTTTTTTTTAATGGAAGGGGGTTAGGAAAGAGAGCCATCCATTCTCCCCGATAAAGCCGATATTTTGGATTGTCGAGAACAGAAGGATCCTCTCACTGCCTTGGGTTATCAGGATATTATGTGAGGTTTCCTTAGAAACGAAAGGAAAGAGCGACGATAGCCGAAGAGTTAGTTAGTCATTTTGTGATTTTAACAGTGCACTGATTAATGTTATGCGTCGTCTATTTCTTCTTATGAGGTTCATGTTCGTATCTTGTTTTTGAATATCTTTGCCTAGTTACATCAGATTAATTAATTTTTTTCATCTTTGGTTTACCGTTGTCGTTTTTGTTTTGCTTTAATTAATTAATTAGGTGAGATATATATTTAAGAAATCGATGTGCTAGTCCACGCTGCATTGTTGCCATTAACGAATCTCGCATCTTTTGTTATTTATTTGTATGAGTGATATATAAGAAATAATGTTCCTCCAGGATTAATAAATGATATACTACGTGCAACAAATCCTTCTCGTAACGGATATCATGTCACGAGATGGGGAAGGAGGTGAGGTAGAGGAAGTGTCGAGTCGGGCAGTACCACTTGATGTATTTGGACCCATTAGTGTATAGTGTTTTGCAAACGCTAAAGTATTATTAGCGTTTAGGTGAACTATGATATGGATAATTTTCATTTGTTTTTTTCAGGTAAGTGGTCATGGCGCTTTAGGCTATTCGAAGTGGCTGATGTAATTTGAGCCGATCGTAAACATAAGTCCGTCCGAAGAGTTGATTATTGCAAAATTGAAGTCATCCCTAAGATAAAGTTGGTTGATTTTATATGCATTGGAGGTGGAGAGTTGAATGGTCGTTGTGGGTTCAATCGTGGTTGCTTCTTTCTTTCTTTCTTTTTCCGTTAATTAGTGAAGTAGAATAAATTGGTGGGATTCATAAAATCGGGAACTATAGAACTTAAAGGTCGTAAAGAAAACATTCGATTAATTTACCTCACATACTATTATTTATATATGTTATATATATATAGTTCCCTCGACATTCATCTTCCATAATCTTTAAATATTGATCCATTTTATTCCGATTTAAACTGTAAAAATTGAATGATATATAATCGAGTCGAAATTTTATTTGTAAAACAGCAAAATACTTTACAATAGAGTACTGAAGAAATGGCAGTTATGAATGTTGCTTCCACTTTGAGTCACTACTATTTTTTCTAGAAGTATTATCGTCCGGGGCAACGTTTTGTACCTTCAATTAACGCATCAATACCTAAATCAATTGACTCTTCAATCACTTCGGTCCAACATTTATAGATTTGAAGGCCACCAAGATGATTAAAGTTTTCGGCAATCCACGTTCGATTGAAATATGAGCTAATGTAATTGTCACCAGAATCGCCAAGTGACGTTACAATCGTGAGGCGTTGATTCGATTGCAGTTTTGCATATGGCGCCGTTGCGGCTAAATGGAGTATGGCTAACAGATGGAGACCTGTGCTTGCGCCAGCGTTAATACCACGATTCCGCAGAACGAGCATCGCAGCCGTCGATGCAAGATCGGGCACTTTGATCGCTCGATCGATCACTGATGGTAGAAGACTAGAGCTGACACCGAATTTCACCGGTCCTAGCGTTCCGAAACCGGTTCCGGCCATTCCAGGTGATATCCAAAATGAAGCACCACTTTCGTTTACGAATTTACCCTCCATTACGTAGTCATAATAAACCGAGAATTCGGAATCGACTAGGACAATTTCCGTGGGCAAATCATACTTCTTTGCATAACGGCCCACCGATGTGATTGTACCTCCGGTACCGGCCGAGTGAACGAAATAATGTGGATATTTAACACTCAAGCTTTTATCCGCTCGCATTTGCGCAAGAATTTCATGCATAAGATTGACACTTTCATGTGGGCAATCACCACTTTCATGGAACTCTTCAGCTTTATCCGAGTTCGCGAACTGGTTCATGAAGAAACCACCATTCGTATTTGCCTCATGTTGTGCTTGTATCAGCATCATACCTGGTCTTGCTTTTAGAACATGACCACCATAGGATTCGATATGTGCCACTTTAGCTTGTTCGGTTGATTGTGGTACAACGGCAATAAATTTTACACCAATAAGTGAACAAAAATAAGCTTCACTGGCCGCCGTATTACCAGCCGACGCTTCGTATACGGTGCTATTCGCATCGATTTTACCATCAACAACAGCCCACATAACAAGCGCCCATGCATAACGATGTTTTAAGCTGCCACTTTTAGTGACTGATTCATCTTTCAATAATACGTCAACATGTCGAAAACCTGGTAAAGGTAACCGAGAAAGTGGTGTTCGATCCATTCGTCTTCGTTCAGCCCACAAACGTTTCACGGCTTCTGATCGCCATGAGTTCATATCCGTTTGTCTTCGTTTGTCGATCGGTGCTCCGGAGAGTCGCACAGCAGCATATTGTGGTATGGAACGCAGTAGCACTAAGATAAGTACGATGAACACAGTTTGCATTACTGTTTCGACGTCTCCCTATCGTTTTGTCCGTCTATTTGTTGATCTCAGTGCATTTTCAACTGCGGTCTCAGTGCACCTGGAATAAATATCCGCATAAATCATTAAAATTAGCATCAAATATTCATTACTGAAGCGTTCGATTTTATAGAATTATATGCATTTGAATTTTTTCCCTTAAACTAGAAAGTATGAAATATTTGCGTTAATTAATGAATTTTTACGTTAATTAATTAATTCATAAATTCGCTCATAAAGGCCGATCATATAAAACCACATCTGTGCGTATGTCTGTCTGTGTTTGCCAGCTTATTCGTCTGACGGATAGTTTCCGTTCCGGAAGCATCGAAATTAAACTTGTGGAATTAGCCGACACCGTTTATGAACTTTTTCTATTGATCCGTTCATTAATCCGGAAAAAAATCCTGGAGATTTAATGATACGAGAAAAGTGTTTAATATATTTTCTGCTCAGCCACGTCTCGCTTCCCACTTCTTCCACCTAAAAATCGAATTTTACCTATAGATTCCAAGTAAAACAATGATCTAGGCGGAAGTTATCCTAGGAAATAATTCCGGATAAAACAAAATAAATTCCGGATAAACATCTGATATATCAATTATAATTATATAAGATATTTTCTATTACTTTAAGTTATTCGTCGTTATTATTCTCCAGTAGAAATTAATTTCGACTAATAATTTTCGCTTATTTTCAGCTCAAAAAAAAACCCCCCAAAATAAACCGAAAATATTAGAGGAATTGATCAAATTATGAGAAAATAGCTCATAAAGCGGAAATTTGTTTGTTTTCCTCTCAAAAAGAGAGAGAAAGAGCGAAATTCGTTGAGTTCCACACTAAACCGCATTCGATTGCTTCAAACATCAGTGAGAAGAATCGATGAATTCTTTGATAGTTCTCAGCGGGTCTTCATTGTCGAAGTCTTTATAGTCTATTATTGTCAAAAATATTGAAGATTTTAGAATCCTTTAAGATTAATTTCTCGTAATTTTATATAACATAAATGACAAGAGAGCTCTTAAAATTAACCTCAAATGATTTACTCATTTTTAAGCGTTACTTTTTGCTTTAAATGTAACGATTTCGATATTATGGAAATATTTTTAATTCCTTTTTTTCTCGGAGTGTTCAAGTTCTCTCCCCACCCTCCTCCCTCCCCTCTTTCGGCTTTCACCCACTTCCTTTCCCACTTCGTTTCAACTTAATTGGAATCTATGATGGTTGGAGAATAGCATTTATGTGAGACTGCTGTCGAAATATGCACATAACGAAATTTTACATCGTCGTTCATTAAAAGTGCTCATTAAATTCGTCAATAGTGCGTTGAATGCACTAAATGGTAAATAGGTGAGTGGGGAGGCTAACAGTTTTGGCACGTACATTTCGAAACATTAGAGCGAACATCGAAAACGGGTTTCTTAAAGCTGAGTTGAGTAGATCGTTTTTTTTATGCCATACCCTCACGTTGTGTTTTAGTTGGTGGTTCCGTCTATCATGGGTGATGATAATGTTAATGTCGATCAGCGATTTCGTACACGTCGAGAATCGATATTTTCGAATCTTTGCGGTAGAAGGTTAGTTGATTATTTCAATTAATTTTCAAATATTTCGTCTATATAATCGAAAGGACAATCAAATGGTACCACAATCATTTCGAGGAAAGCTTCCATCTTCAAATATTTATGCAATATATTGGTTTCTCATGTCGCTCTGATAGAGTATATTTCATTCTGCACATAGGTAAATTAAAATAAACCATATGTCAGTTGATAATTATCCTTATCAGATCCTTATCAACCTCTAATATTACTAAATCAACCTCTAAAGACCGTCACGAAACATAGTTGAGCTTTAGAAAGAAAATACGCGCTTATCTTATGACTTACTCGAGTATCTATCTGTGTTAATCATTATCATAATATTTATGAACGAAACAATTTCGGCTAAAGCTTACGAACGAAATTATCACAATAAATAGCTCTTATCATCATAAAAGCCAATTTTAAAGATTATCAGTATGCTGTCATTTCAAGTCATGTGAGCACTAGTGGATGCGTGATGTACTTAAACAAGGCAAGTTAGAAGACAACATAAATGCGCGCAAATTATCTTTTTTTAAAGACATTTTTCAACGGCTTGAAATTCTTTTGATGTATTCTATCGTCAAGTTAATTGATGGAGTTTTTAACTAAACGCCTGTCAAGATGATAGTCTCTTAACAATTAGCGATTGGCTAACTTTTAATTTAATGATTAATAAATCGTAACCAGAATGATGATGGGGGAAGATCATGAATTTTGATATATACGTAAGTGGAGACCAATAGAGACACTAACAGGCAAATATGGTTCTTTTAGAGTGCTTTCGATAGGTTAAGGTTGGAAAAAATAAATGAGAAGAAATCTTCTCGAGAAGATTATTTCTGCAATAGGATTGCTTTAGTTGAAATATGAATTGCATTTTCCCACTGTTTCCACGCTTTTCGATATAATTTATGACATTGGCTAGTCTAATAAGCGAGGAGATCTTAGAAAAGCGTATATTCTATTTGTCTTTGGAGGTGCATTTTGACGAGTTTTCTTCCGAAGAATGGCGATTTTATATACTTTTCATAAGTTAAGGAGCGCTACCTCAGATTTTTTTTACACCCAATCTGCTCGGATGCATTTATTAATTATATTTTTCTTATCTGATAATTTAAAATTGAAAATAAATTAATGCTTGTCAAACTTTATTCTCCGAAATTTACGCCTCTAATTGTTATTTTCCAACTTCTTTCATTTCATATTTAGACATTTATCGATATTTAGGCGCAAATCATGAATTTAGATCGTAGAAATTCTGCTGCTACCTCATTTTTAAATAAAGAATTTAATAAGAATTTAATGAAGAAATAGCAATTATGATTTAATAATTGGATTTTCCATAGACGAATTCGGATGGAGACCTAAAAAATAAGAGTTTTTTTGTTTTTTCAACTTTCAGGATAGCGGCATCAAACCGGAGCAGCAATTATGGAAATCATATGCGAAGCTTTGACGAGCCTCTAGAGTTGAAACCAATCGTTGATTTCAATTCACAAACTCGTATACTCTCGGTCAACATATTTTCTTGTTCTTTTTTTGCTTTACTTTGATTTTTCCCTGTTTACTAAAGAATTTTAGCACTCTATCGTCGCCTTGTAACGAAAAACTTCCTTATCTATAAAATATGATTATAATATATGATTTGTACGATTATAATATTATAATATAGGACTCCTCTTCAGATTTTTGTGGAAAGTAGACGCTATGAAACGGTAAAGTCTACTTAGATTTAGATGGTGAGCGTGGTTGCTTTGGTAGCCGAAACTCGTAAACAGTTGAACTTAACTAGTATAGTGGTATAGTAATTTGGTCGATATCAAAGATATAGTATCGTATTAAACTTATAATAAGTATGGTTGATAAATTTGTTAAATATGATAAGCGCTATTAGGATGCGTTTAGTTGAAAATTGCTCAAATTTTGCATATCGCATTTTTCGTCGAAAGTCATGGAAATATGTGAAAATGAGCTCTGACAAAGAATTTGTGCAAATGTTTGATGAATGATATAAGAAAACATATTATTAACCTTTGTTTTAACTCTTTCTAAATATTAAAATAATTAGATAGCATAATAAGTCGACGTACATATGTTTCAATGCATTGATACATTTTTTCTTGGGATTGCCACTCGCAAATTCGAGAATATTTTATGGATTTATTCCTGAGAGTCGTTAAAAACGCTTACAAAAATTGAGGAAGAAATGAAGATGATTAAATCGGTCAGATCGGACAAATCAAGAGATTTAATTTTAAGTAAAGATTAATTTATTAATTGCACTGAAGTTAACATGAATATGGAAGAATTTTTTTTGAACCACTGATGAGCTGAACATAAACTTTGATATCACTAATTTTTGAGGATTGATTTTATGGATTTTTTAGGGATTTTTTATGGATTTTTTAGGGATTTTTATGGATTTTTCAATATTCCTATATTATTATTTTTTACCTTTTTTTAATATTTGATATTACAATTGTTTTTTTTGGAGTTTCCACAAGATAACTGAGCACTTAGAATTTTTAGTATAATAAACAAAAATTCATCGGAAATATAATTCGAACGATATTACAACTCGAGCGAAATGAACGAGAAAAATATTGCAGGAAATTATCAACACAAATGAATTGCGGCTAACTAAATGAAACGATTGCGTTCGTTAAATAGCGTTGTTTTTTTGGGATAATTTCTCTTTTTGTTCCTACTATTGAAGAAATTTTCGGCACTATTTATCGATTTGATTTCTTTCCGCTTAATTTCAAAAATACAAACATAAAAGTCCGGTTCTCATACGCTTAAAAATTCAACGGAAACAATAAGTGAAAAGTGAAATAACTTTTCTGGATAGCGTAGAAAATGAGAGCAATTTCATAGATTTTTTTAGAAAATGATAGCAATTTCATGGATTTTTTAATGGTTTTTTAAATTCTATCGATAAGAGATAATCACTATTTCCGATTTTGCAAAATTTTCACTAAATAATTGAATTTGACGTGTGAAATTTATTATAATTCATTTTCAATAAAGAAATAATAGAAAATAAAAATTATTTTGAAAGCAACTAATAAATGTTGTCGATATAGATAGGTAGTTGAAATGGATAAAGAGAAGAGGAAAAGGAAAGCAAGAATAGCGAAGATACCTAAACGCTAAGATTGACATTTTTCTCTAGAGCAATATTACGACACTATCAATGACGCGGTTCCAGCCGACCCTACAAAATTTTCCTGTCTATGCCGAACTTTCGTTGCAGTTGTTTTTACTTCCTTCCGAAAACTAAAGTTTAAAAGACGCAATTTCACGGCGCCATTCCTCTGTGCATGTATAAGTATGTGTATGTGTGTATGTGTATGTGTATGTGTGTGTATGCGTATGTGTATGTGTGTATTTGTAGGTGTGTATGCGTATATGTGTATGTGTATGTGTGTATGTGTATGTGTATGTGTGTATTTGTAGGTGTGTATGTGTATGTGTGTATGTGTATGTGTATGTGTATGTGTATGTGTATGTGTATATGTATGTGTATGTGTATGTGTATGTGTATGTGCAAGTGTGTATATATGTGTGTGCGTGTGTTTGTCTGTTTCTTTGTCTGCTTGCAAATTTCAACGCCAAAGTCATAGAACCTCGAGCTAAAAAATTTATTAATAAACTTTCCAGCATAGAATGGTCTCAGATGCAAATTTTGCAAATTATAGAGAGCTACAGATATTTCAGTAAGCATAAGAAGAACTTGCATGCATTTCATATTGATCTAAGTCTATCACTAATGGCGTCACACCTGTAATTTTTCTCCACATTTGTGCGTTCATTATGAGTTAATGAGCTTAAAGGTGTGATAAAATCTTCAATTATAACCCCCTCCCCTCCCCTCCTCAAAAAACAACATTAAAACTTCATCGATTATTAATCGCTAATCTCGCTATAGAATGATGCGTCAGTCCTTTTATTTATCTGCCTCTGTATGCCTATTTATCATTTCTTCGTAAATTAAACTAGTATCGAATTGGTCGACTCCTCAGTGTTATTGTCGAATTGACCCTATCCGACAGTGAGCGTGGAAATTTAGCAGGAAATTTATTTGCAGCAGCATTTTCATCCGGAATTAGACTTGTTCGATGTTCATTTTTCATGTGTGTATAACCGGTTAACGTTTACAACGTTCAACTTTAGTATCGCTTTTTTTCATTTTCTTAAAATTTCTATCATTTCTTTTCTGCCTCATCATTAATGCGATAAGAAAATTTTGTCTTCAATTACAAATACGATTACTTATAAAATTACATTTACAAAATTATTAAATTACAAATTATTACTTATAAAATGAAATTATTAATAATTTTAAATAAAGAAATTGAATAGTTTAAGAGACCATATTGTTAATAGAAATGAATATAATTATTTGTTCAATGTTTTTACTCGAATCTAATTCATTCATTCATTTTCTATCCGAACGATTTATTTCGTTTTAAATGCCTCAACATTTCATCAGTATTTCTGTCTATTGAGGCATTTGGATGATTTGATAGGACATAGGAGAAAAAACACATATATTATATCCAGTATTCTTACGGCGAATTCCACATCACATTAAAAATTGAGGATTTTCGCATCATAAATGTCCTGTATTCCAAATTATGGTCAGGCTATAAAGGTATATCTAGTTCACCTTTTATTTTGCCAAACAGTTTCTACTTGGATGTAGTTGAAGCTCGAGTCAATAAGGTTCCTTAGCTATATTCCGCACAAAGATTAACTTTCGACTTGATGCATGCGGTCGGATAGTAGGCACCCGGTTGCATCGTATAATCTATGTGCATTTTACATCAGTCGATTTGGCAGCATGTAATTTTCGTTGGTATTGAGAAAACGATTGTGAATTATCAGTAGTATATATGCAATTAAGAAGTAATATGAAGGCAAGGTACGGAAAATTTACATTTCTTTTAAGATTCATTGGTAATTTAATGAGGTCCGAGACGTTTCAACTTATTGGTGGATTATTTTTCCTGATTTTTTATTTAAAGGCTTGAAATTTTACACCCATCGACTTCAGTAAATCATTTCCCTAGTGTTCCTTAGATATAAGGAGCATTTTTTGCCGAATCCAAACGCTTTACGCACATCGTTTAAAGAGAAAAAAGAAAATAAATTCAATGAAATGAATAATGTGTAATTATTTAGACTATTTGATGTGGAATTTGCGCTAAAAAGTATTGTAATAAATAAGAATCCATATAAATAAGGGTCCACATGAATAAGAATCCACATAAATAAGGATCCACATAAATAGGAATCCACATAAATAAGGGTCCACAAAAATAAGAATCCACATAAATAGGAATCCACATAAATAAGGGTCCACATAAATAAGAATCCACATAAGTAAGGATCCACATAAATAGGAGTCCACATAAATAAGGATCCACATCCGGATAAATAACTTAGTTGATAAGAATGGCGACATACATTGAACATAAAGCGGAGCAAGGACGTAATTTAAGAGAGACATTTCCGCACATAGGGACGACATCTCATTACCGGATGCGACCGGCAAAGTACAATAATTTTTTATTCTCCGCATCTGTATACCAGCAAAAATCTAATGCATATATGACACAAATAATTTGGTATGATGATCATTGATGAGAAATTTAACGCTGAATGAAAAAGATGGGAATTTTTCGTCGCGTTTCTTTTTTTGCAGAAAATGTTACACTTCATTGTTACACTTTTGTTGATGTAAACATTTAGCAGTAATAAAGCAAAGCACTTTGCAATTTTTATATTTGATTTTTTACTATTCTCGTAATAATCCTTTCTGGTATCTTTTCCCATCCTTCTAGCCTACATCCGGCTTTCGTCCTATTGGCCAACTTTCTTGTTATGTAGTTGGTTTTCAATTTAGGCTCGTGGTAATCTAAACTACCTATGGGTAATCTATACGACCATTTGAAATCTAGACTACCTATGGGTAATCTAAACTGCCATTGAGATCTAAACTCCCTAAGCGACATTCGATTAATTAGGCGATAGTAATAGGTCTATGAATGTTAATTGAAGTAAATGCTTAATTGAAGTGTTAAAAAGTTTTCGTACCAATATTTATTGATTCATTTTTCCTTTTTAGCAATCAATAAACTTTAATATGGAATCATATACAAAGTGGCATTTGGATTTCAAGCAGTCAGCTATTTAGTTTGTGCCTTTAGCTCTTTAGTTAATAGGAGTATTCGATGGTTCGAATAGTCTTTCAAGTCGATAATCTTTTAAAGTAAAGTCATGAAAGTGACTGATATAACGTCTACTATGAGGCGATCCGTTATGCTATATTTCACATCTCCCTAACCATCAATTTTGAATGAATTTGCCAACATTCCGAGATAGAGAAAATTTGCCCCAATTTTATCGAACTGGAACATTTAATAGTGATCAAAATAGAGCTATTTCTGAAAAATGATCATTGCGTAGGGATTTCTCGATAGAGATTACTCCACATGGATCATACGAGAGCGATTATTGGATAGGGATTACTGGTAATTATTCGATAGCCAATACTCAGCGAGGATTGCGGATAAAAACTCAAATAAACATTCTCAATTTCCAATAGGGATTCCTTTTCACTAGTCTTATATCGACTTATTTCCATTTAATGAACAAGAATTAGTTAAAGGATGGTTCTCGTGTTGCTGCATGTCTTCATGGTGATCAATTATTACATTACAATTTCGAGGATGCACGTACAATTTATGAGGCGGTCCGACGTGGTTTACGTGAATCGAAGAACGGCCCAATGCTTGGTTACAGAATCAAAAAATCTGATGATAGTCAACCGTACGCATGGCTTACCTATGCTGAGGTATGAAACAGTAATGGATGATATTTTGAGAATTTCGAAGATATCCGCTTAAATATCTCGATATTCCAAGAATTAATTCACGTCCTGAAACCTAAGGATATTCAAATAAGTGTTTCAATACTTTTAGAATTAATTTAGGTCCTAAAAGTTACTTCATTATTCATTCTTTAGAAAGGTATAATTGAGTTTCATAAAAGGGCTCTACAAGGTGATGAGGAAAGGAGAAGATCATAGGAGAATAGGGATCCGTTAATGATAATCTCGATTGCTGTATCATCGTTAAGCATCCTCAAGTGACCACTGTCAACAAAATTGTTAAATAAGTACAAGGTCTGTGTCGTTCCGCGATTTTTGATAATCATTGTTTGATAATCATCTTACTATACAGCTGTTCCCCTAGGGTTATTTTCTTTTCGTTTACTTCAAGCTAATCGAAAGCCTTTTTGGATTTATTATTGCTAAAGCCATTAGTAGTTATTATTATAAGTTTCTTAAGTTAGTAAATAACTGGATGCTCATATCGGAGATTGAGATAGGTCGATTGAAGAGGGAGGCAGACATATGTCCTTCATCCACATTTCTCTAATCTATAGGGATGCTATGAGTTGTTCCTTTTATTTTCTCTCAGAAGACAAATAGATACTATGTATTCTTTTTAAGCGTTTTGCTAAGAATTGAATCAGACGGATTAAATAAAGTGGAAATATAAAGAAATCGAATTTCTTGGAAGTGATGAAATAACATGCAAAAAATGAGATCGTAAAAGCGAACACTCGGTACGGAATTAATTCATTGTACAGTGCTTGACTGCTTGAATGCATCACCTATTCCAGGTGATTGATAGATCGGTGAACTTGGCGTATGGCCTATTGAAACTTGGAATCACGCCTGGCCAGGAAAGTTTCATCGGGATTTATGCGAACAATCGCCCTGAGGTTAAAATTCACCTTCATTTTGTGTTCGGTGTTGATGCATTGGAAATTTGATCGGAAATTATGAAGTTCTGGCATTGTATAATATTATTACAATTAGAGTGATAGGAACGCCTATTTATGCGTTCACCAATTAATGTAACTTACCAAATTACTAAATGAACAGTGAGTGAATTGAGTGAATGATTGCAACTTACTAAACAATTTGTAATTGAGATTAGAAACAAATAGAGGCAGTTTCCGAGCATTCGCAGGGTCGCTGGCACCAATACGAACGATCTTATTGTATTTCGAGCTAAACACAACCTTTTTGCGAAATTCTTGTACGGCTTTAGCTAATTTTATATATTTATTTTCATGATAATATAGAGATATCTGTGGGTAGATCTTGAAGATTTTCTTTAACTTCAGTGGGTGATTAGCGAACTGGCTGCATATAACAACAGTAATGTGGTAGTTTCAATCTACGCAACACTTGGACCCGATGTACGAAGCTTTATCATTAATCAAGCGAATATTGAAGTGGTAATCTGTGATAATGAGCAAAAAGCAAACGGTTCGTGCCATATAAATACCGTTTATTAACGCTTACTGAATTGCGCTGTTCTTTTGACGTTTCGAGTGGACTCGATTGCGCTGTACAATGACCTTAGTATAAGATCCGTAAGACCTTCAATATCTGCAGTGAGTAGAGTCCAAATCAGATGAAAGTCAAAATCAGTTACATTCAAGATGACACTAATTTCTGAAGGGGATCAACTGATTGGGATTGGTAGATTTGATCGGATAGATGGTTGAAATATGTGAAATCCCCATAAAAAGTAAGAAAAATCTTGTTTCTGCAATGTTTTCTTTTTGCTTTATATAAATTACTTATTAAAATGCTAACCATATGTTTATAACTTTCTTAAAGCCATATTCTCCAATCCGTTTATTAGATAAGGTTGTAGTCATGGAATTTTATATCGGAATTTTCATATGGTACTGATCGAATTCTGCTGCCATGCTATTGTTCGTCTATTATCGGGAACTATTACAGGAATTATTATCGGAAATATGTAAGATTAGGCATGTAGACATATCTGATGATATGTAAAACCGGAAATAGACAACATATCCGTTGATAAGTTATTAAGAAAAAAGTGATAAACTATATGAAATGTAATGCTTAAATCATTTTGAAGCTAGCACGGAAATGGGAAGAAATATATTAAGGCTAGTGATAATTAGCAAAATCATTTAATGCATAGTTTAATTATAATTAAGGATTTGTGCTCATTAAATAATCGTTAAAAATTTATTGATAATGAATGAAATGTATTATTTAGAATTGATCGCCGACAAGCCAAAATGTCGATCATTAAAATTCATTGTGATGATGGAGACGCTTAGCGAACATCTCACACGAAAGGCTGAAAACGAAGGACTTTTGATCTTTGAATTTGGTGATTTGGAACGAACTGGACACCAGTTGGAGCCTAAACCACAACTTATGGTAAGTTTCTACGATGAAAATATTGTTTTGTATATATATATATATATGAAAAAGTTGATTTTTATACTGTTCCATATACGTCTTCATGCTTGATAATCTTAAGAACTCATTGATTGTTTTCTCTTCAAATGTAGAAATAGATAAGAATTTTCAGCCTCCGAAACCGGATGATTTATGTACAATATGCTATACATCTGGAACTACAGGGCAACCGAAAGGAGTTATGCTAACACATGGCAATATTATCGCATGCACTGTTGCTTTTGCGTTCTTCAAAAATACAGCGCTTTGTTCACAGGTTTAACTTACTGGACGTTCAAAGTAAGGTCAATTTATTTTTTGGGTGAAACATCCACTGCTACCGCCATTTGGTGGTACCTGGCGAATGGATCAGATCAATAGTGGATAGCAAAAAGTGATGAAGCACTTCAGAATATCCACCTCCCCACGCTTCCTCCTGCCAACATCTACTTTATTCGTTGAATTGTTCACCTAAATAAAATGTAATTAGACCTCGAATAGCTGATTTTAACTGCCTCTCTTATGTGAATATAGTTTCTGGTTGCATGAAATAGGCTTAGGATCCTACAATCTGCACATAAGGTCATACTATATACATCGCAAACAGTCTCAAAAGAAATACAATGCTGTCAGAGACGACAATATTGAAGGTATTGTTCGGCTACAAGATGCTCACTTATTCATCCCTCATGGTCTCTTCAGCTATGAAATTTGTAACTTATAAGGTGTTGAGTAGAGTGCTTAAATTATGAGGCAAGCTGTATTGTTATACGTTTGCAAATTTCTGCGCTTTACAAAATTGCCTTCATCCTGCTGATAGTCTTTCATTTCAGGTTGGTCCACATATATCAAGAATTGCAAATTGAAACGGTAAAAATAAATAAAGTAAATGATAAAAAGGGACTAAGGTTGAAAGTGGATATTTCAAAGGGTTGGAAATTACTGATCGCATACAACGAATTACCGATCGCTGATCGCTGATCGCATACAAGAATACTGATCGCATTACTGATCGCATACAAGAAAAGGATTTTTATATCGTAAATGAAAACATTATTGAAGCACTGTTAAAATTAAAGTTGTGACATCGAATAGTTGAGTAATTAAATTTCTCTATGAAAAAGGATTGCATTTTATTAAGATTATGATAAAAGATATTCCTATAGTGATGAGATTTCAATTCTACTATGATAATATTTCACCTTTATCGTCATAACGTTTAACCACTTTAACGTTTGCTTAAATTGTAGTCTCAATTTAATTTCAGGATTATGAACTGAATTTAGTTTCAGGATTACAAACTAAATTTAATTTCAGGATGTAATGATGAGCTATTTACCATTAGCTCATATGTATGAGCGTGTAATGGAATGTAATCAATTTGAATTCGGTGGTAGTGTTGGATTCTTTAGTGGAGATATACGGCGATTAGCTGACGATATGAAAGAGTTGAAACCAACCGTTGTACCGCTTGTACCTCGTATACTTAATAGAATTTTTGACAAAGTATATTATTTGTTGTTCATTGATAGAGTATATTAAATATATTTATTGCGATAAATTTGAATAATATATTTCTCTTTCTTTAATGAACTAAATATGAATGAGATATTTTGGAAAATAGACGGTAACAGGAGCATTCGAAAAGATCGATCTGGGTAGGCAGTAACGTTTACAACCGAACGTGGTATACTATACCCGACTTTCAAGCGTAATTAAAAGTCCTGATGGATCGGCGATGCGAATAGTGAATCTTGATAAGGATGTCCTGCTTTCATGACTTTCCACTGTCATAATGGCTATTCGATTATGAAAGTAGAAACGTTATAAGATAACTTCCTGATGCTCTTTTGTTAAATTCAAAGGTGTAGCTTCACCTGTATTTTTCAAGTTTGGATTTCGGACAAATTCACAATCTGGTAAGTTTGAAAAAAGGATTGTGGATGGAGCACTGTTCAATTTTGTTGAAGATAGCATCTCAAATATCCAAGTTTTGGGGGTGAGGAGTCTCTCCCCACTCCCCTCCCCCCCCCCCCCCCCCCCCCGCCACCCTCCTTCCCGTCTCCCTACCTTCTCCACCACTTTGTCTTTCCTTTCCGAAGCTATGTCGATGTTCCAACTTTTAATGAGTGGTTAGTGCTTATGCTTATAGTTTTAACAAAAAAGCGACTGGAGGGAAATCTGTAGTGACACTGTGAGACTTGTAAGAGGCGAATGTCTAGCTTGACTAATTAACCTGGTTAAATTGGAGATAATAAATAAATTCGTAACACTAGCTTTATTTTGATCATGTTGGAATTTCTAAAGTGGACAAATCATGTTAGGTATTTTTCCTGAGGCGCGAAAAACAATTTCAGGTAAAATGGACAAATTATTTCAGGTTATTTCTGAGGTGGATAAATCATTTCTTAAGAAGGCTACATTTAATGTCGCTTTCGCTTTTAAAAGTCGCGACGTTCGACGGTATGTTATGAAATTAGCCTAGAGTTTTGCCTTTGTACTTACTGAGTTATCTCAAAATGCAGTTATATTTCCTATTTAGTGTTTCTTGATGTGAGTGTTCCTATAGTATGGCATTTGGCGAATATTTCAACCTTCCCGGAGGAGGGTGGATGGTGAGTAGGGTAGAGGAAAGGAGCGTGTTTCAGCATTATTGACGACGATGCAGTTGACTATGACTTTGGTCTGTGCATATTTGTGGATGTATTAGCATGTCTCACTGTATGGGTATATGCGCATCTTGTCTATACCTTCCTCCTCCTTCATTAATTAGTCTCAATTCGAGAGTTATTGAAGGAAGAATGAGAAGATTTGCACTAAGTTAATAAATCAACCGTAAACAGAACTTTCCACCCATTAAATTCGCTAAAAGTATTTCATTGATCAATAGTAAATATAATGATGGCTGTAGAAAAAGATGACGATGCACAGTTGGGTAGATTTTTTCATTCCTTTCCCATTTTCTTTTTCAGTGGAATTGTTCGAAGTGATACGTTTTTCGATCGGATAGTCTTTAAAAAAATACGTGAACAAATGGGTGGTCGTGTAAGGGTATTAACGATTGGATCGGCACCGACTGCTCATGCTGTACTTAGCTTTGCTCGTGCAGCTCTAGGCTGTATTGTTGTCGAGGGTTATGGTATGAAGTTTATCGATTTTAAATCAAGAGAAGGAAAACAGACTGGAAGCAACCGTTTTGGAAACGCTTTTGGATAGAAGTATGGATAGAAAGATGGATAAGAGTTGCAAAATGGGGAGAGGCTGTCATTTTTAGTGTGCTCAGATTTATTTCCACTACGAGAGAAAACGATTCAAGATCCTACAGATAATAGGAAAATCAAATATAGTCATTTAAGAGATAAAATGATTTCAAAAGAATATAGGTGAATAATAAAACTTAACTTTATGATGAGGTAATATGCAATTTCAAGGTCAAACCGAGTGTTCGGCGGCCGCCTCAACGCAGATGGAAGGTGATCCTTCGGTTGGTCACGTTGGTATCCCTCTAATGTGTAACGCCATCAAATTGGTTGATGTACCCGAACTTGGCTATTATGCACAAGATAACGTTAGCTTTCTTTGCCGCATTGAAATAGGTTAACCTAATAACTTGATGAATTGAAGTTTACTTGTGAGAGAATTTACCTGCATGTTGCAGGTATATTTCCGGGAAAAACACAAATAGCTTTCTCAATTTTAAGGTATTACATTTCATATGACAGCGTCGGTTAGAGGAAACTACTTACACTATTAATAGTACCACATTATTTTAATTAGAATTTTTTAAAATAAATATTATAATTTAATAGAACGTCTCTTCCACTCTCTAAACTTTCGTTAAGAGTCCACTAAATTGATCGCCTTTATTTTGAAGTGATCAATGATAAAATCGCGCTTTCAAGCGTTTCTTTGGACTTTATAAGATGATAAAGCAGATGAAATTAAATAAAAATGGGATAATTTCATGTTTTATATAATCGTTTTTGAATGATGTAAGCGAATTTTCATAGTCGAATTGTGGAGAATCTAAGAGATGCAGCATAGCAATTGCTAAAGCATCGAGACGAGAAACTGAAAAAAAAACTATTTTCTATACGAATGGTCGATCGGTCATAACATTTTCGATGAACCAAATCAAAAATTACAGAATAAAATGGCCATTTTGCCATCTCTCTCTCTCAAGAAAATGCTTACTAAAATTCAAAAATAAACTATCGAAATATATGAGGTTCTTGAACGTTGTTATCAAATTTCATAATAAAATCAGTATCATTTTAGGTTGGTGAGATTTGCGTTCGAGGATTTAATGTTTTCAAGGGCTACTATAAAAATGAAGAGGCCACTAAGGAGGCGCTTGATGCTGATGGTTGGCTCCATACAGGTGATATTGGACAATGGAATGCTAACGGAACTCTCAGCATTATTGACCGGAAGAAACATATCTTTAAGCTACAGCAGGTATGGCAATTCTCTACGCATTTACCTGTCAGCTTAACGATTTCGGCGAAAATTATTGATAGGGAAGTTATAAAAATATGAATATTATAGATATTATTAAGAGGAATTTATTATTATAGTGAACAGTTGATTTTATTGTTGTGATATATTTCCTTTAACTGAAGCAAATTTGACTAAAGCAGAGATATAATATCATAAATTTAGCTTGATTCAAATTTATTCATTTTCAATATTACTTAAATAAGTAAATTTTTCATCATTCAGGGAGAATATATCACACCAGAAAAGATCGAGAATGTCTATATACATTCGAAATTTGTCGCTCAGTTGTTCGTTCATGGTGAAAGCCTTAAAAGCTGTTTAGTAGCTATCGTCGTACCGGATGAAGAGGTAAGTTCGTTAGTTTAGTAAATTCAACCGTTCATTCATCGTACTGCACATATAGCCCCATGGGGTTATAATGTTCCTATTACATAGGAAGAGAAATTTAGTCGATATTTTTTTACGCGTATCAATGCTCTAGCGTCACAGGCCTCTCTGGTATCATGTGTATTGATCTGCCGCATTTGCTATGATAAAACGTATGAAGGAGCCTCCCACCTTATGCCATTCTTTTAACTTGCCTAATGTGATCATCATAAGGCTATCGACCTTTCTTTAACTCCTCAGCTGATATTTATTTAATTACCTGTTAAATAATTAACGGATTAATTATTTAATTTTTCATTTATTGTGAAAAGATATCATAGCTTTCAACTGAGATTAATGGCATGTAAGACCTATTCGTTTCACTGTTTTGCGCGCAGATTTTTCTGCAGAATTCATTTTCAAATTCTTCGCATTTTTCGTTTGATTTCTCTCATTTTCAGGTTTTACTAAAAAGTAGTGCAGATATCTTAAATATTCACGATGTCAGTTTCGAGGAGTTATGCTCAAACAAAGAGGTAAAGAAAATGATCCTTGTTGATATGCTCGATATTGGCAAGAAAGCGGGTCTTTGCTCTTTCGAACAGGTTAGTTTGGCAGCAGTTACCTGACGCAATACATTCAATAATATCTAGATACTTTATATGTTCTTAGGACCTTATCCTATGATATGGTTTCCACAGAAATTTATTTAATTGAAGGTGATTTGTTTTCGTGTCCATCTTCGTGCAAATAATTTTTCATATCATTATATCACAATGTCTTCAGCAAACATAGTCAATCGAGAGATATATGGGACTTCAGATTTGAGCAGCCAATTAATTGCATAAATTAGTAAAATCGCGTGGGAATAATGATTTCAAAATTTTATAGGTGCAAATGCATAGGCAAATTTTTAACACAAGGTTTCTAACATTATGAACTAATCGGTATTAATCGGTTACTGAGAAGAAGTTGCCTGACCGGCAATTGCACATAGGGACAAACATATGCACATTTAAGCAAACAGATGTGCCGACGTAAACTTGCAGTCATTCGTTGAGAGAAACCAGAAATTGCAGAAATACATAAGAGGTGAAGAACTTTATGTCTACAAATCGGAATAAACCAGAGTGAACCAGAATGAACCAGAATAAACCCGAATAAACCAGAAGTATGATAGCAAAATAGCAATTCTGGATATAAGTAATTCGAAGCAATATGTGATGTGATAGCAAAATTTATGATCGAAAGCAAATTTATGACCCATTGGAATGATCGAAAGCAATAAAAGCTTCTTTGAAGTAGGAAATATACAAATATAAAATAGATTCACTAACATCTTTACGAAAATCCAGAAAAGCAAGTATTCGAAACGAAATTGATGCTGAGGTAACTATTAAGTATCGAGAATTTACTTCTTGTTTGCTAGGAGCGTACGCAAGTATTGCTTAAATTGGGCAGTCATTTCTTTGACTTCGATATATGCTATATAAAAGCAGAATATTCCAGAATAAACCGAAATAAATCAGAATAAACCCGAATAAACCGGAATAAAACGGAATAATATAGACTTAAAGAATGTTTTCTACTTATCTTATCGAATTAATGTCTATTCAATTTTTAATCTATTTTATAGTAAGTAATTTAAATTGTATATAATTTCATCAACTAATATGAGAATATATCAGCAGCAATATTAAATGATTTTTTTCTTTTTTTTTTTCTACAATGCATTGAACGTAGTGATAAGCCGGACCGCACACATATCGCTACGACTAAAGTACCAAAGAATGCATGAACTTCGCATTTGTGAGAACAAAAATTGTGCTCATAATTACGTGCCAGCAATTATACTACTGAATAATGTGATTTTACTTCTCAAATGTATAAAATTTGTTAAATATTAAAATAGTTTCTAGAAAAAAGTCCTCAAAATTAATCGAGTCTTGCAATATTCGAGCAAAATTAAATTCATTTTTCTCATCGTTTCTTTTATCGAGTACCACTTCATTGCATAAAAGCACTCTTTATGAAATCCTTAATGTGATGTTACTGCACTGACAGATGCGACGAGACATCGGACAGAATACTAGTATCATCTATGTTGAACGCGAAAACAAAATCAGCGGACAAAATCCAGCCAGTTTATGAAATAAAATCACATTAAAGAGATTTTTCCACTAATTTATGGATTAAAAGTGGAGACATTGAAGTGCATCAAATGGATCTAAAGTGAGGTTCATGGACAGAGTAGTCGCTCAAGCTAAGCATTTATTACTACCTCAGGTAATAGTCGATGCATCTCTTAGTAGTACTATGTTGTGAAATTTAGTAGCTGCTAGGAGAAAATATCCTCTTAGACTTTCTTGTTATTGATGCGCTAAAATTATTAATAAATTATGAGATATTATACCATAGGCGTATAATAAGCGCTCAAATTCGTATCAAAATTTGGAAAATGCATTAAAAACTACTCGAATTATCGCATATTATCTTGCGACGACTTGAAAAGAATGAACGCAAAGAAAAGTTAGTGCAAAATTTAAATGGATATCATTTTTTTAGGTAAAGGATATCTATGTATCATCAGAGCAGTTCACCGTTGAAAATGATCTATTGACACCAACGCTGAAAGGAAAACGACGTAACCTCAAGAAACACTTCGCAATACAAATCGCTGAAATGTATTCGAAACTTAAATAATGTCATATAGTAAATGATTGTCATATATTTTTCAAATATTCTATCAGTTATTATTTTTTCATATTGTTTTCATTATCACTCATAATTAAACTAATAAAAAAATTATTTGCGATGGTTTCAGACGATTCTCAATGAAGTATAAGAAGCAATTTGTTCGCAATGATATTGGCGTTAAGGATAAACGAATGCAGGCAGCCCCATATAATTACATTCCTTATCAAGTCTATTCCTGAAATTCCGTTCCACTGAATACAAGAATGAAGGTTTCATAAGCGGTTTCTACGATAGAAAATTCGGTGAGCAACGATCACAATCAACGTTTCAGGATATGATTTCTTAGCGGAGTTCTTTGTGAACGTGATCAAGTTAATTGCAGTCGATCAAGTTGAATTATTTGTTATTGTGCAGTGGGAAAGATTAAAAACTTGAGAAAGATTCTCCAAAAAATTGAATGTAACCTGAATTTATAGGTAAGTAAATAAAAAAATACTTTTTTTTCTTAACTTGTCGCATCGTATTTCTCCTCAGTGCAAGAAAAATTTCGTAGAAATTCAAGACGAAAGGCTCTCCCATATTTTTCTCGCCAAACAGTTCCACTTCCTCCTCCTCAAAAGATTCTTCCTTATCCACTACGAGAATATTTCACGTCTTTCTCGTCTCAATATTTGTTTCGTTGCCGATGAATCTCGGCGGATGATGATCTTTCATAGGTAACTAAGTAGTCTAGTTGGTGGTAAAGTTGAATGAAATTTTAGGCTCAAATTTCCGTCGCTTTCATTCGTCAAGTTGCAAAGTACATTCTTCTCCTCATTAAGAAGTGTAGTCTTAAGAATTGCAAACGTTTCGAAGTTTTATCAATATTCCCTTCAAATAGCATGTTCTATAGCGGTTATACCTCAGACAGTAAGCGTTTGATAAGAATTGCTGTTCTTATTCGATTGGTTCTAATGATATAAGCAATTGTGTTCTTGAGAGCGTCACAATGTTACACCGTCACACCCTATTCTCTTTCAATTTCCATAATATGGTTAAATTTTCTAAAATATTTTAAACGCTTTGAAATTGCTGTTATGTCATGCTGTTATGATTTATTAAGTAATTGAATTATTAGGTAAGTATTTAGGTAATTAAGTAAGTAATTAGCCTGAGAAATGTTTTGATTGACATGAAAGGCCGATGTCATGATTGAAAGAAATATTTTCATTATTTATTCTTCTTTTGATTTATTTCTATTCTGAAAACTAGGCCAAAGTAAATTATCTTCGATAAACTAAACACTGAAACATTTCTTTCAGATTCTAAAATTCAAGTACCATCATTTAATTTTGGTAAGTTATAGCAAAAAGTTATACTTTCTTATCGCGTCGGCATCATATAATATTTGATATTATGCAATTGAAAGTCAGGTGAGAAATAAATTCGAAAAACTAATATAGATGAGAAAAGTGGACGAACAACAATTTCTTATTAACATCTGCTCTTCCTCAGCAATCTATTGACCATCTAAAAGATTAACGACAGGAAAGTGTTAGTTAAAAATGAAATAAATTTGATTGATACCACTCATATATAAATATATTTACTAGTAGTTTCTACTAGTATAATGGTAATTTATTTTTTATTTTTAATTTTTGACTCAATAAGGATAACTAAAATTTCTGGATAATCGAGGATATTTCCGGAATATGCACAATATTTTTCACTCTTATTCCGGAAAATTACACAATATTTCAGGAATATGAGTGAATATATAGGATGGCAATGATTTGCGCATTGTTTTCACCATTATAAATCTATTTTCAATAATTTTACATCCACCAACGAATTCTATATTTCATCAACGTTTTGTGGAAATAAATGGAAATTAGGAAATCACTTCACAATACGAATACTAAAAATTTCATTAAACAAGCAACCCCTATACAAATCATCTACTTCATTAGAAATATTCGATCAATATAGTCTTTTTAACTTCGATCATAAAATCTTATCGATATTTGTGCTGATGTATTTTTATTCGTTCAATTCGTATGTTAAGCAATATGAGGTGATCAGGTGATGTTGAAAGCGCCGTGAAGGTTTCTGGATGCCGACATGCCGCACCCACTTTTGATCAGTTACTCTATCTGCTCTTTATTTGTTTGGTTTCTTTTATTAATGCTAGTGAATAAAAGTTCGATTTGTTACTTATTTAAAATCATCAGTATTGTAACCAATAATTTTTCATCTCATTATTGATATCATAAATTTCATCTTATTGTTAGAATTTGGAAAACTTATCATCAACGATCATAAATAAGCGTTTATAACGATCAAAGTTTGTGAATCGAATGATCTCTTGTTGAGGCAGAAGTTATTCACTTCTGAATATTTTGCTTGCTTCAGGCAATCATCACTGATCTCTCAGTGTGCTAACATTTTCTTCTAAACATTCATTCATTCACTATGGTTGACCCATCATCGCTTGGAAGGTTCACTTTTCAGCTTCATTATTTTACTTTTAGGATTTCTTCGTTTTAATCTTTCTTTTCTTTCCGAATTTTCATGGACATTTTATCTAAGGATGAGTTTTTTTAAAGTAAATAAGCGAAGGGGCAAACCACTGAAGTAAGCAGGCAACTAAGCAACTTCGTAACGATAAAGTGGTAAAACGGCGAAAATTTAAACTTTTGAATCATATCGATTCAGTCGATTTAAGCGCATATTGCATACTGAATGATCCTAACGAAAGGTTTATCGACACTTTAGATGATGAGCGCTATTTTTAATGGAATAGAAATTTTGCCCGTAGAAATTTTCAAGAAAACGAATAGCAAAGAAAATGATGCGGCGGCTCATCAAATTTGAGGAGACTGAAATTAATCGAAATATAACGATAGAGGAAGTTTTGTACTCCTCATTTCCTTCCTCTTCTCTCACTTCACCCATCCCCTTTCCACTCATCCACCCTCCAACCATTAGCTCTCCAATGTGTCAGTGCTTATTAATCATCTAGAAAGTTGCATCATATCTTTCAAAGTACACTAAAAATCTCATGATCTCCAAAGAAATTTCATTTAATTTTATCATCACATTTCTTGTCTCATAGTTAGAAGATATTCTGAACGAACGTCAAGAACCATTGGCTGTTGTTATCGGTCACCTTGCCCAGCTCAGCTGTTCTTATCTGTATTGCTCGTCAACAATACATAAAGGAGAATATAAAAGTGTCGAGAGAGAGAAAGGGCAAAGAAAAAATTGGGCCATTGCCTTCAACGTTATCAGGATTCTCCAATATCCTACTGTTGTTTTGTTAGTGATCTGTCATATAGACGATTTTTTGAGGATAAACATAAGTAATAGTGATGAGAATCACCCTAAACCTATAGATCAGAATCTCATTCCAGCTATTTTTACAAACAAAATGAACAAACTTATCGAATGATATATTAAGCTTGATCGGAAGTGGAGTAGTTTCTACGATCATCTCATTATGCTCATTCGTTATTGCCGCTTTTATGACTATGATCGCAAGTCTAACGGCTTATTGGTATATTTCGGGATCGTCGTATCCGAAACTCAAGAACAGCGTCGATCTCAAACGGCAAACAAAAACTTTGAAAGTATTGCATCACGAATATCTCTTAAAAGAAAATAGAATTATGTAACCTTCACATTCTTCTTGGAATTGGTTAAATGTCTACCGAAAAAAAAGAAATGATGGAACAGTGATTCAGCGCAGATATTTTGGTCATTTTGATTTGTCTTTCCGCGAAATAAGCGAAAAATACTCAGTAATATTCGTATTCGAAATTCGTCGAATCGCCTTCGGTCGAATTTTATCAGGTTGATCTTAACGATTTAATGGACATTCTATATTGATAATATGCAGTATGGTGGCTAATATACGAGCTGATTACTCGATCTTTTGGGTAACAGTTTATCAGTGATAAAAGATTAATTTATCAATTTTATTTACTTCTAAATGTCACATCGTTATTTATCTGTATTGTATCACTTTTTCAACTAATTTACTTATGATAGGCTATTAGCTATAGAAACTAAAATTTTTATTATATATTACACAGATTTATTGTTGTTCTTTTTGAAATAATAACTTGAAAATGTGGATTGTTCTGCTTTTCAAACGAAATTCATATACTCTTTGATAAATGCTAATTTTAACAAAATCTTCAATAAAATAAACGGATTTCTTTAAATGGAGGAAATAGATTGAACAACTGCAAAAATGATGGATATTATTGAGGATGGTTCACGCGTGTCGGCATGTCTTAAGGATGGCGAATTGAAATCGCGTAATTTCGACGACTCACTTACGGTTTATGAAGCCATACGGCGTGGATTACGAGTTTCACAAAATGGACCAATGCTTGGATATAAAAAACAGCAATCCGATGATAAAAAGCCATATGCTTGGCTCACATATAAGGAGGTAAGATCTGGGGCCATTGCCCTTGTCCCTGAGTACTAAGAAATGACTCATAATGGTGAACGTCAAAATTTTTCCTCTTTTTTCTATTTTTTGCAAAGAGAAAACACCAATCTAATATGATCTCAACAATCTGATCTGGAATATAGAATTTCTTTCAACTAATGAAATAAGTACAAAATTTAGCAAATTTTAATGCAATGGAATAACAACTTTCAAAAATAGCTCAATGTTTCTAATCATATTTCTGAGTAATGGTACTTCAGGTCGTTATTTCCTCTACACTGAGTGCAAAATTTTCTCTTATTTTAAAGTTGCTTTGTTGACCTACATCAGGATACTATTTAAAATCTATTTGATCAACTAAAACTTTCCTTTGTGATGATGTAACTTCTATGTTCTCTGCTGCATGCTTTGGAAAGATCCTGAAAACGGGTACACTTTAGATTTTAAATTTTACAAACGAAGTCTTCCAGACTTCGCCTTAGCATTTACGCCTAAAGAGTGTCATCCAAATAGGCCGATCATTTCGTATCAGAAGCTGTCGGTTTAATCACGATGTTGGCGCTGCAATTTCCCTCAAGCCTTTAATTTTCAATTTTACACAGGTAATCGACCGGTCGGAGGATTTAGCGAATGGTCTACAGAAACTGGGGAATATACCAGGTCAACAAACTTTTTTGGGCATTTATTCGAAGAATAGGCCAGAGGTAAGCAATACTTCATTCAAACTCCGCATTAGAAATATTGATTTTTTTTGTCTTAGGCCTTCAAAAAACCTGGATTTTGACTATCCTTTGCGGATGTCCTCCCTTTTCTTTTCTCGTCAACCCCCTCCCCCTTCCATTAACCAAAAAACGGTCCACGTGAATGTATCTCCGCGAAGAAGCGCATAGTCTTTTCGAATGGTTTGACTTCCATATGTGCTAGAGGGTTAGCCGGATAAATTTATTGTCTCAACGGGAAACTGCACGATGAAATCCTCATTATTGCAAAAATTGTTTTGTTCTGATAAGTATGATTTTTTGAATAAAGCGTTAGGTGTATGTTTACTATGACTGCCGGCCACATAGATGGCCAAATAGATATTTATTGGTCGCATCTTCTTATTGACTCAGGTATTGTTCATTTTGTTAATGTGGGCTCCTTTTCCTTGCTCTACTCGTCCCGCTTCCCCAGTCTAATAATGCAACCGCTTTATAAAGTTATATGCGCAAATACTTCAAATAGGTGTATAAATAAGAGTACTCAAGTGTGTTTCTCCATTTTAGAGGTTCATCCAATAAGGGCAATCAAAGGTTAATCCAAAGTTAATCCGAAGTTAATGCATTTTAAAAGTTTAAAAGTTGATCCAAAGTTAATCCAGATCTTCCCTGTTATTTGTTCATGTTTTAAAAAAGTTTATAAAGCCTACCGAATATTGGAACTTCAATGACGATAATTCATTTTTACTGCAGTGGATTATAAGCGAATTGGCAGCCTATAATTATAGAAATGTTGTTGTTTCACTCTACGATACATTAGGTGCCGATGCACGAATATTTATCATAAATCAAACTGCTCTACAGTTTATTATATGTGACGATGAGCAGAAACTTAAATGTAAGTATAAATCGTAATTGTTGTTCTATATATCTTCTATGCTAATCAGTTTTTTGAAGATTTTATTGCTGAACATTGAGCTAATAAGACAAAACTTCAATTATTAGTAGAATAAGCAAATGTGATTTTTCTATTCTAATGAATTAAAATTCAATAGGAACTATTTTATGTATTTTGAGACGATTATGAGCTGAACCGTACCGGGAACTTACTGCGCGCGACCCTCGAAACCTTAAATAAGCGAATTCATTGTATTCGTGGCAGCCATGTGCACTATAAGAAAGCGTGGGCATGAGTACGAAAGATGAGTCTGTGCGTGATCGGTTCCCACAACAGCGCATAGACGAAGCGATTATGCATAACATTGAAGTTGTAGAGCCGATCATTAATGAGTAAATGTGATTTTTAGAACGTTAGATTTGCAGTTGCATATAATCGCTAAGAGCTCTAAAGTCTGTCGATGGTTATGTTTCTTAAATTTCACAGATTTTGTGCTAATATTATGAGCACATTCGTAAGCGATATTGTTCAATTATGATGCGCCGAGTAGGTAGTAGGTTGAAGAAATTGTGGTGAGCGCTTCTGACTGGCGTTGTAAAAGTATGTTTGAGTCGGTATAGATATGACTTTAACCTTAACTTAATAAATTCAAGTAAAACAAATTTCGAAACAAATAAATCTAAACGAAAAAACGTCGTAGAGTATGCGCGAAAACTGGTCTAATCAAGCATTGCATTAAATGGTGCCTCGATTGACGTGCATTGATTGAAGTAAATAAAAATAAAGATATATTTGCAGCACTTATCGATAGTGCATCACAACTTCCATTGCTTAAGCACATCGTCGTTATCGAACCGTATAGTAGTGAAGTACAGAAAAAAGCGGAAACGGCTGGAATTTCTGTGCATAGATTCCACGAAGTCGAGAAACTGGGTCGCCAGTTACCCAAAACCAACTTCCAGGTCGCTATTTCCTGCCGTCTTACGGGGCTTATGTAGGGGTAAATATATAAAAAATTGGGGTAAAGAAATTTTGACTTGTAAAAAATAGAACTTAAAATTGCCAATGAATAAACGGTGATCTAGCGGACCTTTTGTGGAATTGTTGCGCTTAACTAACACTTAAAAGCATTTTTGGAACGAGCTAAAGACGAAATTTAATTACTTTACTAATTCAACGAATCTTTTCCTTCTCGATAAATTATGCGAGCAATTTTTCGTCTCTCGAAACTTACTGAACGAGAAAGGTACGTGTGTAATGCAACGAGACTTCACTAAGCGTGAGGCCAATATTCATCCTAAAATTTTAGCCACACCTCTAAACCAACTTAAATATCTCCAATAAAACCTCCACTTCAAAATCGTTCCGGCATTGAGGTGAGTACCCACAGTCTTTTTTCTGCTAAATTTATTGAAAGCAGCAATTGTTGAATTAAAAGCAATCACATTCGATAAGGCAGCACCCATTTGTAATTATGGATTTTTTAATGTATCTTACTTGTTCACATCAAGGAAACATTAATTTAACTGTAGAAAGTGTTTTTTTCTCGATTTACCTGTTGAATGGTACCTTGAAATTCAGGCTTAGCAATGATAATTTCAGTATTTACCTAGGTCATTACTTTTACTAATTTTATTTTCAATCAATTTCACTGATTTCTTCTTTTTCCAACGATGCGTTCGAGAAAATCGCCGACAAAGATTATTAGCGTATCGTTTAGTTTGGCAAATTGAAATTGTTGTACATTGAAAACTAACGATGAACAGTATCATTTTGGGCTGAAACCCATACCTGAGCGATGTTTTCTTTCGCATTTTAATGGCGATAGAGTTCACTCCTATCAGTTATTCCACTTTTTCCGATCAATGAATGAAAGTAGCGATAAAAGCTCAAAGCAAATAACAGCCAGCTGCATTTTTATTCACCACTTTTTCCACTCACTCATATAAAATGGTTAGATAATTCACTTTCGTATTCTTAGTTGCCAAGCCCAGAGGATCTATCAACGATATGCTATACGTCGGGTACAACAGGTATGCCGAAAGGAGTTATGCTCACGCATGCAAACGTCATAGCCGGCAGCACAGTTCTAGATGTCGTTAAGAACACCGATGTTACTACGCAGGTTTGTATGCAATATTCCGAAATGATAGACGCTACAACATATGTGGCTATAGGCCGTTGTTGCTTTAAAACTTCTGTAGACTATATCTGTTCTGCTATCGATTGGATTGGTCGGAAGTCTTTTTTTGCTAAAGGCAGATCAGCCATAATATACAAAAATGCTCGAAGTCCACATCTTATGGCATAGTTCTGCACATTTTTTTTTTGTTTATCATAATCCTCGACATTTTTCAGGATGTTCTAATCAGCTATCTACCATTAGCGCATATGTATGAGCGGCTGTTAGAGTGTGCATGCTTTCAAGTTGGCGCTCGCGTTGGTTTTTTCAGCGGAAATATTGCTACAATTATCGATGATATTAAACAACTTAAACCAACCGTTTTACCTTTAGTACCACGTATACTGAATCGTATTTATGACAAGGTTTGTACAGCATAATAAAAGAATTTTCCGCTTTTATTAATTTTAATTCGTTGAAATAAAAAGCGAGATTCATGAAATAAAAAGGTGTGCTACTGCTGATATATATTCAAAAAAAGGGGAGCTTTCCGAAATTTTCGGATATAATCGGATATAGGAAGTGCTTTCTCATCTTTTGAAAAAGTTGATGCGAGCTGCTATCGGAAGAACCATGGAATATTCGAGGAAAAAGTTATGGAAGATCACTACTTCAGAAATTAATTTAACTATCAAATACTAAAAGTTTGGGGAGGCGAGATTTCGTAGTTTTTGATAGATATATCTAGGCTGACGTTGTTTCCACTTGTAATTTTCGTTATCAGGCTAGGGTCGGTAAAGGATTAAAGGTTATGACGTTTACAGTAGGAGGTAGAAAATTAAGATGTTCACTATCTGCTCGAAGACAGTTCTCGAACTTCATTTTTGAATGAATATAATGCTGCCAGTGCATAGTTGTTGAGCTATTGGAAAGTGTTCTATATGGTATATCTATTGATTTGAGGTGATGTTCGAGGTGAAGAAATCGCTAATTAAGCGGATATTATTCGCTGTTGCATTAGCATATAAGAGGAACGAATTACAACGGTAAAATATTTTTATTTCACACTAACAGAGGTTATTTATTTTGTGATCATAAACGTTGTGTATTTAAGTCTGATCACTTTCTTTTATAGTTTTGATTGATGTTGAATTTGACCCAAGTAAACCAAAGTTCATTTTTATATAAGCCTCTATTTTCCAGTTTATTTATCTCAACGAAAAAAACATCAAAAATCTATCAAAATCCATTTAAATTGGTGTCATATCTAAGTAACAAGTTGCTCTTTACCAGTTCTTGATGCCTTATCAATTAGTAAGTTCATGTCATTCTAATCATCAACTTCTTTGTGAACGTAATCAACAACAGTCAAAGTGAATGTGAAATTAGGTGAGATTATGTTGAATTACAGCGGTTGATCTTTCACGGTAAGTACGCCCTCCGCTATTCGGTCATATTCTTAACTACTATAGTACCATTGAAACCATATTACCTCTATAAGTTCGAACATTTTTTTCACCTAATTTCAAGACGACGGATGGTTGATTATTACCATTCTTTGAAGTTATTCAGATGTTTACTCGTTTGTAGAAGACAGCTTTCAAGTTGGGTGGAACGTTGCTTGCAGCCTGACGCTACAGGACTTAATAAGAAAAATGTGACTAGCAATAAGTTTTACTGTTTCGTTTAGTTACTTACATACACTGTAGTAGTTTCTTTTTGGTATTTATGCTATATTTTTATTTCTCAATAATTCAAAAATTTCGACACAGTTTTTAGTAATTTCTCAGCAATACAACCAGAAATAAAATCACAATTTGCAGAGGAATTCTTCGTACGGATTCGTTTTTTGATAAATATATCTTCAAGAAGATACGTGATCAAGTAGGTGGACGTGTTAAGCTTATGACTCTTGGTTCCGCACCTACTGCACCAGATGTCCTCGCTTTCGCACGTGCTGCTTTCGGATGCGTTATCATCGAGGGCTATGGTTTATGATTTCACTCCATTTTTGAATCGTTCATTTAAAATAACCTGATACTTAAAATAAAGCCGTTAAATTTTGAGGTTGTTTATTGTGTAATATACTGTTAAGAATTAAAATAATACTCGTTATAAAATGATAAGAGTAATTTTATAGGCTATCAAAAAGAAATATAGGTCATTGTTTGCGAGGCAACATCATCGTTAAAAATGCGTTAATTTGTGAGTTACGTAAGCAATCGAATTCACTTATGCAGAAGTTCATCCGCCATTAATAATGCATACCCATTATATAGAAAGGAAAAGAAGTTCATATTCCAGAAAAGTCATGTATGTGGGTGGTGTTGGTGATTTTTTTCTGATCCTTGATTTTCACGAATTTTGCACCTGTATTGAGAATCAAGCGTCTACGATTGAAACACATCAAATATGGAATAGATTACATCTACGAAAATTACATTGCAGATTAGTTGGTAAGCTTGACAAATGGACTTTTCTCTATGGTACAAATGCGTCAATGCTACGTGTATATGCGTTTTTAAGTTTAGTTCCTAGTTATCATGACCAATGGGATATGGTTATAATGAATTATTTGCAGAATTCAAATTTGAAGCACTTATTGAATTCCTAATTCAGGCCAAACGGAATGTGTTGCCGCATGCACAAGTGGCACAGAAGCTGATTATGAGCCTGGTCATGTAGGCGTCCCGATCTCTTGCAACGCTGTCAAACTTGTCGATGTGCCCGAACTTAACTACTATGCTAAAGATGAGGTTAATTATCATCCGGTATAACTATACCCCATCTATTGAACTTCCCTCGGCAACTACTTTTTTGTGTCAAGAAACTGTTTCAAAAATGAGAATCTGAGGTAATATGGACCGGAAAAAAAAGGCAGGAAATATTTTAGAAATAAGAAAATGCGAAAAAATATATATATAAAAAATATAATACGTCGACAAAATTAAGCCGACGATGTTTCAGGTAGGAGAGATATGTATACGTGGGAATAATATATTCAAAGGTTATTATAAAAATGAGGAAACAACGAGAGAAACACTAGATGAGGATGGTTGGCTACATTCAGGTGATATTGGACGTTGGACTGAAAATGGGACCCTTCAAATTATCGATCGAAAGAAACATATTTTCAAACTTCAACAGGTAAGCTAAGAATTTTAATAGCCACATTTTCAGCTTCATCAAATGCTTTATCGGTGAGTATTCAATTTTTTTAATCCCGTTGACTTCGGCTCTAAGAAATGCCGAGTGAAAATAAAAGCAACTAGTACAGCCTACGGCTTAGACTCATGTTTGTAGTTATAATTTTGCTGCAGTATCTCCTATCTTCAAAGGTTATCAGTTCTTTTGAAAAAATGAAAGCAAGATTTAATATTAGCTCCAGTATTAGCTCCAATATTAGCTCCAACATTAGCTCTAATATATTGGTGAGGAGAATATTTAAGTTGCTTGGAAAAACTATGGAAATATTTTCGAAATACAATAAATCTTAACGAAAATAGATATTATAGCATCTAAAAATATGAGCCTAATAATGCAGTGATTCATTTAGGGAGAATATATAGCACCAGAAAAAATCGAGAATGTATATGCACATTCACCCTATGTGGCACAATCGTTTGTCTACGGAGAAAGTTTAAAAACGTGTCTAGTGGGTATTGTCGTACCTGATGAAGAGGTGAGCTACATTAATTCTCGAGGCTGTTGATTAGCGATTATGATTCATGCTAAGAAGAAGGAACTGAATTGACCATGCCGAACACCTTAATATTAGGTTTTTAAAAGGAGGCAGTCGAATTACATGTGGTGAAGTATTGGAAGGAGTTTTGTGATTTCTTTGTATAAGTGAATTGGAGAGTTGAATATGTGTTTTCGTATATATATGATAGGAATTATGCAACTTTTGGCCTATTCTGATAAAACGGGCAATATGATGGAATTTATGAGGTGATAATTTCATACCTTTTTGGTACAGTAACTATTTTTAGGGACTGCAAAATCTGAGCGCAAGCCGACGAGAGCTCGATGGAGCGACCTTTGATGAGTTGTGCCTCAATCCAGTAGTAAAAAAGTTGATATTCGAAGATCTCATCGAAGTTGGAAAGAAGCAAGGATTGCATTCCTTTGAGCAAGTATGTCGATATATGCAACAAAATATTGTACGCTCCGTCGTTTGGAGGAGTGATGGAAAATATCGGCGAAAAGGAATGCCAAGTTGAAAAGCAACGTGCTTCTCCTAACAAATAAGGAGGACATGCAAAGATGACTCCAAAATTTCAACCAATCTTAACCAGTCGCTGATAATCCTGAAGTTTTATAGGGTGGCTGAGCACTTGAAAAGTTCCTGTTGTACGCTTGCATATTTGCTCGACTTTTTGTGGAAATTCTTTCACAAATTTTGCGCCTGTATTAATAATGATCCGAAGTCTATTTTCTTATTTCCTAATGCTTCATTCATTTATTTAAGGCTTTTAGTTTTAGAAAACAATTATGCGACGTCAATAAATGATACTGGTGAAGATCACATTGATGATTATGACTCAATAATTTCACTAAGAGATAGCAGATGGATGTTTCATGAAGAGTATAAACTGGCTAGGATACTAGGCTACAATATTGCTCCGCTTCCATACAGGACTCTGTGATAAACAAGGTGAATAATGTTTAAGAAAGGTGTATGTTCGACGAGAATAAAGGGACTAGTGAGGACGTTTGTAAAGATCTAAACAAAAATTTAAATTATTATTAATCTTAGTTAGCGTAGCATTAGAACAGGAATGTTAGCACAATGATTTGGAATGATCGTACCTTACGAAAGCTCCACTTCATCATTAAAACTAGTGTCATTCGTGCCTTTGAATTCATTTACAGTAAGTTACTCGTTGTGGTTATATTTTTCAAAATCCTGGTAATGAATTGTTTGAAATACCGTTACAAATTGCTCGAAAACTTGAACCTCCAGTATAAACTTCAAATCTCATCGCCAAAGACGTTCAACCATGTCTTGAGGAGGAATGCGTAGGTACTTTCGACAGATTTGTGAAAGTTCTACAAAGTTTGCGCACTCAGTAGAATGTAGGAATGTATGATGTCATATTTGCGATATTTCCGGATGTTTTTTGAATTTAGGTTAAAGATATCCATGTAACATCGGAGCGTTTTACGATGGAGAACGACCTCTTGACACCGACGTTGAAGAATAAACGGCCAAACCTGAAGCGATATTTCGGCATACAAATTCGTCAAATGTACTCGAACCTGAAATAGTTATTGATCAAATTTGCAATAGATAATTGAAATTTATTGACTATCAGATATAGTGGACTTATCGGCACAGTTAGATGATATATAGCGAACTTAACTGGCCAAATAATTATGAGCGGATAAGAAATATTAGCGGTTTCAGCACATTAGCGTTCTCTTGAGATGAATGCCAACGTGAAACAGTGAATTATAAGTTTAGAAATCATTGAACGTAGATACATTTTATCTTCGTTGTGGCGGAAAAAATTGCTTCCAATATAAGAATGTTTGAAGTTGTGGTTATATTTTTCAAAATCCTAATAATGAATTGTTTTAAATACCCTCACAAATTGCAATTGTTAAATGTCATCGGACGTTATTTATTGCCATCTTAAATGACTAATATCGACATGTGGAAGTTGAATCGGCCATAACTTGTTATTACTGACGAGTCACTGTTATTAACATTTTGCTATTAATGTTTTCTTGCGATGCTATCTTAATGTTACGAATAAACTTTTCTCGGATTGATTCAAGCACTCCATATTCATCAATTCGAGAGGAGAGAGTACTGACAGAGGGAACGGTTACGAGGAGGACAGTGGAAAAATGGTTGGCAGTTAATGCGAGCGCTGACGTCGACGTTTATATGCAGCCGATTGCGCAAGAGCAGCTGCCGAACGACGGGATGGTGTTGACATATAATGATAATTTATTGCAACACACAACGACTGCGTCATGACGAGATGCAGTGGTGGGATGGGTACCTTTCCTACTCAGGTCGGCGTCCTCTGCAACACTTCGTCCACTGTATATCCTCATCACATCCCCTATGCATATAATTTTGATGTTCGGTTGGAGGAATCGAAAGAAGAGTCGTCAAAAAAATCAATTTCGACATAATCGGCATAGCCGAAAGTACGAAGGAAAGGCAGATAGGCTGTTGATCGGTTAAACGGCAGTTGCTTATCTTAGCGAGGAGAGGATAAGATATTGCACGATGAAATCGGATTGTGTTTCTGAAGAATGAAAAGCTCATCCACCTCTCATTCTTGCAAAATTGCGTAATTAGAGCTAAAATCAAAAGCGAAACGACTGTTTCAAACATAAGCCTCACATAAGTGCCGAATCATTAACGACCACGTAATTTTTGTACGATATGATTGTAGCGGTTAATGAAGAGCAATCTACTTTCACCGTTAAAAGGTTACATTACCGTTCATCGTTATAAGAACCGGAAGCAACAAGGACCGATATCAATGATCGACAGTGAAACTCTCTGGGCGACAGTCGATGCTGAGGCACAACGACAGCAGCGGGCGCTCAAAGCCCCCTTACAGTTGGCGGATCGACATCATCAGCCTACTGTAGCCAGCGAAAAAGATGCCTATCCGATCCTCTGCTTATCTTGCATCGCAGCTCAATTCTTTACAAACTCGTTGCCGACCGGTCTGACGAAGTTCGCTTAGGATCGAGATAATGGCAGCACATTTGACGTATGGTTCATTTGATTTGAAGACATCATTTCAAAAGACGGTTCGAAGCTTGATGAGGCCGAAGTGACCGCCTCATTATCTCGACATTCGGTGCTACCACGTAAATCCTCTTCATTAAGCATCTTCTGCCGAAGAAAGCTTCATGAAGTTTCCTTCGAAGGCTCCGTCTTGATATTATAAGAGCTCCTCGGACACAGCATGTCGGTTTCGTCTACTTCATGACTCAGCACAACGGCCAGTCTCTCAAGGACTGTACGGAGATTCTTTGTTCTTCATTTCTTTTAAAATTTATTTCTAAATGCAGTTTGACACTTTGCTTAGCCTAATGGCCAGATACTGAATGCTGCCACGACATCTCGATTGACTCATCTAATATATGTAATTATACGACTTTTTTCTTTGCAGTATTGCTCCGCTTCCTTATAGGACTCTGTGATAAACAAGGTGAATAATGTTTACGAAAGGTGTATGTTCGACGAGAATAAAGGGATTAGTGGAGGCGTTTGTAAAGATCTAAACAAAATTTAAATTATTATTAATCTTAGTTAGCGTAGCATTAGAATAGGAATGTTAGCACAATGATTTGGAATGATCGTACCTTATGAAAGCTCCACTTCACCGTTGAAACTATTGTCATTCGTGCCTTTGAATTCATTTACAGTAAGTTACTCGTTTAACTTTCAAAGTGAATAAAGTGTATACTACTCGTGCATTTAACGATTCAATCTTATCGAATGTGGAGTTTTTTATGATCAGAGCAATAGTATTTTCTTGGCTGCCACAAGTGCGCCTCCCCTCTGCCCGTCCCGCCGACATCGATTCTCTCCTGTACTGAATCGATTTCAGAGAGGAATCCCGCATAGGTCAAGGAAATGGTTGAGTATGTCGTGAATCACATTCGTGGGGCATGACCCCTCTTATGATGAGTGTTAATGACGCAATCAACGTCTTTTAGTGCGAGTGAGCATGGCGTATCTCTTTGAAGTACGCTCGGCAACAATGCTCATTGAGATTAGCCTCAATTACTTGCATAACGCCTTTCACCCTTTGGTGGCTCTCTGAAAAACGATGTGAAATGTGATAGGAGCATTCTAGTTCTCTAATATTATTGGCTCGGCTTAATCGGACAACTCCAAACATTTGCTTGTAATAATCGGAAACCAAATTGAGAATAAAGATGCAGATTATTTTTGGAGAACGAGAAAAAGAGACGAAGCAGCCGTCACTTCGAAATGTTCCATTAAATATGGAATTACTAAATTCCTTTTGAAACATTTGATACTTGCAGAATACGTCTTAAGAGAAGACATTGCACCTCTATCCAATCGTGGATCTCCCATGATCTCTTCATATCTTTCCTGTGCAAATAATTATATTGTACCATATGTATATATATATATATATATATATATATATATATATATATATATATACGTACTTGGATGACTGACAAAGAAAAATGAGAAATTCCTGAATAGTCCACGAAAAGAATACTACCATTTGGAAAGCGATGAAATACCCAGACACCTAGCATAATGCAGAGTTTTGAGCATGCAGCTTATTCGACCAATTTGTTTTGCAAGTAATCATTGAAAAACAAGGTGTGCAAAGCGCCTCTGTGTTTTAATTAACGTGGCGACGCATATAAACTACCTCTGTACGAATCATTTTCCTGCGATCCCGCTATTGTGTGACGAAAAGTCGGCCAACATAAGTCCACATTTTTTATTTTTTATTCTTGAACGTTTATCACTGAGCATAAATCTGCAGAAATAATTAAAATACTAAAAACTAAGCTTAGGCAGGGAATATAAACGAAGTTGTTCAATTCTTTAGCTTGAACATGTGTAATCGATAATACGTGGAGCGGCAAAATATAGGATCGATATCCAAGCGATCACAAGAAAATTCCCAGAGAACGATCACTCCGCAGATGGGAATATTTCTTCCAAAGGAACGTTCACGAACATGGAGAAAAGCAGCATGGAATAAATCGTCATGGGAGGAGGATGTGGTGGGAAATTTTGCCTCGGTGTTGTGCGCACTGACTTGTTGAAAACAAAAAAGTATTTATAAGGAAGACAAGAAAAGAGGAAATAAGCGTACCATTAAACGACATCAACTTCGCGAGTTTCTCCGCTTTCTTGATCTTTCCTCATCACTAATTCCCTTCTCACTGAGATGTAATCTCGTCGATTTCCATCGCCTCTCCGAAATATTTTTTATCTTGTCGGAATATTCGTCGTTAAAAATTTGATGTAATGTGTTTTATTAGCCATCCATCTGCTCCGCGAATTTATAATTTGTACTTAAGGGATTAATAAATTCAAAAATCGAATTTTTCAAATTCTTTCCTCAATTTTACGACTAATAAGCTTATAATTTATGGGGTGGTGGGGACAAAACAACAGCAACAAGATTTACACCCAGTATTCTTCACTATATGGGGAAACCTTTAAAGAAACCTTCTAAACCTTTAAAGTGTCGATTCATACGATTCAAATAAAAGAGCATATAGCGGTTTATACTCGCAAACGATAGTATATACGAGAGGTCTAACTGCAATTCTTTGGAAATATTTTTCTGCCATCTTTCTTTTTCCATATATTAGCAGAATATATTGGAATTACAATAATCGATGATGTAGAAAATTTCCAGCAATATACTAAAGTGTCATTCTATCAAACCTTTCATTTCATTGAGAGATTAAGCAACCTGTTCACATTGATGAGCGAAGAGGTGACAAAGGAGGGCTATTTCTTGGTTACTGCTTGAAATATTTATTTACATTTCTATTAGGATATCATTTCAACGTAAATTGAATTATGGCAAATTATATGCCACAAAATATACACGGATCTCAACGTTAGTTGTTTAAATGAACAAATGAGAAACTATTATGCGCAATAAACGAGTCACAAAAACATTCTTAAACAAATGCGACATAACGAATGGCCTTCTTGTTTAAATTAAGAATTTTATGACGTTTGTGAGCGATTAGCTAATATATCGAAAAAAATCCCCCATTTTACTCTATCAAATAATTAAATTATTTAATTAAACGAAATTTTGACTAATTAATTAATTAATTAAATTTGAATTATTTAATTTTTTACAGACTGCAAAATTTCTTTAGCATTTTTATTCATATACTGAAGAGTTTTTTAAAATCATTTATTAGAGGGACGAAATGCCATCGGTACTTTGGATGGTATTATTTTAGAACTGATAAAGAAATGAAAGTATATAAAAGACAAAAAAAATATTTGATATTTCTTTAGCAGTAATTAACACATAAGTAGAGAGAAATTTCTCCACGAATATACAATATGAATGACTAGCATAACAACGATCACAACAAAACAATACAGCGATCTGTGATAACAACGTGATAGTACAGCGATCTGTGATAAAGCTTGCTGTATTGCCAAATGATCGATTTCGGGAAAATGCAGGATCAGGTGAAGGTGACGAATTGGGAAGGATTCGGAAGAGGTACTTTGAAGAAACGAGTAGCACGCCTGAGGAGCGAGGAGTAATGAGATATAAGTTGATGCCCTCCTTTTAATTCCTTCGATATTTTGGCGGCAAGCTGATATGACAAAAACAGAGGAATCAATTCATGCAATTCATTTAGTACAATACGGTGCCCACTGTGGAGCTTTACGGGAATAGCTCCAACTGTAAAAGTGGCCGAATGCATTGTGGATAACGTTTAAAGGATATACGAAGGACTTTTCGAAAATTTCGTTGAATAATTGAATTTAATGAGTGAGATAAATTATGGATTTCTATTCTATTATAGTATGAGAATAAATGAAGTTATTTCAAGTGATATTAATAATTTGGCTGCTTAAAAAGCACAACACATGAAAATAGAGAGGAATTCCTTCACGGAAATCGATCAAAATGATAGGCATTCGCTACTTCCTCAAAAACAATGGAATTCCCAGCGTTCATATCGAATATGATTTCTATGGATTTTATTTGCTGAATTTTGAAAGGGAGAAATATTGATATTTACTGCGTCGTACTATTTGAGAAAGAGTTTAGCTCACGATACGATTATTATGGCTTTTACGGTCAGTGCTAGCGAGCGCTCCAATAAGCCAACATTCTTTTTGTTTCCCTAAAGCTTTATTTACGAGAACACTACCAACTAGGATGATAGACGTTGAAACGCTTTTATTTCCTATCTCTTTCTTTGCTTCCGCCTTAATTTTATTGTAATAACTCTTTCTAGACACATAAACAACATAATAAATAGTTTGCTAAATGATTAAAAGAAAACTTTATTCGAAATAAATATGCGGAAGAGGCGAAAATTTAGTTAACTCTATTGTTCACTAAGAAATTTTCAACTTTAGCAATAATAAAATGGAAATTTTTCGAAGTACTGCATATATCATAATGCGGAAATACTTAACCAACTATGGCCGCAATATTAAAACAGCAGAGTTACGGAAAATGAAATCATAACTGTGGAGGAGAGCACGAGAAGCTGTTGACAAAACGGTGTCGATGCGGATGCGGCTCGCTTATATGGACTCGCTTCTGAATCGAATGTCGATAATTCATAGTCTTTTGTATGCAGTTTACCTGAAATTTGTTTCTGAAATTCAGTAAATATAAATAAAATATACATTTAATAGAGGAAGTTTGAATAAGAAATTACAAAGAATTCCAAATTACAGAAAAAAGAAATTCCATACCAAAATAACATTTCTCAATATTTATTCCGGCAACGAGCCTTCCCATTGCGGTATAGCCAGTAACCAATGGCTCTTCAAGGATGCAAAACTTCCCATAGTCGACATCCTGTTTCAATAAAGAAAATATTATATCGAGATCACTCGATTCACGATAGTTGAACACCTGAGAAGGCACCAATGGACCTGATCCACCTTGTAATGACGCAGTAAGCCTGCAAAAAATGATAAGTTTTATTTAACTCCGATTACATACACGAATGACTCAGAAGGTTTTTACCGAAGCATATTTAGTTGGCATGATCAGTAATATGAAATAACGTTTCAAACATCGGAAAGTAATTCATTCGTGCTTTAGTCATTCAAAGTAATTCATCCTCTCATGCAGAAACTAAGGAGAAGCCTCAATTTAAGGTCAACAATAAGCCCAAGCTTGAGGTCAAGTTTAAATCTATGAATAAGGTCAGGAACAGACCTATACCTAAAGCTAAATTCAGGCCAGAGATCTAGGCCAAGATTCAGCTTGAGGCCAAGTTTAGGCCTAAACCTAAGGGAAGAGATAAACCTATATTTATGACCGAATTCAGGACTATGGATAAGGCTAAACTCAGGCCTAAGACTGAGGGCGAGATTCAGCCTAAGGCCAAGAACAGGCCTAAGCTTGGGGCCAAGTTTAAGCCTGAGCCTGAGGGAAAGGATAAACTCATACTTAAGGTCAATCCCAGGGCTAAGAGTAAGGAAAAATCCCAGTTTAGGGTCAAGAACAGGCCCAAAACTTAGGGCCAGGTTTAGGCTGAAGCCTAAAGGAAAGGACAAACCTATATTTTAGATCAAATTCAGGCCTAAGATTAAGGCCAAGATTTGGTTTAAGATCAAGAACAAGTCTAAGCTTAGAGCCAACTCTGGGGCTAAGAATAATTCCAAAAATAAGCCTATATTAAGAGCAATTCCAAGCCTAAAATTAGGACCGAGTTTGGGTCTACAACTGAGGCCAAAAGTGAAGATGGGGCGTTTAGGCCTAAACCCGAGGTCAACTATACACGTATGTCTGGAGCCAAGATTCAGTTCAGCCCAAAAAATGAGACGACGGTTAAGGTTAAGCCTCAGTTTAAGACGGAGAAGATGACTAGGCTTAAGGCCAAGAACCAGTTTAAACCAACAATAAGCCAGGCTTAGGGCCAAGATCAAACCGTAGACCTAAAGAGGAGCCTCATTATAAGGAAAACAACAGTCCTATGTTTATGGTAAAGTTCAGGCTTAAGCCTAAGGCGAGGTAGGCCTCGGTTTGAAGCCAAGAATAGACCTAAGACCGTGGCCAAATCAGGTCTGAGCATAAGATATCGAAGAAGTAAAGTTGGCAAATGGTGAACTTTTTTTCATCGAATGGAAAAGTTTTTTCAACAATCGACTATCCCACAAGATCCCTTAAACAGCAGAAAAAGCATCAGCTCAATTCAGGCAGTGGGAGTGAACATATGACGAAAAAAGCATTTTCATTATCCTTAATGGTCAAATCATCACGACCACCGAATATCACAACCTCTCTTCATCGGCATGTATATTCTCTCCTTTCGAAGAAGTCCTAAAGAAGCGCAAAGAAAATGGCAAAATTCACAAAGACAGAAGCGTTTCTGGATTGATTTCCACATATTTGCAACAGTTTGCGGAAAAATTCTCGTATTCAGGATTTTGTTTCGTAACTTCGCATGTTGCCTACAATATGCGCCACGTGACTGTTAATATAATGCAAAAAAAACGCGACCATATTGCGCGAAACACGCAAAAGATGTAAATCCATATTAACTATGTAAAATCCATATTATCCAGAATATCTCAATCCATAAACGCAAAATCCACAAAAGGCTATACCCGCGTAAGCACGCAGTTTCCAACGTTCTAAAGAAAAAATGAGCCGATCCAATCGAAGTGTTGTTGAGCGAAACGTGTACGAAAGCGTAAAATAGCTTATGGTCATTTGTATTATGGAGAAAAAATATTTGAAGAAAAAAAAATGAAGGGGAAAATACTGAGGTGAGCTCAATTTGGCAGGAAATTCTCTTATAAATCCATTTCGCTAGGAACTTAATTCTTTTCGAAGATTTGATTCAAAATCAAATAAATGGCGAAAGTGCAATTTCGTAGAAGAACTCTCGCACTCAATTTAATTCATTAACGTTGAAATTTAATTAATTCCTTATTTTAAATACATAAATTATCATTTATGTATATTTGTTTATGTATAATTTCTGATTGACATTATTTGTTTCCGATTGGCCGCTTAACGTTAATATCATAAGTGAAATGGCTTATGATCTTGGCTTCATCCCATCCTCATTTTCATATATTTTATGATTTGTTTGGTGCTGAAGTAAGTTAATTTCTTTTTTTTAAAGCATCACCTACCTCATGGGGAAATCGACAAGTGAGCGAACGCGAAATCTCATCGTTGTAGATTCAATATCAACAATTTCGATATCAGCAACTGTCGTATCCGCATTTTTACCAAATCGGTCCAATGTTCGTAAAATTCGACAATCGGTACCCGTCGATTCGTTGTGTCTATTGAAATTTTCCCACTCAACACAAACGTAATACCACGAACGTTCACGTAAATCCGATAGACTCACCTAAAATAATAAACTTTTCCATGTTAATGAACAGATTGAAGCTTAAAGTTATTTGCTCTATTAGTAAGGAGACTTTTCAATTAAAATAAATTGATCAAAAGGATAAGGGGAAAAGCAAAAAATCTGTAAAATCATAATAGAAGTATCAATTACATGAGCTTAGCATTGAGAGAAATCGATCAAAGCAAACGATAATGAAAAATTTATTGGAATTTGGAGGATTTAGAAGTTCTTTTATAGTTTTTAGGAGATCAGAAACATTTACCTTTTAGTGATTTAGCCTAAAAAAGCCGATGTGAGAATTTGGAAGAAGTACTACTTTTGCGTATGCTTAAGCTAGAGCCCTACATCTCGACGAATATGAAGCGATGACTTATTTATTGCCATCATAGAGTACTCGTAAGCTGTTTCATATTTCTGAAATGGATTATATTTTGTGAGGAAACAAGGCGGGCTTTGCGAAATTCAACAAAACAAAAACTTACAATGAGCAACACAACAAGTAACCAACTCCAAAATTGAAACTTGAAATGTGAAATGAAACAAACAAGCCAGCTTGAAATAAACAAAACAAGTCAACAATAATAAACATCCCAATTAAACAATATAATCCTCTCTCGCTTCATATGTTTCAATATAATGATCAATAAATTCCACTTGACAGGTAAACTATCACATTTTTGCAACATGTTTCATTAATCACCGCATATGATAGCGCTATTGTTTTATTTATTTCTTTCTTCAAAAGAATGCGTTTATACTGAGCAATTAAGATCTGGCTTTGTTGAATGAAATTCTATGAATTCTCTTTGAAACTCTCCAATAAGCTATATACTCGGCACATAAATATGCGTCTGTCTATCTGCCTGATGTACAGTAATTTAAATTCGAGTATAACTAAAGTTGAATTGGTAATATTTATTCTATATAGCGTTAACACAGTGAATAAAAGAATCGAAATATCAGCGACTCTTGTGTTGGTAAGAAATATCAGCGATTCATGGCAAGGCTTTCAAAATAAGTTATGATATTTCAGCTGGCACCTTCCATTCTTCTATCGTTCGATTTATACAAAAATAATTTATCGATGAAAGAGCGCAATTAAAGTATTATTTTAACTGTTAGTCTATGATGGTAAATTTCAGTAAATTCCGCCATATTGGCGGATGCAAAAAACGCATATCGTTTATTTTCTTCGAATTAATTTTTATGACCCAATAATCTTTCTATAATATTCCTACTATGTTTCGAATTACTTTTGAATCTCAGCATTTAATAAGGCAGCAGAAACTCTTCGAGCAAAAAAAGATTTTTATCGCTTTTTTTGCAACAATTTAGCCATTAAAAGCAGAGGGAAATTATTCATTTCAAAATTTCTATTACAGTTTTGAAGAAAAAATTAGTCGATTTGCATTCGTTTGGGGAGATGATTGAAGTTGAATCAACGCTGTAGAAAAGGTAATTTGCATTTTACTGGTTTAACTCTGTATTAGAATGTCACTGTTATATTACTCATATCTTCTTAACAGATTACTCATATCTTCTCATATCTTAACAGTTTATTTGAAATTTGTTGGGGATAGCATACTAGTTCACTAGTTCATATCTCAGCGTTGTTCACTTCAAGAGTTTCAAGATTTCGTAAGCCATGCCCATAAGACTAACCTGTTTATCGTCACGGATATTATCCGGGTAGAACACCTTCGTGAACGGTGGCTCATCAGGCCTAAGAGGAAGTGCGGAGATGAAAACGGTAGGTATTTGTGTTGGTGAAAGATATTCATCTAAGAATGCATCCATAAGTACCACTCGGAAGCCATTCTTCGTAGCGTCAACAAAGTTTATCGCTCTGCAAAATATTCGAATTTTCATGAACCAAATCTTGTTTAACTGATCGTCGTGCTTGCAAAGAATCACTTGTATGAGATTCAAAGCTCTACACCTAGAGATCATAAAATTGAAAGTCAATTTGTTTTAAAGGCACCTATTTGATTAAAAAGTATACGCAAATTTCCAGCCACATCTAAAAGCTCATTATTGAAGAACTGAATGGATCTGCTTGAATTAATAATGCGTACTGCATATATCATAATTTGGGTCTCTAATCTTTGTCATTCGCTGCATAACAATACCGGTGGGTAAAGTAATCGACATATACTTAGGCAAGATATCGTTACAATGACCAGGCTCTAAATAAGAATTTATAAAAGCAACGCGAATTTTGGGTGTGCCGTAAGGAAATTATTGGGTAAGTGCTATACGCAGTTGATTTGAGGTAGCGCAGTGGTACAGCGCGAAATAGGCGTAAGATGGATACATGGCTTTCATTTGGGACTGAAATTATAAGTGGCTTTGAAGATATATTAATAAAGATGCACATTAAAAGTGAGTTGGAACAAACATGTTTACTTGAACTGCATATCATCATAAACACTCTTGATAGAACTTTCATTCTTTTCTTAGTTAAACAACATATGATTAGCCTCTCACGTATGTAGAATGCATATAAATTTCCCATCACTTCTCCAAAATTCGAAATTTCCCAAAAATTGACCAACGAATGTGAAATAAACGTTCGATGAGAATGTCGACCTACTAGGTCTATAACGCCACAAAAAGCCATCCAGACAGACAGACATCCGAACATACATGGATTCAGAAACATCGTTATTTCCCATAAATCAAATCTACAAAAAAGCATAAAAAATAAGATTTTTATTGCCTGTTTATTTATTTTATATACATCGTCAGTGAACTTATATAGAATTTTATTTCGAACATTCAGCGTTCATTAATCATTTCCAGTAGGGAATTGTAGTGGTACTATATTTATTTTTGGGAGGAACGGGAGGGGGATTTTTCCTGAATTCTTCTAATATATCAATGAGTTTTTCTCAACTTCAAAAAGATATAATATTCGAGGCAAATTTAAGCGAGTTTTGAAGGAGTTGAATTGCTTTCAAATATCATATTCATTATGAATTTTTCAAAACCTAAATGTGATTCAAGAGCAACTAGCAAAACAATACATTAAGAGAAAAACGGTGGTGAATAATGATGCCTGGTACAGATATTTTCTCGCTGCAGGTGCTCGACGCTTTAATGACCGCAATCGATCTTTGATGTCAGAGAATGGTGTTAAATAAATGCCTAGCAATAAAGCAAAAAATTTGTGCTTTGTGCAGATAATTTCAAAGGTGCTCACTTAAAGAGCACCTTGAATAATGTTCATGCTACTTGAAAAATTAAGAGAACCGATATTTTGATGAGAATGTATTAACTGGAAAATTGGGAATTAATGTAATATAACGAAGGTGAAAAAAGGGCATCATTACTATCCCGGAAAAAATACAGTTCAACAAAATCCATAATAGATCATTAATTAATTACTGCCTTAGCTGAAAATCTCGCAAATGATATATGATGTACTAGACGCGTTCAAGAGGTAATGTGAAAAAATCCTAAGATCGATGGAAAAGGAGATCCATAAAAATGCAGATATTTGAAGCAAAAGTGAGTCATCGTCAGTTTTTAGAAGTTTCAACCAACCGTTGTACTGATTTCAACTCAGGATCTATGTAATCTTATAGAATAGAAGAAACAATCCAGTATATAATAAATAAATACTTCAGAAATGATTCTATTAAAACATATTTCAGTAGTAAATTTGTACTTGATTACCGGAAAATTGAAAGAGTTTTCATGCTGAATAGTGTGATAACCCAATGCATATGTTATTGATGAGAGATAAAGATATGATCGGATGGGGTTTAGAAGTCATCGTGTTACGATAGGAAACGAATAGAGTTAGTAATATTGAAAATATTAAATGAAACCGACTCTTATGGAAGACGGAATTTAATTTGCTTCTCTGTGTAATAGAATAAACAGTTTTAAAGAGCTTTTATGCAGTTTATTGCCTTATCAGCATCGCTTGTATTCCCAATGTTTGCTAGGGCAAAAGTAACTAATGTTTTGACCTCGTTCTAAAGAAGATATATAGAAGAGAGTGGAAGATGAGGTAACTGAGAGAAAAAATAATCCGAAATATATGGATGATTCAATAAATTATGCATATAATTTTCCTCAAAATAAAAATGAAAATAAAATTAAAATTAAAATTAAATTTAATTGAACTAAAACGAATTAAATAAATTAAAATTAAATTAAATCATGGATAATTTTCAAAACTAAACTTAATTAAACTAAAAAAATTCAATGAATATTTTCTACGGAAGCAATATTAGAATTAAAGATAAATAAATAAATAAATTGATCGAACTAACTTCGTATTAACGAAGAAGCGTTGATATTTCGGCATTGCACCAACAGTGATATGAATAAGCGGTGATAACATAGCGATTGTTAATATGCGTAGCATGATTCGATAAGATAGGGAATTGCGTAGTTGTTGTTGGTGATCGCACAAAACGTTAGGCTGTTCTTGATGGCAAATTGGCGAAATGGGCGGTGAACGTTGAATGCAAATATAACCTTTCGATGAATGAGCGGATACGAAACGAATAAGTGGGCGGGGTGGGTACCTCTGTGAAATCCGTACTCGCGTACACTTGCAAGAATGACTATGAACCTGAAAGATGGTGTTTTAGAAATTCTTCAACTAACTTCCAGCTAATATCATCAATTTTACGATTACGCACGAGATATCTAATAATATACCAGTACAGTATAGAGCGTATTTGCTCACATAGCGTAACTGTTGCAACTTCCGCTCATCATGGTGCATTACTGCTTGGCTTTCTACCTAGTGTGCAGACTGAAAATTTCAGCGAAGAATGTTCATCATATCGGTTATCGATACTATAGGCAAAACCGTAAAAGTAAATATCGAAAGAGCAGATTCGATGCGCGTCAAGCGATTCAATTACAACATGATCAACTAATTCGAAATGCACAAATTTCTTGAAGCTTTGCATACTTTCAAGGTCACTACCCGAAACTCCGTCGAAGCTGATGAATTAATTTGATGGGTGATACGATCATCTTATCGATAACATGCCGTAATATTACCGAGTTGATATTATCACCCAAACAGAAGAATATAAAACGCGCGGAAATGATACCGCATATCGTATTGCACACTGAAAATGCAAAAAACCTCGTGAAAAGGTTGACCTTAATCTCAACTGAAAAGGGCTTTCGGCTAGCGAAAAAACAAATCTGCTCTCGAAGCAACGAACATCTGTACCTGCAGAAGAACTGAATGTCAAATATAGGAAATGTCATGAGAGATCTGCTTTGCATAATCAGATTTACCCGGTTAGACCTTCAAGAAAATGTTTAATAAAAATTTTGATGTTCTTGATTAATGTTCAGAAGATATCATCAATCCTAGAGCTATATCATCAATCCTAGAGCTATAGGAATAGCAAGCAAAATATGAGAGTATCTAAAAAAATGCTATGTAAAAAAATTCAAGCTTTCTTTAACAGTTTACTGCTTAATTCCTTTTAGTAAATGCAGGTAGTCTTAAAGGGTGCATTGAGGCATAGCATGTAACTCTGGTTGTCGTATGCTCTAAGAATGACGTTTTCGACGTCGATATATAATGACTGAGGACCCTTAATTTCTGCTTTTCTTTCACATGGCCACTTAGACTGCTCTATATGCTCTCAATGGCGAGCTGCTGCTAAACGATAGAAGTTCGTAATTTACATATTATCGACTTCTTATTTTTTAGGTTTTAAAAAACTTTGTCAATAAAGTTAAAAGCTCTTGAAGATCACATAATATGATCGATAAATTCAAGTTGCGGTCATAGATGACGGCCAATGTAGACAAGCATCGGTGATATTAGCTAATGGGATGGTTCACTATCAATTAGTAAACTAACCGAAACGGGAAAATAACGCCACAACGTTTACGTCGCGGAAAAGGATATTTGGTGAAAGCAGAAGAGGTCTCTCGGCCGTACTCATCATTGCAAATGCAAATATCCCTCGCCATTAATTAACTAAATCGTGTGCTCGTTGACGACCCATTTTCAAATTCTAATATGAGATATTCGTCTATTTCGTTTGAAAACTCACTAGTGAATGCTTAGACTGAAATGAAAAGCGTCATATCCACCGTGCAGATTAAATATCATCAGTTTTTGCAGTGTTTTTGACTATAACTTAAAAAATTAGTACAGCAATATATATTGGAACAAGCATTACTTCAGTATAACGATGCATTTTTAAGTATGCCTACTTCTAGTGCTAAAATAGCTATCTTTAAGCAATAAATCCATTTGGTGCAGTCTTTATGCAATAAATCCAAATCCAAAGGAAGTTTAAGGAGCTATTTCAGCGATAAGAAATCACCATGGAAATAGAGAAATATAAAATACGATGTTAAAAATATGCTTTTTCATAAAATGTTTTCAATAAAAGCACAAAATTCGCCCTAATGAAGCCATTGTGAAACTTCACATGTACGCGAAAATAGTTAATTCAATTTCCTTCAACTATCGAATCAATTTGCTCTTTATTTATACTAGCTAAGAATCTCTTCTCGAGGCACCATTAAGGGCAAACCTATAAATAAAAAAGGAAGAGGAAGGAGAAAGGAAGTTTTAAGGAGCTATAATGAGTGAATGGATCGATCACTTTGAGATAACATTCTTTCCTAAATCGGTCGCCCTAATCCAGGTGATATCAATTCACGGATAACAGTTCCATGCATAATTCCGGATGTAGACGCGAGTGGCATATAGAAGTGCCAGTTCTATAATCGAAAATTCTAATCACGAATTTATCCAACAGCAATAGTTGCATATAAATCATGGCGACGATTAGTTGCGCTCTCAGATGTGAATGAGTGGGAAATATTTTCTTCTACGATTTCCACTCGTTTCTTTTTTCGGTTTTCTTATGAATCGTTTGTTCCAATACCAATATCCAATATATATACATATATTGGATATTGGTATTGGAACAACGGATTCGACAGACAGGGAGCAAATATATATATATATATATATATATATATATATATATATATATATATATATATATATGTACAATTTTAGGTAGTTTCCAAAAAACTTATGAAATGGTTTAAATGATGTTATTTTTTAAATTAATAGTCTATAAATAAGTTTGAAAGAAAGAAAGAAATGAATACCTTATCCACCTTAATATTTTAGTTAGTTAGAGAAATTGAATTGTTTCGTTTCTTTCGAGTATTCGGGGAAAAAATGAAATCATTTAAAGTTGCACCGAAAATTTACATCAAATGCCGCTTTCCAGAAAACAGTATGACTAATCCTGAGGATGAACACTAGAAAAGCAACGTATTATTCAAACATTTTTTCAGCAAAGTTAAAATCTAAGCGAATATTACAAGAAGATTATTAAGAAATGAATAAAAATATCGATGTCCACGTTTTGCATTCATTTTGTTTGATTAGCAAAACTTTAGGCGGAAACTGTTGCATTCCCCATATTTCAGCAACTAATTTCAGGGTGAAATGAGAGTTCTGGATTAATGGCTTCACATTTGAACGGGTTCGATAGACAGGGAGCTAATTTATGAAAGGACTTATTCCCTTTTTTGTGAGGGAATCGGAACGAAACTGAAATGCGATCGGTGGAAAAGAACGTACTCTTCTTTCGATTATTTTATACGTGTAAAATAGTGATCGATTACTTCAATATATCTGAACTTTGATATACACATAAATGAGCGGCTATTCAATATAACGTACCGAAAAAAAAGACTATTGCCACTAAAATTTGCCAAAGCGCATAATTAATGGTGCAATAACAGATATGGGGCAATTTGTTAGTGTAAAGATGTGAGGCATTGGTTAAAACTACTGTTAAATATGGTCTTATGAATTTCACTCGTTTCTAAAATATCTGAGGCGAAAATCTAATTTTCTCGAGGTTTTCGCTCGCATAATGTTTTCGAGTTTCGATTCATGGCAAAGCCATTATTAATAGTTATAATGGAGCAGGTTGTTGATCTTATAGTAAGGCTTAGCTGAAAATCCGCTAATTTTCGCCCTCAGAGGGGGAAGGGTAGTGGTGGCCTTCCATTAAGATATTTCTCATCCAATGTTTCATTCGTCGGATGAAGGACGTTTGACTAAGCTGAAGAAGATAGGCGTTGAATTCGATGCAGTATAACCTGCATAATTTAGCAATGTGGTCTAGTGTCATTCATTTTGCGCGCAATGCGCGTGCATTTGTGATGCATTGTGGTTTGACCTCAAGCGATGGCAACCTCTTGAATTCGCTCTTTCTTCTTTAGCGACCATTCTTGTTCAATCCATTAATGAAATCTTTCTTAGTAGGAGAGAAATTTTGCATTGAACTGCCTTCACATCACTGAGAAAACCTTTATAAAAGAAGTTTGCTTAATTGCACCTGCTAAGACGGTTGATGAAATGATTGAAGTATAGAAAAGGTTATTACGCAAACTTCCATCTAAAATAATAGGAGCATTTCTGATCGATACCAAAGTGCGCTATGGCGATAATTTATACTACTTTGTTCTATCATTGAAGTTTGAAAAGCATCGGAGCTTTTCTTGAATTCACAGATAGATATGCTACTATGCTGCAATGCTGCTATTGATATGCTACAATGATATTTCCACCATAAAGGATAGAAAGTTTACTATTACCTTGGTTAAGAAAGGGGAGGGTTAAGGAGGAGTTAATTCGATGCTTAAGAGGGGCCAATTTCTTGGATTGTATTAAATTCCTGTACGAAAAAAGATATGATTATTTATCATTATTATAATAATTCTACTGATTTATGGGGCGACTAAATTACGCTAGCAATCTGTAACGATTGAAGATTCATCCAAGCAATAAGCTTATAGACAAAAAGACGGTTTCTTGGAGCAAATTTCATCACTAAAGATCAAATTATTGATGGTAAAAAGGGGAAAATGATTGAAAATTGGTGAGCATCACATTCCATAGAATTAATCAATGAAAAATTGATCACACACATTAAATAGCTTTACTTCAGTCACTTCAAATGTCTTAAATAAGCAGCTAGCAGTTATGGAATAAAATACGCGAATTAGGGAAGTATCAGAAGTAAAGCGCTGACGAAGATTTGTGAATTGAAGCCGCAATGCACACAGCGTTACATAATTTCATTTGCCAAGCATGGGGGTCTTTATGCAAAATTAGCACTCTCGTCGATGTCGTAATGATGATCACTGAAGTGAAAAGCGTTTTGAGTGAACATTCCATAGCGTTCAACGTCATTTGAGTAAACAACTATGCAAGTAAACAATATATATATTACTAAACGAGATTCGTTAGGTATAATTTCGAATAATTTCCTAACGAGGCAGTGCTGCAGAATCACTAGATTCGACACTCTTATCATACCACTATGCTATCAGTTTGCAGTATCGCTGATAATTAGATCTTCAATGATAGAGGCACAGACCGGTCGAAAATTGCAGCGATAGCTGGTTGTTTATCGACTATAGAATGTTGGAGTGAAATCCGCTCGACAGAAAAGTCAAACAAACCACATGAGATTTATTAGCTCCTTTTCTTGTATTTCAACTCGAGAGGTTAATTTAAGCGAAAACCAAGAATTTAGTAGCAAAATTAAGAGAAATAAATTCGAAAGTTATTATCAAGAGCTACTGCTCCTAAATCATTTTGTAATAACAGTATGAAGTAATAAAATACAATTATAAGATCTGTTCAATCAACGGTGATGTTTAATTAATATTTAACTAGTCTTGATCCATATTTTATGATAAGTAAGATGGACTAACTTTACAGCTAATAGAATTTCTTCCTACAGCAATTCTAAGTTCATAGATGTTAGAAAGCACTAATAATTTAAGCATAGAATTAACGTTTCTTGCTAATGGTTAGTTTGGTTTATGTTAGTCCTGTCTACGTTAATTTTTGTGATGTTTTTATGCTCATTCTCAAGCTTTTATACGAAACTGTTGTAATGTCTTTCAGTTCTTAAAACAAAAATGAGCAATGCTTTTTGCGCCACAGCATGATCGAAGTAACCAAGGAAGGTCGAAGTAACCATCGAATTAACCATGAAAGTAGAAGCATAGAATGCATTTTTTAAGGTACACACCGTCTAAGCATATTTCAGCACTTAGTCTTCTCCATCTTGATAACGTAGCGATCCTGGGAAACTTTCATTCTTCGATACTGACTGCAACATATCACAGAGATTAGCCAGAAGAACTTATTTGGCAAAGACATTAGGTCCAGAAAATGCACCAAAATCACCGGAAAGGAGATGGGGAGCAACCGGAAAATATGTTAATTTCCATCGGAAATACCTTTCCTGATATTCGCATCGAGTTCCGTAACAACAGTGATTACAAGCCGTTCAATGAGTTTTCTAAGTTCATTTTTTATTTCGTCCAATATTCATTAAAAAGAAACTAATCGGAGAGGAAAGTTTAAAGATTTAGTAATCTTATACCGCTCATATTACTGGGCTGATTTCTCACTCACGTATGGCCCTGCACATCAAATTCTCGTGTCCCTTCTGTATGAATAATTTGACATTCGGAAACCTTTAGCTGGGAAGTGTAACATTTATGTGGTTTCTTTCAACTGTCAAAATGAAAAGCCACCTATTCACGTAGGTACCAACTACTTACCACACAAAAAATAATACTGGAAAAGGTTATAAGGTAGCAAGCATTTGTGTAGACAAGCACTCACGCTCCAGTGGAACGCAATCGAAGGGAATGCTGAGTGCAATGAAACGATTTGCTGAGGAGAGAAGAAGGCCGTACGAAAATGTTCCGATTTATGAGGCATCCCTAATTCGATTAAATATCTCACAAATATGCCTATCCAATTTGCACTTCTACTTTATGCTCATTTAGCGTAAACGCGTAAGTAATGTTTTTTTCGTTACTTTAAAACGTTCAGCATAACTTTAGAAGTATTCTAATCGAACACCTATAGTACCTCACTCTTTGGAACAAAAAATCTAATGTATTTTTTCGTACTATTTATTTGATTTGTCATCAAATGACCGAGCACAGTAATGACTGGCCTATAGAACGAAAGCAAACGATGAAATTTTTAGCCTGAAAGAAGTCGTTAAGTTGTGGTAACCTCGATTTAAGGTGCAAATTAAAGATAAAAGGTAAAATGTACACATAAATGATATCGACGCAGCAACCTCTTTAAGAGCGTAAACTACAAATATTTGAAAATGAGATGAAACGACGTAATATCGACGCAGTATAGTGTAATGCGTAGCCGTTCAATTCATAGAACATCTGCGATGGTTGGTATTCATAGCCACTCAAAACGATTTTAGTCGTTAGGTGACATCAAAGGATTTACATAATCGATTTATTGCTTGGTTAAGAATTGCCCCACAAAAAAAAACAATTAGATGAAATTAATCAATCAAATGAGTTTGATTGAAGGGTATACCGTCATCTACGAAGTGATTTTCTGAAGACAAAGTATGCTATACAAATTGCTCTTCCACTTGCTAGAAAATAATATCCAAGAAAGATAAAAGCGGGAATAATGAGCCGGAATTTCGCTCGGAGGGCATATTCTTCCTGAATTTATTTGGTTCGTTAAAAGTGATCATCTTGAATTTCAAATATACAATGGAACGTGTTCAAATTATTTATCACTGAAAACCGTTTACAAGTTAATTATAATAAAATTTGTTAAGAATATTTTCGCTTATCTATGCGACAAATAGCGGATAATGACTCGCCACCTACGTCACTTTGAGGACTTGTTCAGGCACCGTCTAATAGTACCGAGATTATTTTACCTTTAAAAATTCAAAGCCTGCAAATATTATCCTTCAGTTTTGTTTTTGAGGAGGAAGGTTCGTCAAGAATGAAGAGAGGGGAGGGGGGGGGGGGGGGGGGGGGGGGGGGGGAATGACCTCGCCTATTTATGTGCCGCTTCGAAGTTTCATTGTGTTATTTTGTGCTCATTTATGAAAATAACAAGAGAGGGCAAAATCATAGGCGTACGCAAAACGGAAGCATTCTCACTCGAAGGGAAGAACGTTGCATTATGGATTTATGAGCATGGCCTATAAGCCTCGATTCGATGATGTTTAGATAGCCAACATATGCAAGTATAAACAATCTCATTCGCAAATATCCTCTCAAAAAGCAACCGCTATAAACCGTCGCTTTCTGCGACTTTCGATGTGTTTACAGCGCGGAAAAAAAGCCATTGAAAAACTCACCGCTAATCAAAGCTGCACACATATATCGATGGTTAGTCATATTCAAGTAAGATTAATATAATTTTTACTTTTGTTGCAATGCTCCCTCATCATTTCCTTGCTATTTTATTTTTTACTTAAAGCCTGAAGAGCATGCTAAAAAGAACGCCAATATTTAAAATAATACTTGATTTCTTCCCCAAAATATCTAAGCAGCCACACGTTAAAATCATTTCAAGTATTCTGAAGGATATTTATTTATCATCACCCCTCATGGCACTGATTTCCATAAGAATGGTAGGGAATTACTGATGAAGGAAGATGAGCGCTGATGACACCTAATGTTGTGTTATAACGCAAAAAGGAATAAATAAAGCAAAATTTGGCCAAAATGTGAAGATTTCTTCGAAAATTGAATGTGAACAGATAGGGTAATCACAGTAAAGCTGTGTGAAAGTTCTAGGCTTCCTTCCATTGTTGTGATTCCATCGTGGATTTATTAAATTGTTTGAGGTAAATTGTTTGAGGTTTGAGGTTTTTATTGCTGACCTTTGTTATCTTCGCCTGGGACAAAACTCTTTCTCACTATTCTTTGTCATGAATTTAATTTTCTTCACATCTAGATGCTATAGGAGAGGAGTGAATAGGCTCCAAAGGCTTTCATTATTAAACATAATTTTCATGCAAGTACCCTTACAATGTTCATTCATTAATTACCAGTGAAATGTTCAGTAGCTGCAATTTCAATCACAGCGACAATTATACTAAAAATGCGCATAAAGAGGATTCAATGCAAGCAGATGAATCCTCTAGCTATGAGCAAATTAGATTCGTATGCATCATGATGATTAGGGAACCGAATGTTATTTCATATATGGTTAATTCCCGGCTGAGTTACCCGGCTGACCTCGGCTAACAATCACGAACGGATTACGATGATGACCATCATCGATGTTTGCGGCACCCATTTATACTAGTAAACAAATTTACGCATAGCACTTGAAAATTTCTTTCATAATGGCTCACTCTTTAAAATGTCAAACGTTTTGCTGCAATGGAACGAACGCAACAATGGACATTTCCCTAACGTTTCAGTTCTCTCCATATATGCACTGTTCGTCAAATTCATAGCAGCAACAAATGAGTGCGTTCGAAGCAACGAACAAACAATTGACCCCAGAAAGACTGTCGGAAAATGAAACAAAGTATATCGTCCTATAATATGAACAGTGAAGAATACCTTAAGGGAGATAAAGTTATTTTATTACAAAAGTGGTAGGCGGAACGAATGCCCGTTCGTTGGATAGAAAAAACAAAGGGATTTACACTTCATTCCCGATCATCGACTACTAGAAGTCATGACTAGTAAACGTTCAATGAACTAAGTCGGGCGAAGTAACTTGAAAGATTACTGAAGCGTTGTTATTGTTCGTTGAAAACTTGAGCTCAGAGCTCGCCTAATAACAACAACTTAATGAAATAAGGCACGAGAAACTGAGCATAAATTTTAGATTCATCAATATTTACTTTATGAAAGCATTTAGATATTAAAGTTCCCTTAGTGAAACGAATTTTTTTTTTTAAGTTGAGGATGAGAAATTCTGCCGAGAAATTCCCAAGAAACTCTTCTACTTTTCGCTTCTGCTTCGAAATGTTTCTCCTCAAACTTTCACTTCCAAGAATGTCGTTAAGAATTATCGTTGAATAATTTGTAAAATATGCTGAATATTTCACTTAATCAGTTAGCTTTCGTTAGTGTTCATCTTAGGCAAATTAAAAACATTTCAAGTAATTTCATAGAAATAAATTTCATGGTTTTTATTGTTTTCCTTTTCGATTCACTAAGAAGAGCGCAAGTAAACTCATATTTTAGGCATCCCTTTTCCTTCTTTCACTATGGTGGCAAACTTGAGGAGCTTCATTCAGTTCTATCAACGTCCGGAAAAAGATCCATGCAATGGAACATTTTTTAAGCCATATTTATAGAACTTTTTTTAAACGCTCATATCTTTTTAAGTATCCCCATTTATCGCCTAAAATGTCATAAGTCGAAGCTATCGAGGCTTTAAAGTGGAATTTTCTTTGTCATTCCGTAATTTGAAAAGATTACTCTATTTACTCGGAACGGGAAACTTACTCAAGAAAACCAAATCAATACTGCAAATATTCACTATTCAGTAGAAAAACATCCTAGTCATGGCAGTTTTCCTTTTTCTTAATGAAGCGGTAGAGAGGATCTAATAGGTGAAGAAAAGCGGAAACAACGGAGAGGAAACAATGCGAAGTATAAAAGTCATTAAAAGAGAGGCCAATTGAGCCTGAAAAGAGGCTTTGTATTCAGAAATAATTGCAGTTGAACAGGCTTTTTTTTGGATTTTTTCCTGGACGGAACAGAAGAAACACAGACGCTCTTTATGCACGAAGATTGGTAAAATTTAACATAGTCCATTTCAGCATTAATTATAAAATTAAATAAAGAGTACTACTTTACTTTCGTCTAGCAATAAGTTATACTAAAAGTTGTGTGAAATCTGTGGAAAACTAGGTGATTTTCATTAACTTTCATATTTATCGAAGTGGTTTCGAGTGAATAAAGTATATTTTAAACTTATTTCACTTCATTTAAGAGTGCCATTGGAGAAGAGTGTAAGTCACTGAGGCAATTTGACATCAACAATGACAGTGTAATTGCATTTCATCGTCAACTAAAATTAATTCGCTCATCGTAAGACGTCTATAATTCACAATTAATGGATAGAGCTAGCTAGTCGGAATAAAATAAATGATATAAAATAAACTAAGCAATAAAATATTTCAAATTCGTTCAGCAATAAGGTGAAAGAAGATGATCGAGACGAGAGACAAAATTAAAAAAAAAAAATGCGGTTCTTGCATTAATTTTTATATTTTATTCATTTTAAAGGTACCATAAATTATAGATAGATTATATTCGAGTACACTATTTTAAATGTGCAAAAGAAAATAGTGACATTTATACAACATTTCTTTGACGCAACAATTACTTGTAAGATTATTGGGCTTCACATTCACTTCTATGAGTGCTATCTACGTCTGGGATTATCGGAAAGACCTTTCCGGATGTCAGTTATACTTCATCCACAATTTTTAAGTTTCGACTAATATTTTGCGCCGCTTAACGTTGAAATTTAGGCGAGGCATTTTTGGAAGAACGTTTATGGAAGCTCGTTTATGGATTTTTTGTGTTCAAGAAAAAGAGTCATTGGCGACAAAATGCGAAATCAAATTTCATAATTTTGGAAGTTAAGAAGTGAAAATCGAATATTTTAATGTGAAGCGTTCATAAAATGCATCGATTTTCAATGCCCCCTCCATACTACTAATTTCCACGTAAATGAAAAATATACTTGAAAGTAATTGAGTGTATTTTCTTTTATTGCTAATTTCAGCAAAATTAGTTTCTCTCTTTTTCACTTTTAGTATGAGTAAGACTATTCATGAGACTTCTCAATTCAATTTCTAGAAACTCTCCAATTATTCGAATTATTATCGTTTCCGTATATGATTGGCTTTTAGATTAGGTGAAAACGATGCCAGGAATATTTTGGTTAGGGAAATTGAAAAATACAGCACAAATTTCCGTAACGATGACTGGAGCAAAAACAAATTGAGGAGTCATCGAGTGTGCAGTGGCAAAAAATGTGGAATACAAGAAAAAGCATTACAACAAATGCGTGCTAACGATAGACACAGACGAATTAATGACCAGGTAGGTGTGTCTATGGGTGGATTATTACTGAAGTTCGGCGGCATATATTTTCTTACTCCCCACTGCAAACGGCTATTTTGAAAAAGTAGTAAATTGTAGGCGGATGTGCACTCAACTACTCATCTTATACGTTTAAGTGGGAAATTTATATAACATTACGATTTATAATTCATTTCGAAAATGATTTAATTAAGAATCAACCTAAATTAAACTTAAATTTAAACTCACAATAATCAACAAAGTAAAATGCAATAATGTGTTGAAAATTATACCCTTTAAACATAAGGCTTTTAGATTTTCTTCTCTTAAGAGGAGGAACGTAACACCGAGAATGCATAATATAAGTATAGTCATTTTAATGCTTTCATCCATTAGTGTCTTTCAAAGAGATGATTCTCAAATTACCGCAAATTCATTGCCGTCTACATAACGTCGACCTTAAGTATATACCATAGCGCAATGACGCTCAACGCAATCTTCAGTGAAGCGAAAAGAAGGGAATGAGTGAGGGAGGAATTTTTGCTTGAATTTTTCGCATGAATTTGTGCTATTTTATATGCAATAACCCATTTTTTATTGAATATCGGTAAATGACGTATGGAGAAAAAATGACGCAAAATATGAGGTGCCGTAATGGATTTTAAGATCCCTTCATCGTTGAACATAAAAATTCAATTGTTAGCAAATGTTATTTGCACTTTTCCACAAATTTGCTAACTTATTTTGCGAAAGTACTTTACGGCAACCTTCCACATGTACATATATATGTATATGTATATATATTTGAAATACGAAGATCAGATCTAAAGTAAAAAATTAGTTAGTGATGAGTGGGCAACTCGATCACTCGATCATATTTTGCCTTATCTCCTATGATTGATTAGAATTTATGGAGATTAAATCCAATAGGAATTTCCATGCGCTTTAGATTGGATTTGATTTAGAGAAACATGGAATTTCTGCAGAAAGTTTGCGTGATCAATCGAATCACCTAAAATCAGAACGCTTTATGCTGCATATTTTTTGTTGATCATATATAAACTAAGTGGAATGTAAATGCGGATATCATATGGGCTGTCTTAGTGCAGTTCTCCTTCATATTGTTCTTGATTCCCTCTAAATCGTCGAATTATGTTTTGTTTCTCATTTTTTAATTATTGGTGATTTCTTTTTATGCCATCCCGTTAAAATTTAGTTAAGCTTAGTTAAAGATTTACTGCGAATTGAGCGAAGATAACATTTTACTATTTATGTAAAGGATGAATGCAAAAAATGGTTGTTAGAAATTACGAAAGAGATTCTCTTAAATAGGTGAGAGACCGATTTGTAAGGTAGGAAGTAAAGAACGGATGCCATATAACTGCTGAACAGTGATAGTTGGGACTTTGAAAAGAAAAAAGTTGAAAATGGTGCCTTTTTCTGGGCGAATGTTTATGCTTGAAAGTGGTACTAAATCGTCTAAATACTCATCTAATGACATATCGTTACAATTGGTTTGCACTTCGCTAAATATAAAATGAAATTAATCGTTGTACGAAATTATTTTGCTTGGTTGTAGGCACTGTGAGATAAATTTACTTCTCTATCCAATTCCACATAACTATGACTTTAATTGACCTATGTAAGCATATTCTATTCACTAAGAGCTATAAAATATATCGGTGAAATATTCATAATCCGTCTATCATATGAACTCATCTTAATCAACTGCTAACATTCGAAGAAATATACTCAATATTGCACTCGTATTTTAACAAAAACCGATTACTCCTAAATATGCATGCAAAATTTCAGGCATATTTAAAAATGCCTAGGCTCGTTAGAAGCTTATAGAGGTTGAAATGTCGATCAAACTCAAGCTTCATTCATGTTGGCAAGCTGAAATTAACGAATCGAGAAGACAAGAAATTAGATTAAAAATGAGACGAAATTGATGAGTAGAGACGAGAAACAACAAATTAACAAAGAAAAGACAAGTAGGCATTAATAAACAGACACTAATCCATTATTAAAATCAAATGAGAATGAATTTCGCGACATCATGCCGCTCGTCGGGCACCTAAATAGGATCAGTAAGTAGGGAGTCTACATCGCAAAAAGCTGTAGACCGGTCTATAAGAATATTGAAAATGATGGAGTTTGATGAAGAAGAAAAAAACCACTGTAACCAACCAAGTAAACGTTTCTGAAATTTGTTAAGCTAATTTTTTCCAACAATTTCATTTTCGAATTCGAATATATGGAAGAAATTGATTTGGTTTAATGAGCAATTAAATGAGGATTTTATATAGAGGAGAAGAGAGAGTGCAGCTGCTTATATTCCATAGCTAATTAATTTAAAATGCCGAATGAATTGGAAATTGTCAGATTCTTGAAATACGTACGTATTTTTAATTAGTGAAATGTGACGAACTTTTCCGGTCAGAGCAATTCGTCGAGCAGATGTTTCCTGCAAGAGGAAATCGTATTGCTCAAAGCAGGTGAGTAAATGAACAAATTGGTAGCAGGCGTTTATTTAGGATATTATCGTATTCACCTTATTCACCTTAGCCTCATCATCCCGCCAACGTACTAATGGTGCCGCCTAGTGATTATCGTGTAAACATTAATAACATATTTGTGAGAGAGTAAGAAAACGGGGAGGCAATATTTGACGAAAATTTAACTGATACGAAAATACTACCCTATTTCTTTGAATGAATTGTTTTCTACCATGGGCGACATTGCGATCGAATGGCAGTCTCTACTTTCTATCAGCCTATCAGCCAATCAACTGTGATTACGTGAAACATTGTTAGCTAAGAGGACGAGTTATGATACTTTAGAATCGTCAAGCATATTCACCTGCCACATAAATAACGAAAAAGAAATAAGAAATGAAAGAAATTTTAGAAAAAAACAGGGTATTCAATGAAACACTTACATGTTTATATACACTGAATAAGGAAAAGGGTACGTAAGATAACAAAGGTGATCGGCTTAATCGATAGGAACGAATGTAGTTACGAGGTCATGTGCAGTTTAGATATCGCCTGCACGGACATTAAAACGGGACCAGAAAAAGTGATAGAAGTTGAAAGATGGGTTGAGGACGAATTGACGTACATAGTAAAGTTACTGGTGAGTAGGATATTTTTTTTTTTTGTCTTTCCTGCTGCAAATGATGAGTTTAGTATCCAATTTGTTGATACCTTTCAACAAAATGCAATCTTCGCCCCTACTGGATGAGAAAAATGGAAAATATGCATTAGCGAAACATTAAAATAAACATTTCGGGAGAATTTTTTGCTGCTAGCCCATTCATATGGAAGATTGGACCTAAATTGTTCAGACTGGATCTAAATTCGTTTTGAATTTTCGCTGAGGATCTTCAATTGTCGAGAAAATATATGCAGAAAGTGCGAAATAGAAATAAGAATTGATTTGCGCGAATACGGCCAATGCTAGGCGATTGATCGATTATGTATGGAGCAAACTTATAATTACAATAATTATTATGGTCTTTATTAGATGCTTTCATATAACTACAACGGTAGAATTTCCTCAATGAATTTATGAGGTAAGTCTACTTACTAGTAAACGTAATGCACACTAACGTCGTTATTTAGCTTAAGGCATAAATACCCAGAAGGCATAACCACAGCCACAGATAGCGCTGCTGTAATCGATTCTTCAAATGATTCATAAATCTACGTAAAGGTGAGATCAATAAAAATCGCTCATTTTGTGGATATATTCTTGGGGTTGAATGAGGAGCAGTTACAGGTAACTTCTTTTTTTGTATGCTGGATGCATCCATTGAAAAAGGAAACGTCCATTTAAAGTGCTGCAGAATGGGTTGGAATACTATCTGTCTCGCTGATAGTGAATTTGAATGCTTTTTATTCGAAGGAAGTGTTTTCTGAAGTCGCTCAGAAATGGGGCATTAAGCTGTCGCGTTTAAAATCACAACATTTAGCGGAAATAAACATTTCTCGACGCTTTAATGCTGATAGCTAATTACATTGTTTGGCTTGTAAGTGAACGATTGCTTCGGTGATGGACCCTTTAGTTGCCTAAGGTGAGAAAGAAAGCGTAAGATTTAGCAGTGTTAAAAGCTATTTGGAGGTGAAAAAAACTAAGCCACATGATGCTCTAGACTGAATGTTTGTGAGGTGTAGAATCTAGTCTATTGCAAGACAATTTTCCGCCTAGATTCTACGTCGAGAACCGGAACCGGAGCACCGACTCCATAAATCGGATTTCTAAGGATCCTAGTTCTAGTGCCTTGCACGTCGATGGCGTGAAGCTAAATCGAACTCTTTCTTGCAATGAAGGGCATGATTACAAATCGACTAATTAGAAATTCAAACGAGGTAATCAATGAATCCGTGCTAAGCATGCTTGTTAAACTCGAGATCGTGCACACGTGTGATAAGCTCGTTACCTGAAGATAATTAACACTCCCAGGAGGATATATAGATCAGTTTCATTATTCTACGTGGACAGCTACAACTATTAACTTTTCTTTCTGTTAATAAGTCAGGTATTCAGCACAGGTAAGAAATCGGTGAAAAACATAAAAATAGCAGAAATCAGTTTCAATTTTTGATAATCAGTGAAAATTAGTCCTAGAGCGATGTAGAACCTTGAATTTTCATGAGCTTGACGAATGCTGTGCCGAGCTATCATGGTTGCGTGCATCCCTCTTTTTTCGCTTAAATCTCACAAGAAGTCAATATGCAAAGCATTTCTTAAGAATATTACGCCCAGCAATTAAAAGAGATTTTATTTTTGATTAGATCCAACTATTTTAGTTCCATTAAGGCTAATAAACTAAGCTGAAATTGGAATTAGACATTGATGTACGAATCTGAAGGTTTACATTAGGAAGTTAACCAACGTAGTGAACCTTATACCTATCGATTGGCATAATTCTGCTATAAAATTAGTCTTGAAGTGCAAAACACATATACAGGCATAGACATCTCTAAGCATAATTCAAACAGCAATCAACTAAAAGTTGGAAAAGAAACATGATTGCTGGTTAAGTATGGTCTCAGAAAGTGCTAATAAAAACAACACTTAAATGCCATAGCGTTTTAACAGCATTATGCGACATATCGAGTCCGATTATTCGGATCAGCGAAGACGAATTAGAGAATAGCATCATCGATCTTCTATTTCTTTTATATTAAATGAGAGCGGTTGAAGAAATTCTTCAAATTTCTGTGTGAGAATCACTGAAATGTTTAATGTTAAATTCATCAGTCTCAATTGTTAATTTTAATCACTCGCAATGATTAATTTTGCTCTCATTGTTGTTGAGAGTCTTTTTCATTGAACGTTCTCATAAGCGAGCAATGGAAATGATGAAATTACCAACGTGCCCAGCAAGGAAAAAAATAACGTGAAATTACTGTTGATGACCATGGACACCAGCATGGATAAATGATTGCATGAATAAATTTGAGGGCATAAAAATCTGTAATCCTCTTCCTCCCCTCCTCCTCCTCCTCTCAGAAGTGAACTAACTTTTCTTTCATAGATAGTGGAAGTAATAGAAAATAATATATTCAGCTTAGGATTTTATGAACTTTAACTTTTTGAATAGTTGAGGGACAACTTTCTTTTCAACACTCATAAGGGATGAGGAATATAGAAATTTCTTATAGAAAATTTGCCGTAGCCCAATTTTGCTAATAACTACCAGAAACTCGGTAATGCAGGGACTCAGCTAAGATTAAAGACCGAGGATGAGGAACTCTTAAGTTTTAATGCTAAATCGGTGGATTTTTTGGCTTCATTTTATAGACCTGCATAACCTTTGTGAAACGTCCACAAAAGTATGAAGTAAAAAGCAAACTATAGAGAAAATTGAACGATTAACTCTACTGAATCGCTTTGGAATATCAAATAGCGTTTCACTGCGAGCTTTCATGATTGAAACTCGACTTCATCAGTCATGACTTTATTGAAGGCAACCTTGCATTTGAAGAATTGAAGTGATTCGCATGAGCAGTAATTGTACTCTCAGATATCAATTCGCAAACAAAAAGTTAGAGAAGAAATTGAAAATATGCTTGCTATCCTATATGAAGCATACTGAAATACACTTCATTTTATATATTACCATATTGCAAATATATATTTCTCAAACCATTATGTAAAGCAACTATGAAGAGAGCGTATCCGAAGACGATGGAATCTCTCTCTCAAAACAAATCGCGAACCCTGCACAATGGATCCGGTGGATCTTCCACTCCCGCTCAATAAAAGAAAGTATAACAAAATACTCATTTCCTTGAAAGAAAACATTCAACATATCGATAGCATTAATGAACTGATCAGAAGCATCATTGGAGATTTTATTCTTTGTTTTTCATTGACAAACTTCAATATGATTAGATAATTAAGAGGAAAGGTATAGAGAAATCAATATAATCGCCCGGCATCAATCAATCAATCCATAAAAACAACTGCAGTGATTTAGAGAGATAATAAATAAGGTGTGCACACAAAGATCGGCTAACATCGTGAGAATGAACGCTTAATATAAGATAAAAGCAGTCGAAAGACGTATTGCAGATTACACCCTGGTTTACAAAAAAGAAGTCGCTACTCTTTTACGGAGTCTTTCTCGTTATTCCACGATTGTCTATTAGTTCTCATTTGAAGGTGAGAAATCAGGAGAAGAGAAGGAGGAAAAAGGAAATGCGTAAGGTGAATGGAGAGACTCAGAAAAAGCTGAATTTGTTAAATTCAAAAGTTTAGGAAACATTTAAATCCTTTTGATCCTTAAATCCAAGTGCAGAAAACGCTTTTTAATTTTGCAAAATTGACCACTCTTACTGAGAAAGCGATAAAATTCACTAATGCCTGTTGCTGATTTGTGTTCACAATTCTAACATTTCTACACTTCAATTCTATACTGAAATTTATTTCATATTACAATCAACAATATGAAAACAGACATTAAAATTTGCATCAGAATTTCATAGTCGTAGTTCTGGCTGCAATGTCCGGGATAAATTATAGCATCATTAATGCAAAATACTCTTGCCAAGAAAAAGTGAGAAAATGATCCTGGAAACGAGTACAATTATGCCTTTTTTTGCAAAAACTATCAACGGCAACTAAACCAACCACATAAAACTGACGAATATCCATAGCTGTAGTTTCAAAAATCGATGACTTGTGAAGTTTGTTTCATCGCTGAGATTCGAAAGTGCAATGTCGAAATGTATAGCACACTCATTCCTAGGTCCTTTAATTAGAAAGTAATTTTGTTTATGTTGGTAAATTATCTGCCTTCTAGAAGTGTGTTTAGAAATCCCTATTTCGACTTTCGACTTGAATGGCGGAAAAATTGTCGATTGCATATATAGCTAGATCGCAGAATTGCAAATGTCTGCATTGTTATGTTCATCGTTTATTTATTTTATTTTTTGCATCGTTGCATTATTCTGCAAGCCGATTTGTAAATGCCACTAAAAAACAAATTAGCCATGGGTTTATTTGATAAGAAATGTGGCTTGTTATAATAGGGAGAGACAAGGGCGACGAGGAAAGGAGTGAGAGAAGGGGAAGGTGAACGATGAATTTTCGCTCATAACTGAACATGGTGAGTCGAATGTTAAGCAACCCACATTGGACTAAGGTATATATGAGGCTATCGTTTGGGTTGTGATATGTTACGGTTAATATGAATGACGTGTATCAAAAAGGGAGCAAAGGACCTTATGGAGCTTTACGATAAACAGGCAGCAATGATTTTTCTTTAAATTAATTATTGGCAATGATCGGCATCGTTCATAATCCCAGAGCTCTTCCAGCAAAAATACGTCAACACAAGTGACTTCCTTGAAATGCGCTCAGCTTTTCAATAAGATTTGCTCTCCTTTACTTACAGTTCCTTTCGATTTGTTTTATAGAAGCTATGCCGCTTTGGTTTTCAGTTCTTTATTTCAGCTCTTTAAAGAAGTAAAATCCCCAAAATTTCTCTATTTGAAATTATATCTTACTATGGCTTCTATCTTACTATGTCCCATTACACCTTGCGCCATATTATACAAAACTATACGTAACGTTCTCAAATAGGTCGTAATTTTTGAATTTTCTATTTCATTAAGCATCACTTTCTATGAAAATTACTGCAGCCCAGATGATCTCTCATTACTTTCTACAATTATATACATCAACTTGAATGTGAATGCAACATAAATAAGCAATTAGATGACGCAAGTAGGCAATTCTCTATTTGAAAAATTGCATATTCAGACCTTTCTTTTTCTTAGTTAATGTTGATGGAAACGGTTTTAGAATAATTAGTGCTAGGGATAATCAGAACAAACATTTTAAAACAAGTATGTCTCCAATCACGGCAAAAAAACAAAGACATTTGCTGCAAACCATCAAAAACTTAGTAGCAGTGAACTGATAAACTTCTAGTTAATGACCGATTGTGGGTCTCCGAGGCAAAATATGAATAAAATATGAGGAATGCTATATGAACATAGATAATTTCAGCTAAGATTTCTAAGTTTTCCTTTAAAAAAAGGCTAACTTCATACGGCAAATAAACGCAATTGAAGCAATGAAACTGTATGCAGATCATCGAATGAACTTCAATGAAAGCACACACTACGAATAGAAATAGTGTTAAGAAAAGACTATGTCATTCCAAATGAATCAGAACATTGTTTAGGCGTTAGCAAAACATCTAACTCTGAGATATTTCGTCATAGAATAGCAACGCATCAATGTTCTTCTATGAACGCGTGCATGGCTTTGTATTCCCATCCTCCCCTTCCCTCCCTCTATCTTTTATATCTTCATTTCTATCCAGTAGTGACGTTTCTTAATGAAACGAGATTATTTTACACTGCATCACAACACCATAAACTATAATATATTACCGCATTACCTCGCGAATATATCCCATTGTTTACGGAACACATGAGTTGAGCTTGCAAAAAAAAGAAGTAGGAAAGGTGAACTGATGAGATTTTTAACATTGCTTTGTCCATCATCTTGAATGGCGCTTTTGTTGAAGATCTCAACGAAACGAGAAGCAGATATGAACAGATATGAACAGTGACAGTTGATGAGTTCGTCCTTATGATTGTCGGTAACGTCAGTCAAATCTGTCAATCCATTTAGCACTTTAAAATTCCTCGACAAATGATACGAGTATTATTGCAATGACACTATCCCTTCAAGAGTTCGCGAACTAAACCAATAAGATACCCCCTATCATTGCCAAAATTTCGCTAAACTATCGACATTTAGTCAGTCCAAACCGATCCCTCCCACTTAAGAAAGCATCTTTTAAAGACTATCTTTGTAAGGCGCAACGGTGGAACACACTAGCTACGCATATATGTTTGGCGCCTATCTGTCTGTCTACCTATCTCCTGTTCCCTTCTTGTTCATCTGTCAACTTATCCGTCTGTATGTTTGCCTATTTGCCTATTTACTCCTCTATCAGTAGGCTGAGTGAGCGGCTGCTGTTCACTAACTTCAACTGAAAAATCGTTGAAGCTAGAAGTTACGAAATTTTATGGGCATATTTGCACGTTACGGGGTAATCGACCGTTCACATCTCTAAGATAAGTGTAAAAGAATGGATTAACGATTCGCTTGTAGAAAAACTGTGTGAACAGTCGGATCGTTAACGATATAAAGGCATTAATCAATACATTTAATTATTTGGTGCTAAACTGTGATGGTTGACCAACTGGTTGGTCATTTGAATGAGACGGGAAACCTCACATTATGCCAACTTGTCTTATCGCATACCACATTTCTGCATCCATTCTGGTACCATCTTGTTGCAAAATTTGAAATTTCACTCACGCAGTAATTTTGATAGAGTCATGTGGACTGCTTCAAATTTTCGTGTAGGGCGATCGAAGGATGAACGAGAGCCCATAACAGAAAAATCGGAAAAATGGTGGTCATTCTCCAAGAAATCTTGATTTCTTATGTACTCAAGGGCATTTGAAGATGCACTATCGCAAAAGGCAAATGTGTTTTAAGCACGCTACCTACTCGTCATCATCGATCTAACCCCAAGCAGCCCGAAAGATTGAACTAGAATCGCTGATTTCCACGAATTCTGTAGCGACTGAAACAGTTACACCATAAACACAAAATAAACTTCGAAAACATGAAAGCTGGCGACCATCACGCGAGCCACACGAATGAAGTCCGCTGAGCTCATAGACCGAGCAGTAATCACACAAGTTGATCAGGGAACTCGTTAGAGGAACTTTCGTTCCATGAATGGGTAAAAAAACATTAAATCATAATATCTTTAGTAATTTCGTTAATTCATAGTAAGAATTTGCTCTCATTAGCAGTCGTCTTAACTAGAGCACAAGTGGCATTGATAAGCTCTACCTAACCCACTTTTACTTATTTTCTTCTTTTAATTACATTTCTCCTCTCGTACACAAGCCATGGAAGGTTCTCCTCCTGCATATAGGAGGAGAACGTTCAAGGAAATATCTTCACATTCAAGGAAATATTTTCTCCTCCTGCATATAGAGTGATAATTGGAAGTGTTAATCACTAATGTCATAGCAACAATGATTTTGCCAATTGAAATGTTCAATAAAGAATGCACTGCTTATAAATTTTCACCTATAGAGTATTGTAAGCATTTTATAGATTTAGCGCCTCGATGCATTTCCCCGTAGAGTACAGTCAACTAAAATTGATACATTCATGTGCATAATGTGAGTGTGCCGATCACCCATAAGTTGGCGTAGCTCATTGATATCAATCCGCTTCAATCTTTTTTTTGACACGCTCATACAATCATCTAATGCAAATCAGTCGATTTCCTATGCCTTTAGGCGGCATTCGTTTAGGTTATGCACTTAATTGAAGTACGCAATAAGTGCTCTCATATTGAGTGTCCGTTCAACGCCTATCCGATAATGAAATTCGAGTACAAATCCATAAATGGTATTTTTTCTAATGCCCTCTCGAAAACGATATGAACACATTAGACGGTTGTGGGTTTTTTGTTATTTTACGAAGCGACTTGAGGTTGAAAATGAGGTTAAGGCAATATGACCGGTGGCCACATTGTAGATTTCGAAAACCACCATTTCATAGCTCAAAATCATCATCACACAGCAGTTTTGAATTGATTGGATTTCGAATTAAAGTATTATTTTGCGCATTGCACATAACCTCTACAAACATGGCATGTATAGTTCCTGTATAATATGTTCCATGCATTTACCGTTTTAAAATGAGCGTACAAGTATGAAAAGGCCAAGAGTTAAGGAATCATAAAATTTAGGCAAATTATAGAGGTAGTAGACACCGATAGCTTTAAACGACGTTTTTCTATGAGCATTTTTTGATGTTGCTAGTATTTCATGGCAAGATTCCTGTAGCATCCTAGCAAGTTTTTGAAATCCTGGCATTTATGTTTAGTCTTTTCGGTCTCGTCCAACTCATTTTATTTGAGGATTTCTTTTAGATCGGCTGTATCAAATATTTTCTTTCTTTTTTGACCTAAAGAAATTAAGTAGACATTTAAAATAACTTCTGCTTTCGTCATACACTTTGTACTCGAATTATGTGCAATGTAAAATTAACAAATTCGCCGAAGTATTATTTGGTGATTTTAATATAAAACGTCGAACACTTCAAAGTAGAGGGTTTTGTTCGAAAATACTTCTTACGACACATATACCATAGCATCATGTTTGCGGTTCCCATATTTGATTTATCCTCCTATCCCCCGCTTTGAACATATAACAATTTCTTTATTGCTGACAGCTGGTTTGTATTCATACTCGTTGAAAAGTCTTTTTTTCTTGAATTACGGACTGCAAATAGTCTAGGACATTGACTCAACGCACAACAGATATGTAGCTGCTCCTTTGCAATGAAGTTGAGAATGTTCATTTAATTGCTGTGCATGCCCAGGCGCGAAGCCCCAGAAGTCTCAGACATTCAGTGATATCGCGATACAACAAATTTAGTTTATTTATACTTGCATATAATGATGCATATAATTCACACCAGAGAACTTCATGAAATATCGTTGTTTAGTCCTGAAGGACCCCCCTAGAAAAAGATAAAGATCTCATCATCTCAACTGAGGCGTTCCCACTGTCGAAAACATTTTCTGGAATGCTGCAAATGCCCAATTATTCATAACATTTAGATTCAATGAAAGCTGTGAAAGTGCGAATTTTTTGCCTCGCAATTACATTTGCTGCAATGAGAATTTGCATCTTCAGTCATTTGGTCGTCCCTATTGAAGATCTGCACTGAAAAGTTTATCTCTCCTATGTATTTATAGTGGAGAAAATACAATAATTACTTTCTTTAAGAATGCAACATCCTCGATCGCTTCCGTTTGCCAGCTATTCCAGTTATTTTTCTTTTTTATATTTCACTTATCTATTTACGCTACTTTCTTTCCAATATGATGCGCTAAATGTAAAAATGCAAGTTTTATCCATTTGAGTTATCCATTTTTAAAAACGGCAAAATATTCTCACCAACATTCTGGGAAACAATAATTGTAGACATCCCAATGTGTCAGTCAAATTCGCGGCGAACCTTTCTCATTGAGCAGATTTTGGTCTAGCTTTCTATCAAACCCCTCATTAGCATTTTTAGCCTACAGATGGCTTTGAGGATTTTTGCCCCTTAAAGGGCTGCCCATTCCCGAAGGACACTCATACCGCCCTCAGCATGTTGCATATGTTTCATTGTTTTAAAAACACTCGCACACCGCAGTAAACGACTCACTGTGAGGCAAATACTCTTACAGATATTTGTTTCCGATATAACTGTACCCTTGGGTATGGGAATAAAAGAAGAATACCCAAAAATTACAGAATCCTCTGCTCTCAAACTAGCAAATAAATGAATACCCAGAATTGTTTGTTTCTCGCAAACACGCCAATTTTCGGGTGCAATTTCCACGAGAAGCACAAATTTATAGGAACGTTGACGACCTCATCGACTAACAATTTATTGGAGATGGAAAATGGTCGGAAATGTACACAGGAGACTGTGAGTGATCTGCCCACCTTTATTATGCCACCTGCATGCGTATATGATTTCAGAAAGAAACAAATGTTGACCTTTGCTATTGTTGTTATACGATTACGATAAGCAGGATCAACTGACTGCGGTCTTAGCATACACGACCGATCGCTAAGTAATAAAGCAGTGATTGCACTACGAGGGTGGACGCATAACGGCGGTTACCTATATGTCCATTGGTTGGTGGAGAAAAGTGTACTGCCATATGCTGTGAATTAGGTTTTTCAAGTATTTATTGCACTCTTTAGAATGCCACATTTCTCTGCAACCAGGAAGTACGAAATTTAAAATTTGGCAACACAGCAGTATCTTTTTTTCAATGCTGGATAAATTTCCACTCTAATTGGTAACATTTACATTTCAACTATTTGACTGTCGTCGACCTCAGTAGGTCAATTATGGCACAAAGCTTGAACACACTATTCTTTGCTTTCAACATAATCAGCTCGAAATCGATTTAGGGAATTCACGTTGCTTAGCCTTTTCCGATCTCTATCTTTGAAATATGACCTTCGCGACCTTTGCACAATTTGTCGTGAAGAAACATCTCTCACATGCGATTACACAGCGCAGAAGATTTATGCATACGGCGAGAATTCGTGAATGTGGATAGTATGCAACCTGCCTTAGGGGGATCATGCCTTGGAAGTAAAGTTGAACAACTCTTATCTGTAATAACATCAGAACAAGAAATGAAACTCTCGCCTGCTCAGTAATATTCAATCAGTCGATCGATTGTTCGAACAGTGTAGATGTCATCTTTTGATCGGTCTGAGGCAGTTGGTGGTTTTGAATTAATCAAAATTGAGAATTTCACCTACCACTGATCTATCATCATGCATACTGCTTTAGATCCTCTTTCATATGAACGCCACATTAAACACTTGCAATACAATTACAGCATTACAGAATAACTTGAAAACTTAAATGTGAAAGGAAGTTGTAAGCATAAAATGCTCAATTTGGTTGACTAACGACGAATTTAGCTGACCAACGACGAGATGCTTAGAGGGTGTTTGTTGGAAGGCAACCTCACCATCAGCTCGATCGACTAATCCCACTCGTAATCCTATTCGCTAATAATTCTTGTTCGATTCAACGAAGCGATAAATTTGGCTTAATAATACGATCACTGAGTCAGAATAGAACAAATGCTCGACAGATCTCAATCTGTCACTATTTCAGTGTATATTTCCCTTTTTTTCGCTATTCCATATATTCGCTATTACAAATTTCGCTATTCTAAGATTATCAATAATATCTTGTTTCGATGATCATTAATAAGTCCGCTCAATCACAAATGCTGATGCTACGTGCTTCTTTCTTCTTCTCTCCTTTCCTTCTTATCGTTGTGTCCTCCGTCCATTTTTGAATGCATTTATAAACTAAACATCAACGGCACACATCGTTTCAAGATGGATTCTTGGCTTTTGCTAAAAAAGTAGTTAGAATTACACACCATGGTAGCATATATTGCGCATATATCGTATTATTCTCTTAATAGAAGGCAGTCGTATGCAAAATTTAGTGAAATTCACTCGTTCTGGAGTCACTAAATTACCACTAAAAAACATTTTATAAAGCATCTGCTACAGCAAATTAAATTTTCAGCTACTATTGTACCAGTTAACTGTCGAAAGGTGAACATCGCAACCTGAAAAGATGTCGGTAATTTTCAAAAACATCAGTAATGCGACAAAAAGAATTACTGAGTCTATAATATAAGAAAGAGATATTTATTATGATTACTCGATGAAGGCACATTTACTCAAGTTAATGCATCAAAAAGTGAATTTTCTTAAGTGATTGATGAAATGTGATAAGTGATTAATTTCTTTGTAAAAATTCGCCATATAATCATTAAACTGAATTCAGCCATGTAATCACTAAAATGCAACGTCTCTCTCATTTGCTTTATAGTAATGATGAGTTACTTAGTGAAAGCTCCTGCTGAAATGTCCCTTGGTTCCCTACTTAATCAGATCTTCATAAATATTGCTCCCCCCCCCCCCCCCCCCCAATGCAGAAAGAAATTCAAATGCAGAAATTTATCGAAATATTTGCATCATGATGATTGTAAACGGAATTGCATCGAAGAGAGCAATTCGAATTTATGCGGTGGAAATGAACGTATTTGGCTGGAAATAGGTACCTTTTGTGCGAGAATAATTTGTTCAAAATTGAGCCAATTTACTTTTCGCCTTTCTTGCAGAATTTATATCTATCAGTGCGCCATTAATAGTCATTGTCATAACTACCTCACAACAGGTAACAATAATAACTGGTAACACAATACAATTCAATGAATCTCGTACACCTTCGTATATAATTTGCGATCGCCCCAAATCGTTGGATGAATCTCCGACTGCTAAACGGTGAATCTGATGGTGCATAATGTTGGTAGGATGAAAGCTGAATGAGGTAATACAATTTGGAATTTTAGTTTCGATTTATATAATCTGCCGCTCAAACGTTGTATAATAATTAAATTATTGAACATAGAAAATTTTAAGCGTTGGCTAATCACATCTATCAATTGTGAGGTCTATTTTCAGTTTTTACTCAATTTGAGTCGCTCGCAAATCCTCCATCGTAATTATGTTTCGCACAAGTGTTAACTTCTTTAAAGTGAGAGATCATAATCAATAGTACACCAATTTAGCTCGTATATATTTTAATGCACTATCAGTGATATGACCAACGGAATCTACGATTGTCAATGAACTGGAACTTCAATGCTTGAGTTTGAATCCGCCATTTCCCGTTGGTTTACACCTAGGCGCATATTTTAGCTTATGCATATCCGCGTATGTGTCTGTCTCTGTGAGATCTTTCTATCTGTCTGTCTTTGTGAGATCTTTCTATCTGTCTCGATTCGTGCTTGCCCAGCTGTCTTGTATCCAACTCTGCATTTGAGTGATTTTCATTGTGGGGATATATCGTTGTGTCTGCATCTATTGAAAGATGATTAGAAACAAAAAAAGCAGAAAAGCATACCAATGTGCGCATCTGGAAACACTTTTGAAAAGCATCTCGTCGGATTTATTTGAATTTGATCGCTTTATTCTTGACGCAACTTACATATCGGCGCATGACACAACCAGATGTGAATGGCTACAATCTCACCCTCAAATGATAGCAATTCCTACCTATCATTCAGTTGCATTTAGCTTCTAAAATTAAACCTCCGCAATTAGACATCCAGAAACATCTGCTGCTTTGATAAATGGAACCTTATAGAAGAGTCAAATTAGTGATGAGAAATGAGAGGTGTAGACAAAATTAGCCAAGAAAGAGCGATCGATACAATTGGCCATTAGCGACATTTTTTTAAAAGTAAGGTGAGAAAGTCTCAAAATTATGACTAATCAATTTGTGCTGTAATTTAAAAGTATGAATTAGATGTACAACAAATATTACTTTGTACTCGCTGATATAAAGTGATGGACTGAACGTACTATGAATTTTGCTAAAAACGCTAAAATCAAATGCGTAAATCGAACGTCTACCACTGGTGAAGCAATAAAAGTCGCTAATGATAAGCGATCACAACTCTAATTGCAACAAGGATAGACCATAATGTCGAATCAACGGAAATTTCGACCATATCAAAACTTAAAGGTACCATATTGAACGAAGTCGCTCAAAGTGAAGTTGACGCCTAACTGTGACAATACGGCCTTCAAAAAACCGAGCAAGTAAAGATACATTTTTCTCGAGTTTATCCAACCACCATTCCACTGTTCAGGTGTTACAGAGAGAACGTATAAAATAAAAATAAGAGCAAATAAAAGGCAAAAATTGCAACATTTAAAAAATACAATTATTTCGTCCGTTAATAATCTTTTCTCTATTTTAATGCTTTGTTGCCTATATTCAGTTAGCTATTTTTGTTGAACTGTTTGTTTTTGTGATGAAATGTTTCGAAGCACTACGTACTAGTTTTATTTTAGTGGTTTTTTGGATCAGTTTGAAAGTGGCCTTGATCATGTAAGTCTGTTTATAGCCCTAGTGATATTACCCCATTCTCCTCACCCTTCGCTCCTTTTTAGTTCGTGTATTGTTAGCGTCAGTCAAGCTTTGTGTGTTGGCGATATAATGCGCACCAATGGATAAATGGCGATTACAAAGAGAAGTACGGAGCAAATATACTTCTCAAATATTTATGCTTGCAGTGGTCGCAAGCTTTAAATTCTACTGTTCCTAATCAAGCAAATCGAGATAAGCCAAGAATGTTGAGCGTGAAATTCATCTCAGAAGCAAGATAAATATTAATACTCCTAGAATTCATTAATCTTGGCGAAAACACATGTCTCTCTTATGCTCTCGCAATGAGATGCTTAAACTTCAATGAGCTGGTGCCTTAACCGCAGAATTAGTTGTGCCGAGCAAAGAGATAAAGGTTGGGCTCTTTGTTGTTTGAGGAAGGGGTGAAGGAAATCAATGAGAAGGTGGTGTGGGGATAGGTAAAGAGAATAGAAGAGGAGGAATGGGAAGAAGCTAAGGGGAGGAAAAAGTGAACATACCGCGGCAACAATGTGGCATTCAATTTTCACCTTGAATGAGACTCGTTATGCAGTCAACGAGCGAATCGCCCTTTCGTTTATAGCGGCCCGCTGGTCATAAGTGCCCCCTTTAACACGTTTTGTGCAACTTTAGGGCAAATCCTTATGGGCACAACGACCGATACGCCAAGTCAACAACACATCGTTAACACAATGGGAACGGCCATCACACATTTTATACGGTCACTCATCACCTACCGAATACAAATTTACAATTCCTTTCCGTTGCACATTTGCGATAATAAATGTGGGTATTTATTTTGCAACGCCTTTGCCCGACCTACTTATTCTCTACTCGCCTATACAGTTTAAATAATTCTTTGTTTACTTATTACACACCTACGGGAATAGGTTTGCCCCATCGAACGAGATTCAACAAAACCCCGTCGAGCGATATTTCAACGCGAATCGTGTAGGACGGCAAAAAATTTGTATTATTGGCCAAAGGTGAATTGAATGGCCTTCCATTTAAAGAGTGCAGCATTCTCTGAGCATTTTGATCATATTGTCATAAACGAATGAATTAATTCGACTAACTTCGGTGAAAAAATTTTGCAGATAAGGTTGCTGACTAAGTGGCAGGACTTTAGATCGTCAATTCGACGATAAGGGGTCAAGCTTTGTCATATGATAACATTGGGGGGTGGGGGGAGGGGATTCATGAATAAAGGTTAAAGCAATAGGCTCAACTTATTCCTCACCTTGCTAAATTCCCGACAATTTTCGAACTCAACTTTCCACATGAAAATAAATGATGAAACCTGATCAACACTTATGTGCACCAATCACCCTAGAAGTTACCAGTAAATAAAGGACCTGCACATAATATCCTGATAAATTACTTAAGGAGATCGACCACATAAATCCTCCTTTAAAAAACTGATTTGTAAGGTTTCTGCTAATCAAAGTGGGAACAGCATAGGAGGCTATTCGACGGTGCACTTTATGCCGCTCAGATTTTGTAACTCTAATTTCCGTTGTTCCCGAATTCAAGCCACCAGACGCACAGACAGTGAGATAGACATAGACATAAACGCCCGCAGATGGGACATAACTGTGGTGCGCCTTTGCAATGCAAAATTCGCATCTGTTTTAATATCGGCTTTCGAAAGTCGGAAGAACCTTACGTCAAACACAAAATTTGCAGGTGAGGTGAAAAAAAAGTTGAAATCTTCAGACAACCGAACTTTTTCGTAAACGTCCTCCACTCTATCTAAGGAATGCTCCTGGGATTTCACTGGAAATCTTAGTTCCTTAGTGAGATTCCAGTTCTCCAACTACAAAATGCCTCAGTCAAGTAACTGTATTTTCCACCCTCTGCGTACCAAGTCTCTTCATCCTCCCGCTCTTGTTCCTCTAAAAACAAAAGTTGGTTTATATTGCACGTTTTCAGCATAATATTTATATGATGAAGTTACAAAAAATATATAAAACATATAGATGCAATGCAAATAACCTTAACAATGTGCCAACATATATCAACATAGCGATCAACTTAAACGAGCATCAATGAATATAGCATTGAAATAGAAAACAATTTTATTACATAAAACTTCACAGATATCGACCTCATAACATAGCCCATTATGCGACACCTATAAAGATTAAGGGGGAACGGACCTTTTGCGAAGCGAAAGATATACGGATGATTGAATGGATGAGATTCATTTGAGGTTGGACGGTATGTGCTCTTATCGGGTTGACTTTATATATTTCTCTTTCATACTGGAAGTTCCTAGGGCCTGGGAGTCATTTCTATGAATATTCAAAATATGGCTTAATAAGAGAAATTTTTACTCAACTAATTCAAATAAAGAGACTGATTTAAAACACTGTCATACCTATTTGCCTAGGCAAACTTTTCCATTCAGGCCTACTTGCCTAGGCAAACCTTTCAGCCTTCATTTCATAGCTCGTTTAGTGGAGAAAATTTTGGAAAGTTAAATACGAGTGTTGTCTATCCTTATGAATAACATCCACGTTAATAGAAGCTATGAATTGCAAAATAATGAGTTAGTTAACGATGAGATAAGATATTCGAAAAACCCGATAAGCAAAGACAATAAAAAAATTTTCGAAACGCTTCGAATAATAAAGGTAAAAAGTTTTTTTTAAAGAAATTTCCATTGTAAAATATGCGATCTGTAGCGGAAATTCTTCATTTCGTTTCTCGATGTTATAAAATAACGAACGGTGATAGAAAGTAGAATGAAGAAGCTTCTTTTAGCTCGATTGAAATTTGAACTCACAACTTATCCATCATATTATTTCATTATTGACTTTCATTCACTATGAAAATATATAATTTGTGTATATTTCAATGAAATTCGACGATAAGTTCAGCGCTAATTTTATTGGTAATATTAGCAGTACGAATCAAATTCTCATATGAGTAGGAAGTGAAATAGATAGACCGCAGCGTGGATATGAAAATATATGAATGACTAGTAAAAGAATTTCGCGAAAAGAGCACATTTCGATGGAGAAAACGTCGATAATGAATGCAACGATTTCTCTCCATATTCTTTGCGCCATTTCTCAATTATGCAATATGTTTACAACAGGTAACACTTTCGAGGAATTTTCTAGTATGAAAATATACACTGCGAATAGACAGGTGAATACGCCAACTCCACACAGTTTTATAGAAAATCTCTGTCAGAACACCTCTAAAACGTAATACCTGGACACCAGGAAATACCTGAATACCTGAATCACCAATAAGTGAATCTCTGTCACGAACATCAGGAAATACCTTTATAATATCAGACGGGAAAACCTTGACATTTCTCAACGTTCACGAAGTGTCCTATCTTAACGGTAAATTTGTCAGTTTTTTTTTTTTGAATAATTACCTTATTTAACCATACCTTATTTCTCAGGTAAAATCCCCCCGAGGTATTACATCGATTTTTTCGTTCTTCGTATGGAGATGAAATTTTGCAACTACTACTCCGTTCAAACCTCCATAATAATACATTAAAGGTTTTTCTACCAAACCTCTCTTACCAATGAATCATCGTCATTTATCACTTCGATGGTGCAATTATGTTTCGAATATTATGAGAAAAGATGACGTCGTGTAAGAAATTAGTGCATCAGTGACTAAGTCATTAACTCAGATTAATTCGTTAATGATTCAATAGCTATATTCAAAGGAAAAGTTTTTGAGTACATGTCATTCACTCTTGTGCTCTTCGGATGATATCTGTTTGCGTGCATCATTGGCAATTACCTGTGCAGGTGATACCTGGTGTATATTCGCATAAAGTTACCTGCTGATGAATTTTAAAATAGCCGATAAAAACAAGATGCAAAATGAGGGATTTTTTGCATTCAGTGAACTATCTGATGTGGCACGTTTGTAGGGGCTTGCTTCCATGTCAAACGTCGATAGCTCATAATCTTTGGTCCTGAGTTTACCTGAAAATGAAGCATTTTACTATTTAGCTGTTTTTTCTTTTGGTTTTTGCATAACGAAGCTCCTTAAGTACAATCTCTAGCAAGGAAGGAGTACCAGTGGAAGGTACATAAGGATTTCTATAAGGATTTTTAGAGAGGATAACCCAGGATTTAAACAGTCACACTGAGGCGCTTATGAAAAAATATAAAGTCAACGGAAATCTTACAAGGACAGAATGTTGAAGAAAACAGCAGGCACTGCACAGTTAAAACGTATTCGCCACTTCAATACCTTATAATGTTGCGATTTCTTTGAATAATTAAAACAGTAATAAATGGAAGGATGCTTCTAAAACCACTTTAGAAAGTATGTGACCTAGAGTTGACCTCAACGCTTCATTCAATTTGTGAAAAGAAGGACTAAAATATTAAAATATGTTCACTGATGCAAAGAAGAGGCTGTAGAAATGGTAGAGAAGAAATGCTCCAGCTATACTCATGGACAGCTGTGGACTTCAAATGTGATCGCTGAATTCTCGAAAGCGATAGAAAGACGGAAATATACTGGATGATCGTTCGACAGGTAAAACTAATGCCTGTCGCACTTAAACAATAAGAAAAATGAAATATGTTGTAATGGAACTGACTTTTCTGGGATTACAGAAACTTTGTGATGTAGTAAATACTAAATTAGTAAATTAGTAAAATTAGTAAATTAAATGGCAATTTTTGCACATTGCATGTAACTGAGTGAAGATATTTTATATTCTATGTTTTGTCTCATCCGATAAGATCTGTCGAATCTTGTTGAAATTCCACTCTAAAATAATTTCCAATATTGTTGGAAGTAATATAATTGTTATATATTATTACTTTAAATTATTGCTTTATATTACTTTATTATTTTATATTACTTCAAATTTACTTACCACATAACTGCAATAGTTGAGCATTCAAAGTTTCAGACACTACATTATGCAACATATTACTTAAATTGGTATTTTAGGTAGCTGCTTTGGAAATTGCCAGGAGTTAGGAAAAGAAAGCCTTTGATGTCGCTAGTTAAAGAAAATATTATAGAATTTACTATTGATGGATATTCATATTTAAAGAGATATCCAGATTGCCTCTATATGAGATTAATGAATTTTGCAATAGATGCATTATCAAATACTCGGTACTATATATTACCAGGTTTAGATTGATTTGGAACTGAATTAAAAGAATGCAGTCATTTTCGAAAAAGAAAGGAAATAATAAATAACTACCGAAGTAACACTTTTCGATATACATATCAGCGATTAATCTTCCCATTGTCGTGTAACCAGTAATCAACGGCTCTTCGAGAACACAAAGTTTCCCATATTCTGTATCCTGCTTCAGGAATGCAAATAATACGTCTAAATCGGTTGATTCGCGAAAGACGAAAGTTTGTGATGGCGGAAGTGCAACAGCTCCTCCTTGAAGTGACGCAGTTAGCCTGGAATATTTTCTTTCGACTAGAATCGAGAGGCAACGACTCCAGCCGCTGCTTCTAGATTTCAATAAGACTACAAAGAATGCAAAAATATGAAGAGTGATGAGATCCTTCTTAAACTAATATCTGGGCATGAAAATATGAAATACAAATACGAACCGCATTGGAAAATCGACGAGAGAACGAATTCTAAAGTGCATCGTCGTTGATGAAATATCGTTAATTTCAACATCTGATACGCTGCTATCAGCACTTTTACCGAATCGATCCAGTGTTCTCAGGGTACGGCAATCGGTACCCGTCGATTCATTGTGCCGATTGAAATTTTCCCACTCTACACAAATGAAGTACCATGAGCGTTCACGTAGATCAGATATGCTAACCTGAAGCAGAAGAATACAAAAATCCTATTTAAACGAATCAAAGCTAAACGTTAAAAAATATGAGCAACATTTCACTCATAATTTTATGTTTGATGACTTACAACAAAATGGTAAATCACTCAGCAATTTTTGGATTTACTAACAGAATATTTATACCACACACTATACCTTGGAGAGGTTCCTGTCCAAAAACTTATACGGATGACAGAAAAAATAACAATAAATGACAAAATGGAAAACGACGATTTGTAATTACAAGTACGAAAAGGTAATAGGTGTGCTGAAAGTTTGATAGGCAACTTCGATAAGGTAAGCGCTTTAATGAGTGATGTACGAGTGGAATGGAAATAGTGAAAATCTCTGTGTTACCAGTAAAAGTGATAAATTGCCATGCATAAATCTCTGCTTTCCTTGAGTCAGTGTCATTGGATAGACAAACGGACATAGATATATGCGCATGAGTAAGCATTGCACTGTCACAATTTGAACCACAGAGGAATACGTGAGCAGTATTACTTTCATAGTTAATTGAAAATTCACATTTCCACTCCTACAGATTTAGAAGAAATTATCCATTTTCCTCGTTTGGCGGATAACAATATGAACGGCACAAAATGTATGAAAAAATTCACTGACAGCGCTAAATGTTGCTAAAAAAACTTACTCGAAATCGTCGGCATCGAATGAATTCTTAAAAACTCACCTAATCGATGTGAATAGAAATTCTCGGCAAGAAAAAGTCGACCTCCTTTCATCAATGAATTTAAAAGCTTCTACATATATCATTAAATTTTGTGCTGCATATATATATATATATATATATATATATATATATATATATATATATATATATATATATTTATATATATAATTTATATATATATATATATTTATATTTATATATATATATATATATATATATATATATATATATATAAAGTTAATCGTTATGTAATTTTGTGCAAAATGACTAGGGAGTTTCAATCCTGGGAATTCCTTCGCTTCATTCAAAAATAATAGTGATTTATTTGACTTTTAATGGAACCAGAGCCTTAATCCTACAATATGTGAGAAAATGGATCGAAAAGTGGTGGTAACCCCATTATTATCCGATCAGGTCGAACCATATTTGAATTTTCATATGCTATAGGAGAAGGTATTTTAAGTTGCATTTATTTACTTGAGCGACCGAAAGTCGAGTATTCTTTCGGAACTCTATCTACTCAAAATCTATTCCAGCATAATTTCATATGTGAATGTAGCATATTCTATCGGTTGAACGCAATATAAATTGCTACTAATACTTGACCCTAAATTTGGCAATCGGTGTGTATTCAGCTTCGAGGGCTCTTTTCAAGGATTAACGGCTGTTTATTGCGTTTAATGAGCATCCCAAATAGTTACCTGTTTATCCTCGCGGATATTGTCCGGATAGAAGACTTTAGTGATGGCTTTCTCATCAGATTTCAGCGGAACTGCCGTAATAAAAAGCGTAGGTATTTGTATCGGTGCGAGGTAAGAATCGAGGAATGCATCGAGCAAAACAATTCGAAAGCCATGCTTTGTGGCATCGACAAAGTTGATTGCTCTGTAAATGTTGGTAATTGCAAAGAGCCGTTCTCTTAACGAGGTCGATATTTGGGTTGAATTTATTCAATAAAGAGATTAACTTCGAATTTCGATTTTCCGTTTTAATGCAAACTAATTTAAACTAATTATTAGAATCGGTTGCCCTAAATCTCTCATATGCTTCACTGTTGTTCTCGAATATGTTTTCTCGAATATGCGGTTCTTTTTCTCTCTCTCTCAGATGAAACAGTAACTTATAAGGATAGTTGAGGAAATTAAATTAACTTATAAGGACCATTTAAGGATAGTTGAGGAAATAATTTTAAAATAACTGGAAAACTGTCAATTGACAGCCGACTTTTAAGGTACTTAGAATGACTTAGACTCGGTGGGTAAGGAAATGCTTTAGATTAATTTTGGAGACTCAGTGGGAATTTCGATTTATTTTGCAACGATAAGACGAATTGCTTATGAGCGGTTAACTTCTCAAAGAATCAGTGCCAAAGATCTGTGGAGCAGATAGTCAGTTCTTCGTATCATTTCAATGATGGCTATTCTATATGCAAAGAGATATAGGAAATCGGTCGGTCCAATAATATATTGTCAATTGACAGCCGACTTGTTGATATTTCGGATAAGCGGATTCGAAAAAATTGGGTGAAAAAATTCCACAAATAAATCGACTCTCATAACGGGCTACGAATATTTCTCGAGAAATATAGGAGTACTCAATAGCAAATAAAATGAAAAAGAGGAAAATGGAGTATAGCTGCATCGATGCGAAACGAACTTAAATAATGAATGTGCCGAAGCTGGAAAAAACTTTCGTTACTACTGAAAATGATGCTTTGAGGGATAGTTATTATCGTTCAATTATGCGCATTTTTAATGCATCAACCTTTAATAGCGGATGCTTTAATGAGCAATTAATGAATTATTTATTCAGAATTTCAAATTATCGGAATTATTTAGCACAATTTCTACGCACAACTAAATTTGTGCCTCGTCCCATAGGTTTATATTTCAAAATTTTGCAATTATGAATGTTAATTATGGAATGCTTTAAGAAAATATTGCTCAAAAATTGCAGCGGATCATTGCTCATCACATAAGTTTCCTTTCTGTGACAGGATATCGGATGAGTTCAGAAAGTGAGAAATCCATCATTACCTATGACATCAATCGACCACATTAAAAATTCAGCCAACAGAATAAAATATGTTAAAATTAATTTCATTGGTTACTGCAGAGCAAATATGCTGTTAGGATTTATAGTATTGTTTCCGTCCTACAAACCCACAAATCGAAGTGTGTGCTTATTTTGCACAGAATTAAAAAAAAAAAAAATTATAGAAATCAATTTTTCTGCACTTACTTTGTGTTAACAAAAAATCGTTGATATTTCGGATTACCATTTACACCGAGCGAAAATACTGCTGATAGTCCGATCCAATAAGTTGTAATAAATAATGATGATCGCATAATCGTTGTCGTTGAAATATATTCGAAAGGTACAATAGCCAAAGAGTAAAAGATTCAACTTTGACCTTAGATGAGAGGAGTATTCGATTGCGCACAGCTGTGTGGACAATAAAAGATCCTTGCGAGGGCGGGATTTATCGCTCAACGAAGAGCCCCAACTATAGCGATCTCGATTGGGTGAGCAGCACCTCACGTCGATGGGCGGAGCAAGAATACAACGCTTATGGTGCGGTAAATGTGCTAAATTTACGAATATTCTTTAGATTGCGAGTGACACTCAATTATCACAAATAGTCGTTTTAAATAAATCCATTAAAAAAAGAGAATTTCTTTATAGCAAATGAAGCAAACATTAACGAAGCAATACTTTGCGCTTGGGAAATTGAAAGAGAGCGTTGTGAAATAAAGAGGGAATAAAATTAAACTAAAAGGAAAAACAGTGAAAATAAGAGATTAGGATAACAAAAACGTCGAAAAAGTCGAATTAAAGTGAGAAATCGCACATTTAAAACGGTGAAATATACTCGTTGAATTACTCAGAATACTCGGGATATGTCAAACAGCGTCAATATGCGCCTCCATTCAACGGAACGAAGGATAATTGATGACGAAATTTGCATTTACAAAGTTTGATTAATAATACTTATCTCCTCAATTCTCTTGTTTTTAAGCTTTTTCTCAATTCTAAAATGGTTCACTCCTATTCTAAAGAATAAATCCTCGGGAATATTTTCAATCCAACTATGTCTTTAAGTTTCTGTGTAAAGGAAAAATTTCTAACTTATTATTTCAATCCACAAAATGTCAAGTATTTATTATGTATGAACTATTTAAATGATAGCATCAATTCTAGCCAAAATGCAATATTTAATTAAATACTTCTAAGGAAATTTACCTATAATCCAGAATTATAGATGATAATACTCTACAAAGAGATATGTATTTGCATAAATGTAAAAATAATGAGAAATGAATTCTTTTAATTGATTGATTCATGAAAACTGACGGAGTTTTTCAAGCCATGCATCAGGTGCTTGGTTTTACTGAATAAAGCGTTGAGAGTTGAAGTCATGAATTCTTAAACAGCATAGAAATAAGTATGAAGCTTGGCCTTAATCAGCTTCTCGAATAAATCACCAAATCAAGCAAGAAGGGAACGGATGTCATCCGGAATTTTCCTTGCATTTTGAAAATTCACTTCCCACCTTTCAATCTTTCAAGATTTTCTACTACTGATTATGATGCTAATATTTGATTTAAAGATACATATTTCTTTAGAAGAGGCGAAAATATTGAATGCCCAAAATTAGTTTGACCTAATTCATTGACAGTTTTTCATAAGCTTCTGAAGCTAAAAAGAACTCTGAGCTCAATAACTTGAATAGCGACAAGAGAGACTATTGATGGCAGATCACATCAAGTTCTATCATATCCTGTTTCCGTCATTTATTTATTAAGTGAAATTTCGAAAAATTATTGTTCGCCCTATAAGTTTCATATTGTTCACCCAATTTTCTTTTCGAATATACCAAGATTTGATGAAGTGATGGAAAAAGTTAGAAAAAATTGCTACTAGTTACATTACTTTTTGTTACTAGTTATTGTTATTAGTTATTAGTTACATTGAGTTCACATTTAAAGATGTATGGTTAATGACGGCAAAGATGGAGGCTTTGATTTGAGCCGTGCATGCAATCTACTCGAATATTCATTACAATATTGCCAATAATCTAGCCCATTGACCGACTGCTTATATCGCCAAAACTTTATAACTAAACCTTTACTCTCGAAACGTTTCACGAGCTAGGATTTCTTTGTGACTGAAAAGGAAACATTAATAAATATTTCCGTTTTAATTTTACATTTTAAACTTTTTCTCTTCTTTTAAATTGGGAATACAAAAGTAGCTTTGATAGAAAATAGCCTATGTCGAGATTTTTATAGAGATTTTCTCTTGAGGCCATAAAGTAATTCATTGAAGAGTATTTATTGGTTGACTTATTTCGTCATATTTTCTCAGATTCATTTTATAAGCTTAATTATAAACTTAAACCTCTATTCTCTTAGGAGAATCTTCAAACCGAATTTGAAAAGAAAAGTAAAATTCTCTATAAATATTGCAATTTCTCATCAATATAGCCAAGAAAGCAGAGCGGGTGGTATTTGTCCCTCAATTTCCGTTCTCTGAAGCTAAAAAGAACTCTGAGCTCAATAACTTGAATAGCGACAAGAGAGACTATTGATGGCATATCCGGATGCAATCTTCATCGAATTTGACGGTAATGTGAATTTTTGATTTCCGTTTCATTCCGCTAAGAAGAACTTATAACTTAGTTACTGAAACACTATAAAAATTACAATCACAAAATTTCAACTAATTTGTCACACCACTATGCGATCGAGAATGACAATATGTATAGCCGATCTTCCTAAGAACTCGCGTAAAAAAATGCCACTTTTACGCTGATCTCGAAAATGTTTTCATCCGCTCAATTTTTCCATCGCCTCCATTTCTCTCTCGTCCTTTCGCCCTCACTTCCTCCTTCCCCTCCACTTCCCCCTTACCATCGTTTATTAATCTCCTGTTACCAGAATTTTAGTCGCCTCGTGGGTAAATGATACTTAAAATATGAAAAGAAGTTAAGTTTAAGCTAAAATTGTTCTCACAGAGGTGAATACAATTATATTTGAACTCATGCATACGTCCACATGTATGTATCTGTAAAAGTACACCTTGCAAAAATGGAAATCTCCAAAACGACATCATTTTATCATTGCTAAATGAATATTGTAACGAATCTCATTGAGTACAAATAGAGTAGGACGTACAACATCCTAAGAGAAAAATTATTTTAAAGCAAATCCTTTACAGAAATGCTGCAATTTATCATATTTCTTATTAGCAAATAGCCCGAATATGTAAAATCTTCCATTGGCGGCTTATGCATATTAGTTTATCCTTCATAGTTATCATTAGGAAGCGATTGTTTTAGAAGGATTACTTTTCAAATTATGAGGACAAAGAAATCCACACATCTAATCTCATTTTCAAACTTCTACAAAAATTCACGAGTTTTTATTTGCCTCTCAATGAAAAATAGCGCACACAGTTGAGATTGTGACATCATCGTCCTTTCAAGATGCGATCATATCTTGGATTTTATTTCTTCGCAATAACGTGGAATCATATCCTGGGATCTTTATTTCTCGGATGGTTAGCTATGTTCGTACAAGTCATATAGCTTGTCACATCTTTGTCCAGTTATATATTTGCGTAAACTACGTTAATCTCTAGCGATGTCTATATTTCTGAGTGGAGGGCTTTTAAACTCTTTATAAGAGAAGTCATTTTTTTCGTGCCGAATATCACTTTCAGCAATAATATTTGCCTTTTCTCCTATTCGCTTTCTTTCTTTGCACTTAGAAATCTGTAAATTATCACATCTCAAAATCATGAAATTTAAACACAATACTATAGAGAATAAAGAAGCAATAACGAATTTATCGAATGTTAAGGCCATATCGATTGTAAACGAACATATGCACAAAATAAAACTGCTTTCATAAAGCATGCACTTCTTGTCCCTCAATTGGCGCATTGTTCATGCCTAAATGCTCCTCAGGTTGAGCAGCACCTCCGAGAACCAAATAATCTGAAGAGGGTATTCATGCTGTGCAGTTATGCCGTTTCAATGAATGCCACCTTTCAGCAATCATATTCGACGAAGTTGAAGTTTCTATGTGTTCCGTTTGCTCGACTCCAGTATGTAGAAATGGAACACACAATAGAGACCTAACGAAACATCGAATCCAGGATACTTCATAGTAGACAATGACGGTTTCAAGACTAGCATTTCCCATACACATACTAGTTTTAGGCAGCATTCGAATAATGGGACTGGTTTGATGAGTTCTACCTCTTCCTCTTATCAGCTGTAAGGTGATAGATAGTGTATGACCTAAAATTATACCGACTGGTTGATAGAGAACTAGCTGAAGCTTGAACGAAAGTGAGTGAACCAAAATGGAGCATTCCAGATGTCGAACTTTTTTAGTGGTATTCTATACATTTGTCAGTATTTACCATCTTTTTCTATGTGTATATAAGTATTCCGCTTAAGAACGGAAATTACTGGAATTTGTGCGCGATGCGATCATTGACCATCTTGCTATACAACCAAATGTGTGAGAGAGGGGCAAGATTTACAACAGGCCAAAGTGCGATATTTGATTGATTCGTAGCCACATCGTTCTAAGTACATTACGTAAGATTGGCTCCTCGCTACTACCAAATGCCTAATTGAGGCCGTATGCAAAACGAGAAACGTTTTCCTCATCAATTTCAGCGCTTCCCCTCCCTCCCCCCCCCCCCCCCTCTTCTTTTTGCTCAACCTGAAACACGAAAACCGTCCGTTATATGAGTTATGATGCATATTTCAATATAAAAAAAAGCAAAAATGTGCATAATGCAAAATGAACGATGCAATTTAGAGAAAGAATACAAAAGTATATACCATGTAAGATAATAGTTTTAGTATATTAATAGTAGATAGTATGGTAATAATAATATAAGACAGTTTTACTATAACTATAATAATAGTAAACGCCGCAACACACAGCTTCTTATTTTCATTTCTACAGAGTTAGGACTTAAATAAGAGCGAAAATATGCTTATTTGGTTCGAAAAAATATCCCCTCAGATATAGTTTATGAAATCGCTTATCGATAAAATATGAGTATCATAATTTTCAAAAATCGTTATTGGTAAATCGATTAGTATAGACAGTATTAAGAAAATAGAAACCACCTATACCGGAATAAACCAGATTAAACCGGAATAAGCCGGAACAGATGAACGTTAAATCCCCATATTATGACTGTTTCTTGAAGACTAACCTATCATTGCCACCTTATAAATGCTTTCTTATTTTAGCCTTTCAACAGAAAATAATGTGGAATTTGATCCGAATTGTAAGAAATTATGCAAAAATAAAGAGGAAATGAATTTTGAACAGAAAACGCGGCAAATGATGAAACCTTAATTAAGATGAAAATTGTGCGAAATGCCATATCCCACCACATCGTTTAGACCATTTGCACGTCATATGTCATGACGATTATCAGATAAAGTCTGAAAAATGCCGCCAAAAATTAGCCAAGGACAGATCAGCCTATTCATATGTCATTTTCATTTCTGGCTAGATATGGGCATATTTTTCATTCCCTTCATTATCGTTGCGCAAGAATTAGTTAAATTAGTAAAAAATTGTGGCAACAAATTCATATATTCTACGAAATTAATAATAGAGCGTGGTTAAAGTTCACTTCTTCTCATCTCTCCTTGTCGAGTCTAGGACATTTGCGCCCTAAAAATGAATAATTTCAGTGACACTCGTAACGAATATTTCAAATTATTTCTGCAACTATCGGTTACTATTGTTTTATTTTTGTTCTCGAAAATGTTGCAGAAATGAATCGCGCATTAATTTGTTGCCATTTGAATCATCTTCGAAATTGCTAAATAATGCGATGACTTTAATGAGATGTACAAAGCAAAAGCTTAATTTTGTAACGTAATACAATATATTCGAACAACTAAGAAGTACAATGAGTCTCAATTCGGAAAGAATTCTTGAAAGAATTTGTCCTCTGAAGTGATGACAGTAAATCGAAATAGAAAGTTGAGTGAATCCACTTCAATTAATGTGAAAATGATTTAAGGTAATTAGTCAATTTTCGTTAAATGCAGGAGAATTGGAAAAGAAGAAAATGAACGCTGAAAAACGTTAAACGGAAAAGCACAATTCGGCGCCATCAACGAATCGAAAAATGGGCGCATATCTGTTCAGAGAAATTCTGACGAAGTGAATGTCACATCAACAATAATAGTATATATATATATATATATATATATATATATATATATATATATAGATATTTCCGTCAGAATTTATGTGGAAAATGTTCGCTACGTTAGCATCGACATTTGCTTTCAACGGTTATCGCTGAATTCTTCCCCTCAGAGCAAAGAAAGAAAAAAATTAGTGAAGTTACGAAAGCACAAATATCGGCTTAGGATTAGTTTGAGAAGAATACTTTCCTTAACAATTTAACCTAAAAGAGCTTCGCAAGCGTTCCGCTAAGACAACTTGCAATTCGACACTCTCATTTCTTAGAGGCTTAGGCAATAATTGAAACTGGAACATCGACAATGCATAACAACAGAAGTGATTTTGAAATTTATCCAGACATTTTCGATATCCTAGAAAATTATTGAAATAATAAGAAATTTTCCACTTTTTCTTCGAAGATTCGAATGGTAATCCGATAAAATTCTTTAAAAAGAAGATAAACTTCTCCTTTTTTCTGTTTTTATATAGAAAATACTGATGGAAAACATCGAACCGCAATATTTTTCAAAGCTTTTCATCGGAAAGCTTTCGTTGCTGAACTGCCGGAAAAATTTGCAGACAAAACCCCAATCAGTGAAAAAAATATCCTCTCGTATCGGATTTGCCATCATTATTTGTGCATATGCTACTCAATAAGGTAACGTTAAGCAATGAAAAACTGCAATATTAAAAGATAGCAAACATAAATGAATTATGAGGAATACATACGAGGCATCATAGCTTATTAGCAAACAGGCAAGTAAAAGATTGAAGAAGCTTAAGTCTCCTAAAATTTTAGGAACAGACATGGAAGTGCTTGATTTTCCCCCACAAAAATACCTTTTTCTCTGTTTGCCTTAAATTACGGCCTTAAAGTACTAATAGGGCTGAATTAAAAGCCCTATTAGTACCTGAAAGGAACCATTTAATATGAGGTTCTCATGAATATGAACTGAAAAATGGCGCATAATGTGGGCAAGAGAACGCATTGTAAGCAATATCTATGATGATGAGTAATAAACAAACACAGGTGGTATGCCGCATTCAATCGTTAGCACCGTAGTTGCTATTCATGAAACAGGATTCATTGTTGTTCGATGAGCGCAGCTTTATGTTGGTGAGCCTATGTAAAACGATATCCATTATCGTATCGAGCAACTCACCTATAACTGCTAAACTGCTTCATCAAATAGCAGTTGCGTACTGAACAAAAAATTCAACGGGTGATCCTTGATTGAATCATCTATGACCTGAAAAATTCACATGCTTCATAAAACTACTAATTAGATGAACGTTTGCACAGTTTCCTATCGTTTTTTGTGCTTCACCATTATCATTCGACGGTCAAACGTGCAAACTAGATCTTTTCAGAGACTATCGTTAGCTAGTGGGATATCCAGTTTATTTACTTATTTGTTTATTTATTTATTTATTTATTTGTTTATTTATTTGTTTATCTATTTATTTGTTTATTTATTTATTTATTCAGAATTTATTCTTTATCTAATTATCTATTCAATATTTCATATAAGAAATGCATGTGAGGAACATAACAAAATCATAAAGAGGCAAGGCAATAAAATGAAGAGAGCAGTAATAGAAACTCACGCGCAACGCTTTTCCACACACTACAATGTTTCCTAACGTGAATACTTCAGATGTCGCATATAATAAAGCGTATTACAGATATCTTTTTGTATATCACCACTGGCAAATTTCGATCACAATAGATGGAAATGATGACCCAAATTTGCTCCTAATGCCTCTAAATTTTCCGCCCGAATCGTCTAAACAGCCAGTTCTCTCGACTGTTGCGATGATAGTAGAATTGATTGGATTACATGCCTGAAAACTATCCGTTACATTTTCGATATCATGCTTTCAGAAATATTTTAGTTTCATCACTCTTGCCCCCCCCCCCCCCCTTCTTTTCATATTTAAGGTTTGCAGCAGTTTGCACCCCCCAAAAATATTGCAATATAAAAAACGCTCTGACTTGTTCCGACATTTGTATTGTAGCGGCTTAGAGCTTATTTTCTATTCTGGTTATCCTCCGATTTACGATTAGGTTGTCGTAATGTGTAAACTCGAACATCTATTCAGTGAAATTGTTAGTGACGCCGATACAATTCGATAACATCTCCATATTGTTATATTAAAATGTTTCAAATTTCTTAGGTATTTAGTTAAAATATATATATATATATATATATATATATATATATATATATATATATATATATATCATTTCTTCAACACATCAATGAAATTTACAGAAAACCTAAAATAGAACGCACGATCGCAAAGATTTTTATACTTTTTTGAACTGAAAAGTCATATCGCTGATCAATGCTTATTGAAGCAATGAAAGCACTCGTTCCTTAAGTGGCAGCTTGAAAATCAGCTTTATTGGAAGCTTGAAAATCAACTTTATACTGCATGCACTAGTTCCTTTCTAGCTTACATTTCATGTTAAAGTAGACTCGTTAGCGAGAATTCAACATGGCAATGTTGAAAAATCCGATTGCAACTAATAACTAACTTGCAAGATATTTTGTAGTTTATCGTTTGGTGAATTCTCACATGTGACGAAGGAACTCCTTTTTCAGCAAATTTTGATCCGATTTCAAAGAATAATTTGAAGATTGAAGGTTATACCTCGTTTTTCTTCCCACATTATCAAACACATCATTCGGAATATCTTGTACGAAAAATCACTTAAATAATATCAGTTCCGTTGAGGAAGGGCTGAAGAGGAAAGATTGAAATTTGCCTCCGTCGATGAAAAATATAAATTAAAGTTTTTTTCTTCTCATGATTCTTATTGCGTTATCAAGTTTTTAAGTTCTCAAGACAGTCGATGATATCTTCACCGCTCAAAGTATAAATATTTAGTAGTCACTTGCACAATTATTTCCTTTGATAGGACTGCCTATACATTGCGGGAAAAACCAACTATACCCTGCAAACAACGCATAGCTCAATATGCTGCTCTCTAAAAGTTCCCTTTTAATGGGTGAAAGGTAGAAAAAGCAATAATAACATAATTTTCTTTCAGGATATGCAAAGAAATTTTTAAGAGTTTGTCAACTTCCAGAAAAAGTCCACAAAACTTGTTAAGCAGGATTTATTTGTATGGTGGACAAATCTGAGATCATTTGAATAAGTTCCGACCAAATATATGTCAGCATAACAATTGGCAGTACGTACGGTTTCCATTGACTTCCACACAAGAAATCCAATCAGCATACCGGAAAAGGTATGCGCATGTTATTTGCGAGGTAATAAATCGAACGTATCCATACAGCAGCCTTGAGAGGGAATCAAGGAATCGCGCATGCGTGCCAATGGCATACATCCGCATGAGTTGAGTTATTCCTTCTTATTACTTTCTTCAGGGGCCAACAAAAGAAGGCCTCATATTAAAGTGCGGACGATAATTCCGGCCATACACACTCATCATGATGCGAAGAAAATCGCCAACCGGAAAAGGTCGTCCAAACAGATATGGGCCAGATGCACGAAATCACATCTACAAGGCCACATGCATTTTTGCTCCACGATTGCTTTGCATCGAATTCGTCGCAATAAAACCTCATTTTTTGAGTGGCTTTATATTTTTAGTTTTTGCGAGTATAGCCAAGGGTTTTTCATCGATTAAAGAGAGAGGAAAAGATCACTAGTCGAAAACTATGGACATATAAATATTTTTTATTCATTGATCACTAAAATATATTCCACCTATAAATATCTTCAATAAACCTTAACAAAGTGAATTTTAGATTCTCACTTCTCTATTGCAATCAGCGGCGAACTTAACAGATTCTTTTCGTTGGCAATTTCCGCATAAATAGAACTAAGAGCCGTTTGATAGTCGACGATTTCGACTGACATGGTGGACAGAAGGTCAAAAAAACTCGATAATTTTCCTCGATACATTAAAATCGGCATATAAAATTCGAACACTTTCGACCTAGCAAACGATAAGATTGTGCTTCTGAGGTTCTTACAGCCAGGCGACTGACTTATCGACCTGTTTCAAGCTTTTGCTTATAAGAAATGTTTTCATAACATTTATGCTATCATTGCATAAAATAATCAATAGTGAATAAAGAGTGCTGTTAAAATAGTTCTACATGAATGATATGAGGGGATAAAGCCTTCTTTTTGTATTTGAAGGGGACTCCTTATAAATGCAATCATATTGAAGGGTGAGCGCTTGCATTCCAGCTTCCAAAAAGAACAAAATTCTAAAATTCTTTAGCAAAGTGGCAGTCAATTATTTGAAGCCAACCGGCTGCCTCCTATTTATTAATCTAATCTCTTCATCAAAAAACCTGTCTGTGACGAAAATATCTCTCGCAAAGTGAAAGAAATATGGCGCCTCCTCTTTGAGGAAAAATTCAAGTTTTACTTTTCCGCCCCGACTTTTGCACACTTCATTATCGAACAATTGCAATTAGTGCAAAAATTGCAATCTTAGCGGGAATCTAAAATTGATGAACGACCTCTCTTCACGCATACTCACAACAAAAGATTAGTGCATTCCATTAGGGTTGTTTGGCTTAGCACGACACTCTCTCTCATTTCCATCCTTCTCTACGTTCATTTTGTTCTGTCGTCCCCTCCACCCCCCTCCCCACCTCGCTCCGTTATCTGTCCCTCTACTTCGAGTTCTTTTTTTCAAATCATCGCTTCCTCGGAAGTACGATGATCACTTTCATCAACAGCAACAAAAATATTTCTCATTTTTACACTAAATTAGCCGTTTGTATTTCCGCTACACTCTTCTGAAAGATAAAGTGTTCCAGTAGAATATCACGAGAATTTTCGCAAATCTTTAGGGCATTGTTTTAAAATGACATCAACGCATCTCAGCACGATATAATGCTGGAAATTTGATTTTTCGTAGAATTTTTACGCTAAAAAACAAATGCTCCACTACGGATAGTACAAGTGCCTCATAGTTAGTTTTATGTGAGCGATTACTGAAAACTCAACGTTTCCTAATGGAATATAGCGCAGGTGTTAAGCTAACTTGTATTCGACATGAGGCAAATTCTTATACTTTCTATCGTCGATCGAGTGATCGGGATCGAATCAGTGAATATATCACCTATTGAGACCTCTCCTACTCTAAAAGTTGATCACCTCGTCAAAATCATTCCTGCTGCTTTTACTAATAAAGGTCAAGGAACTCGCATGCTGACTTTAGCGATTACGGTCCACCTAAAAATCGCTCTATGCTTGCGGAAATCTGCGGATCAGCAAACCTACGGGAATGCTTCGGAACGAAACAGTCATATTTAATTCTTCGTCGTCAATTGCCGAAAATTAAGCTCGATATTTCTTTTAATCTTAAGCAGAGGGAATAAATGAGGTTCTAAAGTAGAGATAAGGTAAGAAATTTTTTACTAACACAACGCAAATGTGCCGTCCAAGTGAACAGTGCACACACACCTTTCATGCTTACTGATAATGATGTAACTACGCTGAAGTGTAAAAAAAATCATCACTAAGATAGCGCGGAATGATAGAGCCAACTCAAGATCACTGTAATCTAAGGAAATTGAAGAGGTTTGACGTTTAGAGGACAAAAATTCTCGAAGTGAAGTGTTTCATTAACTTAGATGCTCGTAATTTGAAGGTTAAGTGGAAATTTACGAACATAAATGTGCGTATGCATTCATTAGACGATGTCCAAAAACGTCTTAATGAACGAGTGAAGGTGATTCGTTGGCACTCTATCGTTCTTGAAATTAAAGAATATTAAATACTTGGAAAGTACTTAAATAATGAAACTGAAATCATGAAATCGATAAATAAATCATAACTTCTATTGAAATAGGCAAAAAAGACCGTGATAGTTATAAAAAAATTTAAAAAATCGCGACATAAATAGTCGGCAAAACACGTTGGAAGGCTAAGGATATTGGAAACTACTATGAAATTTATGAAGATCATTGTGTTTGAAGGTGACTAGAGGTGAGGATATCTAGTCAAGAGATTTAGGATATCTAGTCAAGGGAGCGGTGGTGTATCACAATGATCACAGTTGTGTGCCACTCGATGGTACATATAAAGTATCTGGTTTAAAGTTGCGCTGATATCATTAACGATCCTATCTAACACAAATATTTTATCTATCGTCTCCGGTCATTTCATTATCATAATACTGAAAGAGGTTCGTTTCGTGTATGATATCGACTTACGCAGCTAAGCAGATAGATCTGTTTAAATGCTAACGCTACCTTATTGCCAATATTTCTGTGCTATTCCAATATTCCAATATTTATTGCCAATATAGCCGAATTTCCTTCGGGAATAGAAGCAAAGAGTTCATGTGTATCAGATGAAGTAAACTGCATATTGAGACCTTTCAAAATGAGCCAAATGTACTTCCGAAAAATATTGCTAAAATTTAAAGTGCGCCAATTTCTAGGCTGAAAAACTGCCGCATTTGTCGATTATAGACCTCCTTTATTAAGTTTTTATCCAACGAAACCTTTCACATAAATTTCAAGGAAAAAATGAGGAATAATATCCGAAGAAACTTTTTGGCTTTTTTGAATGTTTTTTTCCACCTCTTCATATATCACATTTGAAATATTTTTAAAGACTATGCAATATATATATATATATATATATATATATATATATATATATATATATTCAAATATATATATATATAAATAAATATATATTCAAAAAATGAAAATATCATCGTTTTCATTTTAATTACACCGTCCTTTATATTTGGAGAAAAATTATTAAACTGGCCATTAAATCATATCATTAAATTATTGTATTTCAGCTGAAGTAAAATATGACCATAATATCGATGCGTAGCAACTTATAAAAATCACATATTTTTCCCTAATGTTAAAGGTAAATTACTGAAAGGTAAATTTTAGGTAAATATTGAAGGTAAATTAAAGGTAAAAATTTCCTTAATATTAAATTATTTCAAATGAAAATATATTATTGAATAATTGAAATATTCATGAAGAAATTAACAGGGTGGAGCAATATTAACTATGCTGTTGATGGATTAACAAGATGGACAACAAATTAAATCGGCGCACTCAACAAATTCAGCGAAAAATCGCACAAAATTACAATTAGAGACGACAGAATTAAGTCAAGAGGCTCCCAAGAGGGCATTCTGTCACCAACGACAACGACAACATACTTGAAATATCTTGAAGCTTAGTTGCTTAGCGTAAAATGATAATTGATGAACTATAACACTGCGAAGGAGTTAAAATAACATCGAAATTTTACTCTTTATTAGCGCTTTTCTTTGACTTGTAGTCTCAGTGAGGATTCAGTACTTTTCTCAACTTTGATTGCATCCTTTAAAAACATTGTTAAAGCTTTTATTGCTCAGAATAATGAGAATAATATTTGAGTGGATGAATGATTCTCAGATATCGATCTGCGTAAAAAGGTTTTTTGAGGAGGAGAGGGTGGGGGGAGGGAAGGGGAGAAGTGGTCTTTATGAAATCTGCTGAAGATTCGCATTGATATGGCTTAAAAATGTTAAATACCAAATTATGGATTAGAATCACTGCCTGGAGATCAGGTGCGTTCCTTCTAAACCTCTCCCTTTCCCTAAAACCCTATACTCGTCTCTTCCACGAATTTTGCGCAGAATGACGGAAAGAACAAACGCCATACAATCACACAAATGACCATATGGAAGCATTCAACGTATGAGTTGAAGAGAAGCTGCTATAAGGATAACTCGGCATGCTTGAACGGTCGCTTGATGAGAAAGCACTTAATGAAAGGCAAAATAGACCGGATGCACTGAACGATAAACAACAAATGGTCGAAAAGAGGCATTTATAGTGGCGTGGAATGTGTAGAGTATGCGTGAAACGCAATATTTGATGTGGCGCCGATCGCGCTTTGATTGGAAGCTGTCAGCGAATATCTCACCGATACCATTAATTTATACTATTGCTAGAATTGACGCTGAGATACATGAAGCTTCTCCATTCTACACTTATTGTACCATATTTGACATGTGAAGACTTCGACTCGTATGTGACTAACGATTAGGTGAATTTTCCCCCACTGTGTATCCATATTTCCCAGAAAGAATTGATGAATGAGAAAATTTGATGAAAATAAGATGGGAACTTTTTGATTTTCGATTGATGCTCTATTAGCTAAACGAATAAATAATAAATGATTAAATAATAAACGATTTTTAAATGAACGAATGAAAAATTAATGAAAGATAAGAAATAATTTTGCCAAATCTAAAATTTCGCTCACAACAATATAAACAATATTAATAAATATAATAATCAACTTACCTAAATCTATTTCCGTCGCACCTTCTGGATCTTTGACACGTCCGTACTGAGGAGGTAGACAATGGAAAGGCGTGGAAGGACGAAGGAGTAAAAGAATGGACTATCCGATCGCAAAATTATCTTTCACGGTCAGGAGATTTCGATTTTCTCATCATATCCATCTGTAGACAAAATGAAGCGCATAGTGAAATTCGTCAACGAAATGACTATTTCTCAGCGCAATATAATCGCTATTTTTGCGCCATTTATGTACCCATATTGATTCTCACTATGTGATTCAATTTAAACCCACCAATATCTCATCCTCAGTCATTTATTTATGGTGAATTCAACATAAATTTCCCCCACAATAAAGTAAAGTTATTGGTTAATTAATTAATTAATTAATTATGTGTAAAATTAATTAATTAATTAATTAACAATTGGCAGATTAATTAGCAAAAATTAAACAAAAGAAATAGAAATAAACGTTTTCCTCGCAGATATTTTAGACGAAACTAATATTATTAAGAAAATAACAAGTTTCGACTAATGTGGTAATGGAGAAATAAGCGGAAATAAGAACCTAAATCGTAGAATTTCGCAAATTCTTGAAGTGATTAGAAGAAAACTGAGAAGAAATTTGCATTCCCATAGTAAATTTATCAATAAAATGAATTCCTAAGCTTTTTTCGGGAAATCTTCAATTAGAAGCAATGTGATGCAATTATTTGATAGTTATTTACGCTATCGCTAAGTGAGCGTCACTAATTTGCAATGTGCTATTCGAGCGCAGTCAGCGTAATTTGCATAGTTTAATTTAACGTCAGGTTGTTGTTCATGCTTGCCAACTAAATATGGCAAAAACCCGAGTGAATGAAACAAATATTGAAATTAATATAATTTGTATGCATTTAAAAATTATTCTAAAATTTACTTAATATGTGAATTTTCTATATATTTTATAATATTAAAAAGTTTAATCGTTGAAATATTGCATGAATGAAACGTTAAAGAATACTATTAAGGTAGTTTAGAGAAATATACCATCATAAGACTGAATAGTGGGGATTACGCCTGGCTTTTTTGTCTCTCTCCCTTTCCTCCTTCATCTCCCTCTTGCAATAAATTCTGTTAAGCTTTTGATGGCGTGATTTGCTCATATCAATCTCGCTATGATTCAGAGCAAATTTTCCACGTCGATGCCTTTAGTCAACGAATTGTATGCATTAAACTGTTATTTACATAGCTCACATCTGTCGGTAATATGTTTGGCTAGCAATGAATATGACTAAAGTTCCATGAATTCGCATATTCTACTCTTTTCTTAACGACTCTATACGGAACTACTCACTTAAGTATATATACAGAAGGAACATAATGAAGTTATTGCGCATATATACAAAACTATAATAAATTAATTCAGCAATTAATAAATAACAAAGTGCATTTTACTGCTAAATCTTTTATCACCTGTTAGTCGCATTAATAAAGGAAATGCTGAATAAGATAAACGCAGTGTAAGTCACAATATGTGCATTAAAAAATACGTTATGCGCTGCAAAGAAATTAAGACCTCTGAAATAAGCATACATGGAATCATCAAAAAACAACAAAAAAAGTCAACCTGCAAATGCTACGCGAAATTATTTGCGGCACTGTAAAAGGCCAAGAGGCACTGAATTAGGTGCAGATGAAGAGAATTGCGCACGCATAAATGTGAGCCCAACAATTATCCAAAAGGGCACGTAGCGGCACATGGCTAAAGAAGGCTAAGAAAGCCGCATAAAGATGCGCGATGCGACGCTATTTAACCAAACATCTAACGACCCATAAAATGCAATTCTTTTAAATTTTTCCTTAAACTATCGACGTCATATTATCTAGGTCGAAATGCAGAGACGGGGAATGCGAATACTATAACGCAATTAAATATAGCATATTTTTAGCGCCCTTCTGGATAATCCTTATTTTTAAGGATCTCCTCCTCTATTTTAAGTATTGCACACCTACCGGAAAATCGACACACAGCAATGTCTGCATTAAATGAGCGGTTCATTGCAAACATTAAGGTAGACTGACCATCACACGTGCAAGAATGTTACATAAAAGGAATTGGGCGGAAATATTCGTTCACAACTCGAGTGATGTCCCTAATTTCTCCTCGATCTATCAAATCACTTCGATCATAGATCACCAAATTTTCCATATTTAAATATACCATTAATACCCCCATTAGGGCCTAAGTCTGGGCATCTGTGCATATGCCCGGATAACAGCAGTATGGTACATGTGCAGCAATAAAAGCATCGGCTCTGAATTTAAAAAATAACTTTAAAAAAACTCACCACAATGAATTGATATTGATCATTAAGTTTTTGCAGGCAATTTGCAATTTGCAATTGCAGTTTCAGCAATTTTGCACAAATTTTCACACTTTGTAAATTTGCTTCGAAACCTATTATCATAAGTAGCCTGTTGGTGAACATGGTATACCTGGTTATTCAATCGCTAGTTCCAGTAAGTACATGAGAAATAGCGATGCAAATATGGTGGGTATGAATTGAACAATAGGTTCGGTGAACACTATACCAAGTCATACAAATTAAGCCAAAACTTATGCGCTACACCACATTTTACGTTGATCTAATGAATGTCATGAATGTTCAACGGTGCTAAAAAACTGACACGCATCGCACACAGATCGAGCTATTCCGAATAAGACACTTTTTTGCAGAAAATTCATTCAAGGACTTGAAGTAATTAAAACATTAAAGAGTCATTCCACAAACTTAGAAGGTTATTGATTCGCCAATTAGCAATTTATGAAAGCAGTTGGTCACCTAAATGAAATACAACAGCACATACTGTGCTATCTTATCCTGGACATCTGTCCACTCAGCTAATTTACGCTATCTGTACATTGTGTATGTACATCGTCCACCCCTCTCCCGACAAAAAAGACCCGAATGACGCGACTGCACCCGAGCGAAATCAAAATCGACAGTCTCTGTTTTACAGACCATTTTTTCAGAATGGCCATAAAGAATCGATAAAAATTCATCGCTGAGAGCAAGGAATAGGTTAAGATGGTATATTTTCGCCGCACAAGAGGGAGCATTTTTTGTTAATCGTACAAAAAACCTCGAAGATATACTTTTTCTCGCACTTATGTGAATTATTGCATCGTGTTCAAATACTTTAGGCAGTTTATGAGGATGTTAGCTTAGTGCACCTGTCGATGTGCTTCAAACAATGTGAACTCTGCCGTATTTCAATTAATGACGTTGCCTCCAATATACAGCATATATTAACGGTTTAAAATGTTCAATAAGAAATATGATACATGTAATTTTGAAAGGCATTTTATATAATGTCAAGTTCTTGCAAATGAACCCCATCTCCCTCCCTCTCCTCTCTCTCCATTGCTACGTCAATGAATGATAATGGCGAATTTTTCCACTGAGACTTGAGGAAGGAGGAGGGGGAGGAGGAGGGGGAGCAGGAGGGGACTAGAAAAGTTATTGAAGTAGTAGGAATTTCAATTTCAAGGTTAGTGGTATCGCACTGATCATTTTCCACGTAAATAATGGTCCACTTGCGCTAAAATTTAAGGGTCTTTCTCTCTGTCTATAGCATTCCCTATGTTTCGTCATTTAGAGGTAATCACGAGTCTTTCTTCACTGAAGGATGAGGGCATAAATTTGTCAACCACTAACGATAAACATATGCCACACAATGATAGGAAGATTTGAATAACGCAGAATTTTTGCAGCAATCATAAACCCACATCGGTGGGGTCTATCATAGACTTAGTGATAGAAACAGAACGATTATTAAAAGAGATGATAATCAGAGAAGATTTCAAGAAGCTAAAATATTTTTCTTCTTGTGAGAGGCTATTTTCGAGATCCTTCAGTAGTTTATAGTTAAACATGATCTCCTTCATCGATTTTACAATAGCTAAAAATCGATCGTCATTAACGAATAAGAAGGATTTCAAGAGAGATTTCATATACAATTTCCTACGACATCTGGACATTTATGCAAACGATCAAGCAATGAATGCGATGAACCCAATCGAGTAAACTGAACTCGTGGAAGAGCTTACGGTTGAAATGTGCCTAAAAATTTGCCTTCTATATCCTTCGAGAATTCCCTTTGGTTGAATTTTTTTACAAATATACAGATCTCTTTAACAGGCAACTAAATAAGTAATCCGACAGTACGAATGTTAATTATTTGCAGATAGATGGTCACATATAAACAAATATAACACAATTATTATATAGGAAAAGAGTTAAAACGATATTCTATCTGAAAAGTGCTTTGTGCACATCTGTGTGTCTGCATTGCATGGTCGTACCTGCTTGCCAGTCATGAGTTCTTATTGGATTTGTCGATAGAAATCGATCATTTAACAAGATCGCATTCAACGATAGCCGGATTAATCGCTCAATCATCAAAACAAATTCGGCGTTTTTGTTTTTATAAGGTGACAAACAAAAATCACCTGGATAATTTATTCCAGAGACAAATTTTAAAGCAACATCATGGATTTTAAACACTTCAAAATAAGTTCCCAAAAGAGAATTAGAAAATCTGAAGTGCAACTCTCTTTGGATGACCTTTATCGTTGAGGTCGTGCCCTCTTTTGAATAAGCTTTCCTCACTCATCAACAGCTGCTATGCATTCTGCTCTACTGCAGATGACGAAGGTACACGAATTATTACGACATATAAACTAAACCCAACAATGAACAGTTGGCTATCACGATTTCATCCAGAAATTTGCTTAACACACAACAATAATCCACGAAAATTTTAACCGATCAATTTATTCATTGAATTCTTTAAGGATTTTTGACCAGGTATATTATTACAAGAAGCAATTTTTTTCCGTAATAGCCTATACATTTCATAGGCTTTTCCACTCTTTTTTCTCTTACAAATATCCTTAAAATAAGGGTGTCGCAAAAACTGGTTGTTGCTCCCGATCTATCCCGATCTTTCATGAAAATGTCGTCAAATTTTCGATGTACATCGATGTAAAGGTTTCTCTAATGCAGCTATAATTAACTTTTCATACACAAAGGAAAGTATCAGATTACGTCGACTCTATATGGGATAGAGACGGTATAAAAGAGGAAATAGTTCTCAATAGAGGAAATGCTCTCAGTCGGAACGTTCAATACTTAATTACGAGGTAAACGTATCATCATCACCGCTTTCTATGTGATTTCAGCAAAATGAAACCTCGCATCTTCATCACTTTGGCGTAGGGAAATTGTGAGAGATGCTAAAGGTGAGGATAAATGGGGCTCTTCTCTAAGCACATAACGGTGACGAAAGTACATAAAAAAATAATCTCATCGAGTGCAACAATGAATGGCAGCGTGAGGAACACTGACTGAACAAAAAAGTGATTGAATGGAAGAGCGAATCAACTAAATGAGAAAATGATAGTTAAGAAATTCATTAATTCATAAAATAAACTATCGTTGTAGAGAAACATTATTAACTGCGTTTACTTCATTGGAAGATTAAATGTATTTCATGTTGAAATACAGGTTCTATTTTGAGTGACAAGCGGAATAACTATGAAAATATGAAGAGAACACCGCAAACAGATGCCATTTAACAGATAGGCAACGAACGTCGCAGACAATTCCTGATGACCAACAACAGGCGACAGTGAATGTCGGAGGCGACAGATATCTGTCAAATGAGAAGAAAATAAAATGAAATTAGCATTTTCTGCGAAAGCGATACCTCTATCTAAATGCTAAATGCGCCATCAGGTTCTATTTCTTCGGGATTTTTTGCAACGAGATTCCTTAACATAAGCACTGAAACCCCCTCTACATTTAATTTATGCCCTGAGAATATCATGGGAAAAGATTTCACCTATGTCCCTTTATCAGCTGGTAGAAAAAGCAATTAACGCTTGCCTCGCTTATTACTATTTCCGATACTTCGAGTAAACAATACAAAAACCTTTAACACATTTAAATGAAATTTAAATCCTCAATATTAAAGGTAAGTATAACAAATCCTATAAATTTTTTTATTAACATAAATGAGCACTGACCTAATGACAATTATAATGCATATATTCGTTTTCACACATTCATTTGCAACGATTAATTAATGTTTGATGGTATTTGTGCTGTAAGATACTCAGACGAACACCTGAGCACACATGTAAACACCGCCTTCACCACATACGTTATATTCTTTCAGTAACATTTCAATTTGAAATTCATCTTCAGTGCAAAATAATCCTCGCAAAAATGGACAATTTAAAAAAGAACAACGAGAAATGTGACGAAGATTCTCCTCAGTAACTCCTCTTTGGAATTTTATTGTTGGAGAAATATAACCGATTCTTGGTGCTAATTATTTCATAATTCCCATAAATTAAACTTGAAATGGAATAAATTTTACAGCATCAGTTATATGAAAGCGATAAAAAGTGTTAGTTGAGAAATAATCCAAATCAAACAGGTGACTAACGGAGAGTCAAATCGCTTGCTTTACGAATTAAATCCGCTCGACTACACTCACTTGTAATCATAAATTATAGCCAGCTGGTTGTACACAATCTTAAGACAACGCCGCTTTCTTACGATGCTTTGTTGATTAATTGAATATAGCGACATTTTCTAAAAGAACACCAGATTCCCACAAAATCAAACTATAAATCTATCAAAAAGTGCACAACTCATAAATATACTTACGCTTAAGTGGTTTATTTATCTTACTGCATAATCCAAAGATTCCTTGATTAAGTCCTACTTATTATCCATATGCAACTTGGAACTCATATTCAACATGCAAGACGATTCGAAATATTTAAGCACCATCACAATTGCACTGAAAAATTAAAAAAGGAATTGAAACTGATAGTTTGCAGAAATAGAGAGTTCCGCTTTATTATATCAACACTACCCTATGTTTTTTCTCTCAATTTGACACATCTCGTAGGGAAATACAACGTTTACTAGCATTAGGTTCATCGACGAGCAACAAGAAAAAAGCTATAAGATATTAGAAAATATCGCCAAGACAAAAATCAGTATTCCCACTGACTTCCTCATGGAGACGGCAGACACCATAAAATGTACAGCTTGGAGGAATGAGGAGCTGAAGAAAGAGAACCCAGATGAATAGGTCAATCGTCCTCCAAAATGAAATCAACTTTTAACATCTTTTCCTTATAAACGTTAAATTTTATTTCAACATATCAGGATGGAATGAATCAGAAAATAGTCTAAAACAGCTTTTAGACCATAAGAGTTGAAAGCGCGTTGCTGTCTACGCCGATTGCCACCCACTTTAGGTAAAGTTCTCTCATTAAAAACTATTATTCGTTATGAAGATAGCGCTACATGCCGAAAGACTTAACTGCAGTGATAAGTGGTCACCTAAACATTTTTGGATGGCGAAACACATTGAAAGGGAACCTCTTAAGCGAGCACTTTATACAAAAAGTTCCACATCTATTCATTGATGTATATTAAACAGCGCACGTTGAATGTACTTACCTATGGAAGCAACAAAGACTACCTGTAGTGCTTCATCAAGTGCCAAAGAAGTGCACGAAATGAATAAATTTCTGGGCGAAGGGAAACAATCTTTTTCGTAGAGTTCCCATCGAATACCTTTAAATTAAGATTTTGAAGAAAGCGAATAAAGAAAAGAACTCTCGCGTGAGCTGTCGTTAAATTTGAAAAGCGATATTCAGAATTTATGTGAAAAATAGATAAATCAATAATTTCATTATTAGTATAAAAATAAAACAATGCAATAAAATAACATAAATAAAGCAATAATTCTGCATTCACATCGTAAAGATTGGTACTTCATTTCCCACCGAAACGATCCATGCAGAAAAACTATGAAAAGATCTGAAATATACAAATTGAGGGAATGATTACCGCTGAAGTCATTTTGTATGGTGCTGAAACTTAGATGCCTTTTTCCACAGAAGGCGATAGTACTGACTAGAGCATTTTCACAAAAGTTCCGTCCAATGTTTTCCTTTAACCCGGTTTTTTAAAGGAAATTTAAATAAGTACTTCCTTCCGCCGTCCCTTCCCCACACACTGTTACCTATCTTCTTCTTGAATAAAGTTTAAATAAGCAGCAATTCAGTGTAGAAATAAAAATGGAAGCTTACAAGAGATGTAATGAGCCTTTTTAGATGCCTTCAATCTGATTGAACAACCGCATAAAATGACAAAAAACAATAACATGTGCGAGATAACGTCTTCATATTCTTGCCGACGCCACCACTGGTAATTAAAATGCAGCCAAGAGTAGAAGTCTTAGATTAGTCCTGGTCTAGAAAGGAAGGGGGATGGCTAAAACCCATTTCTGTAATGGGATGCGCTAATTACACTCCTGCGCCAAGTCGGTGCACCGATCGTCGCTGGGGACTGAAGTAGTTCTTCGAACTAAAACTCGAATTTAACTCAATTATGATTCATGTGGTTATAGGACAAAGTCGCGATTTTGATTCTGATTGCAATATTTGCAGAGCAGAATTCAATTCAAATCCGAAATCCAGTCCAGTAATCACTAAATATTGCATTTCACATTAAAATGCCCTTTTTAAATTAAATTCACATAAATACAATAGGGAGACGTTAAGAACAGGATCACTTCAATATGATCAGTGATACTAAAGAATACGTATGGAACAATAGCAGCAACAGTGTAAGCATAAGAGGAGGGGCGTAGCGTACGTGTACTAACATTGCAACGCATCGAGAAACAGACTCTTTGCTATGGATAAATCAAATTTGCAATAAATATAGGAGAGAGAAGCACATTAGAAAAGAGGCTATAGAAATGTCACATTTGTGTTACAAACTGATCGAATATTGGCAATTCTTGATTGATTAGGCGAGAAAAACACAATTTGCGCTTATTACAGCAATACTATAACCTCAAAGATATTCGTCTTGTGTATCTCACCTCTTCGTATCACTGAAAATCTTTTATGTTGATGGTGGTGGAACATTTTTAGAAGCTTTTATTTCTACAGCATATTAAATGCCGAGAAATAAATAATTAACGCCTCATTTAAATGGACTTGGCCAGATGGCTTCAAATAACAAATTTAACATTGTTATATTCCCAAATAAACTTGAGAAGCTAATTCATACTTCTCATAACTTCGTCGGATTTGGTCTTTAAATGTTCGCTTTAGTGTTATCAATCAGATCACTCTTTGATTCGTCAATGGCCAACACGTTGGATCTGATCCATGAAATTATTATTGTGGATCTGACCTGTAAAATTATTATTATAATTAGTTAAACGCTAACTGCCGCATTGCCCGTTAACGCCTTGCTTATTATTCTGTTATCGTTGAAAATATGCATTCATTATCCATTTGCATATAACAAATGAATTGAAATTCATATCATCAAAATAGAGATTTTGATTTAAAATATCACCCAATCCGATGATCATAAAGACTGATAAGAAAACATCTAATGATAAAATGAGAGTTTTTTCTTCTCAAAGAGGAGGTGAGGAAAACATACGAGGAAGAGGAGCAAGATTTGAATATTTGTTCATGGGAACTGCACGGAATATTACGACACATTCTGAAGTAGAAACCATTCAATAACGATTTGAGAAAATTATCCCCTTCAAATGAAAGTGCGTTTCGTTGATGGGAGAATATTTAAGCACGAAAGGCGGCTAATCACAAATAGACTTTCATAGAATACCAATTTTTAGAGGGGCAATTTTCAAGCTGAGATTAATGAATTCTTGACGAGAACTATGCAAAAAGTTTGATGATAAAATCGAAGTCGTAATAAAGGGACTTTTTCGATATTGGCCGAATTGGTGTAGCACTCGTAAAACGGTCATTAAAAACGAGTGACTAAACAGTCAACAATATATCTGCGGGCACAATTTTCATTATACGAATTGAGAGATTTCCTTTAGAAAAATTTAATGAGGAACTTAATAAAATGAGTTAATAAACTTAATAATAAAAAATGAGGAATCTATGAATGTGGAAAGCGCTAAATGAACATGGAAAACGATAGGTGAAATGAAGATTAAGTAGGAACTGAAATTTAGCGACATTGCAATTCAACAGTGGCTTAGTTGATCGAATAGCAGCAAGGTAAACTTAGACATATGAGTTCAAGTATCACGGCATTTCGGAATCAAAAATTACATTAACAATGCAACGAATCTGTAAATGCAGCTGAAAGTCGATTAAAAGAAAGGCATCGTTATTAGAGCTAAACCATAGTTTGCTCGTGCTAATCTATGGCCTTTTATTGTAAGTCAACGATGAGGGGGATGAAAATAGCTAAAGAGAGAATAACTAATGCCCTGGATTGGAAAAAGATCGCGCAATGTAATAAGTGATCCAAATTTTTCCCCGACTTTTTAAACGATCTCTTATGATAGCTCGCCAAAAAAATCGCATTTTTTTCACAATTATGTCTTTCATCGACATAATTCCCAACGATTAATTAAGGCACATCGAGAAACTATTAGATTTAGCTAGTTTTACATAAAAATACGGCGTAAATAAAGGATAAAAATGTGGAAGATATCGGTTTTTACAAGGCAACGTTTTGCTAAGGGGATACAACATTAAACAACGAAAGTATAGATTATTGCAATTCTCTGGAGAGCAACTATTCGCCATAGAGCGCAACATCAATGCCATTTTGTAATAAATCAACGCCGAAAAATGCTGACCAACATAATTACTCGCTAGCCACGAAAACTTCTCCATTTCTCGTGTTCCACTTCAGAAAGAAAAAATCCTCTCTAAAGCTGCAATGCTCTAAAATTTCCACAGTTACGCTAATAATAGTCAGACGAAGACAACTATTAATAGTTAGGCAACTGAATTCTAATTAACAGTTAACAAAGTGAATTCTAATTAACAGGTAAGCAATTGAATTCTAATTAGCAGATAAGTAATAGAATTCTAATTAATCGTGAAGCAATTGAAATTTGAACATAATGCTACTAAAAACAAGAAAACTTAGAAATTTTTAGAAGCACCACAAAGCAAGATCTGCAACCTCTCAATTGCTTCACTCTTTGATCTCGCCTCGAAACGTTAATTGCTGATCGCATAATTTGAAGCGCTTCATTAGGAGTATTTATCAGCCAGACAGTATGTGGCAGAACTGCACAGTTGTTTAGATTCCGAATACCGTCATTCCAGCAGCTTTCAGGCTTCTGCATTGCTCAGGTCCTGAGATTTCAGCTGGATGCCAGGATCGCACTAGATCAGGCCACGGTTGTGGAACAGTAGAACCGTGATGATTTCCTAGTTCCTAAGAATCCCGTCCATGTCCAACCAGCGCGAATTGAAACTCCTCAGAAATTCCTGAAAACGTGGACAGCAAGAAGGGTTAAGAAGATGCTAAAGCTTCTTTGATAGCATCGACTTCATAAAACTGCTGCGTTCAAGTTACTGGAAGTTTTTATCTCATCTCATCTTCCTCTCTGTTCTGATAATATTCTTTGAGTAAAAACTGCATATATTTTTCAGTGACTGCTAATCTACCCTGAGCATACACTATTTTTTTAATCGATATCCTTCAAATTTATATCGTTCAAACAAGGATATTTTCCTGCTAGCACAACGATGGATGAGTGGAAGAGAGTGAGTAAAGAAAATGAATAAATAATTGAACAAAGGTGATTAGTAATGAAGTGATGTAATTAGGTGCAAACAAATAGAGTCATTCAACGAGCAAATGAAGAAGGAAGCAGTAAATGATGGATAGGTGGTTGATAGGGCATAGTGTCGTATATCTAGATTAAAGGAAGATGTCCTTATCGCGACCCGAGAGGCCTTGAGTGAACTTCCACCTCGTCATTTCTACACTTATTGCTCACATTCGACTATCATCTATTCGCTTCCGGGTTCCTCATGTATATTCGATAGCAACAAAAAGAGACTTGAATTAAATACCTCAGCCGAAATATTCTGTTAAACATTTATTGAAATTTTTCCTATGAAATTTCAATCTGATATACCAAAATAAATAAATGAACAAATAAATGAATAAAATAAAATAAAGCAAAATAACACAAATTAAAATAAAATTAATAAATGAGGCAAGCTTGCAAAAGCCGTTAAACAATAACCCGATCATGAACATTTATTTATCATAGTAATCAACAAAATATGAGCCCATGAAGAGTTTACAAGTATCATAGTAATAAACAAGAGCTAACAAATAGAAACTTCACAGTTAACATTCCACTATTGAGAAAAAGACTGCAAAACAATGAAATCGTCTCATTCAACAAGCAAACGCTCAAAATACTGTGTTTTTAACTCTTTTTCACTCGATCTAATTCCATAATTACATTATTTACCATTTTTTGGAAATATTATCCCATAAGGTGATTGCAAACAGATTTCCGCTTTCATTAGTGGAAGAGATCTGCAAAATGTGACGATGGAACTATGGAATGAACAATAAGGATAGTGCTGCAGGTTGGAGTTTTCAGACAAGAAAATACAATAGGTTATCTATCCTCGCTCAAGAAAATACAGATCTACTTAATCAGGCACAAACACTATTTGAAATTAATTTTCGTCTCCAATAAATCAAAATGTATGAGGGAAAAGCGAAGTGGGGAAAATAGATGATCAGAGAGGGGGCTTTATATTGTTCATTGCTTTTCTTCATTTGTATTAATTTAACATTGTACTTTCATTTGATAGCAAAATAAGCAAATGCTGATGTAGACAGTAGACAAATTTTCGTCTTCAGTAAGAAATTCATAATAGAGTATTTTTTCTATAATTATGACCGCTTCGTATTAGGCGAAGTGTGGCAGCTTAATGAATGGCAGCGATTGACATAGGAGAGGAACTGAAATGCAGAAAGGATTTTAATGAGGACTGTCGAAAGATTTAGAAATTCCCCAATAACCTTCATCGCAGTACCTTATTACCGAAATTAGTGGAGATATTTCTATCAATTGGGAATTAAACTGCTCGATGAAGGCAATGGACTATATTCACCTATGTTGATGTTTATCGAAGACATCGCCTCTATTGTCACACTATGAGTCGCATGCGAACATTCCCACACACACAAATGGAGCGTTTCAAATGCGGTTCGATCAACAGAAACAGCCGGCTTGAGTGCAAATGTGTTGATCTCTCTTAGCACCATTTCACTAAAAGTTATCTTCTCGCCTTCTCGAAATCTGCATAATATATTCGTGAAGGTATGTTTGTATAAAAACAATTTATTGGTCGTTTAAAAATGTGTTATTTGCATTATGTAATTTTTTGGAGGAACTGTTAATTTCTACTGAAATTAGAGCTTCATAAACCAATTTGCAATGTACATCTGAATGGAAAAATATATTAATAAGACCCCTCTGCAAACATTCTTTACTTTAAAAGTTATGGAAAAGCATAAGCCGTTACATAGATGTCATCTATCCATCCTCCTCTCTCTTTTTAATGCCCTTCGCTAACCTCTCATAAGTCCTCCACTTCAACTGCATTATCTAAGTAATTTACGTAAAATGAGTTCGGCTTTACACTTATACTTGCTCATTTTCATCGTTTCCCACACTTCAGCCCTGGCGCTGTATTGAAGAAAAACTATGAGGAAATAGGAAACATTTCGTCTTCATAATAAAATTGCGATCGATACAATATCACAACCCTCTTATCCCAATTTTACTCATCGATAAACGAATGTGGATACTATAAAACGAGCTGCGGCTACATCAAAGAGATATACGATTTAATTATCGTTTTAGAGCAAATTACAATATGCCCTCAAGCAATTCGTAGGTTGCCTATTCGAGCGTGACAACGACAAATCGTTGATGGATTACCTATCACCTATTTCCCTATTCACTTGCATTTTCACACTTAAACGGGACACCGACCCGATTGCCACCTCGTATCGTTAAATCGATTCTCGAGACATTCGATGACCAACAATATTACGGTATTCATTGCATCTAATTGCTTTCTGAATTTTACAGGAAGTGAAATAGCTAGTACTAATTTCGGTTGCGGTGCCACCGAGAATGTTTGGTACAATTCAAGAAGCATTAGCCCCAGTTTGAGGTTCAGTAATGCGCACATCAATTAAGAGCGATGACTTCCTTCTAGTAGTGAAGGAGGACAGAGGAGTGAAGGTGCGGAGATGGAACGACATGGTGCTAGCATTATAAAAGTTTACACGAGCAACGAAGGAAATTCGTCACTTTCAGTAGCAAACTGGAGACGACGATCGCCGCCGTTTCAATATCTCTTCTGGGCTCATTACTTCACACCGCCCTAATAAAAATAAAAATAAAAAGCGATAATGTACGCACGAACCGTTGGCGACAACACAGAAATAACGAATGAACGAGCAGAATGGGCAATAGCAGTCGTTGGGTACCCTACTCATAGTATTAAAGCAACACTCAATAGAGCATTTTGTGGTGCACAATGTTCTAAACTATCATAGTCAAGCTGATGGTCATCATAACCGAGCTCCCTATGATCATAATGAGGCTCCGCTACAATCAGAATCGAAAAATAGTTAAGGTTACTGCTCTTGATACTTCCATTTTCTCCAACAAAATTTGATTTCCTTTAGAAATTTTCATGGACGAGAAAAATTAACTATTAGCATATCTTCGATTATGGGTATAGAGGGAATTCAAGCACGTAATATTCAAGCACAACTCACAGACAAACTTTCAAGCTCGCAAAAGTAGCGGTATTGACTACTGACTAGTGCAAAAGAGCTAATATAGTGCCTTTTCTGAGCAAATTAAATATAATATTAATTGTCAGTTAAGTCGCTTTTCGCATTTTATTCTCATATTATCACCGTAAATTATACTATTTTCAATGTTTTATGTATATTTTTCGAGCGCTTTTACAGTTTTTTTCACACGAATGTACTTCGAAGTGATTACTCGTAGACGGACATATGTCCATTCGAATTATTTCAATTTTCGAGTCACAAAAATGTTGGAAATAAAATTAAATAGATATAATCTACAATTTTCTATCCCGTTGGCATTCGATACCATTGGAGGGGATTACTGACACCTAAGGATGCTTCGAAGCCTGCGAATCTCTTTAGTGCAGTTGGCGGTCGCTCACATTCTTTGATTGGGTGCATCGATAATCGACTACGAGGCGAAAATCACATACCATTGTTGATCGCTGATAGCATTATTTATGGATTCATAGGAACGAAAATAAAATCTGTTCAATTGAGTGACTTGCTAAATTCAATGATCCACAATATTCGAGCGTTCAAAATTGATTTCTTCCAGGAAAAAATTGAGAAAGCAACAATATCGATCACCTACGAGTGTTTTATTAACGCAAAGGAAATGAAGTCAGTGGCTACAATTATTATATATATCAAGCGTATACAAATGTGAACACCTTAAATAATAACCAGAAATAAACTTTAGAGATTGGTCTGAAAGGAAATAAACAAACTGCTCAGAACCAGTTCCTACTGAAAGAAAGGCTTTATTTTCAACCTAAACATATAAATATACCAAAACTTCTCTAAACGCTGTTTAAAGGCGAACAGATGCTAAAGCATCGCAGTTTAGAAAGAACGCCTTAAACAGTGATAAACCCTCGAATGATAAATGCGGTGCACTCGAATCGATAAGGCGCTCATGACCTACGAGAATCTCAAAAAACATTTCGATACACATTGTATCGATAACTTCTTCAACTATGCGGGAAGAGAGATTTAATACAAATATTTTTGAGAGGATATGAAAGAGATAAGATAGCCACCATTTAAACACTATCTAATCAACCATTAGCAAAACATTACATTCGAATATCGATGTAGAAACACCGATAAATGTTAAAGAATAGATTGATCGCTGGCGATGAAGTATCAATGAACTTAACGGGAAACTTGGAAGTCTGAAGCAAGACTCCTGGCTAAATTCAGTTTGTTACTTTACAAACGGATTTTTGTTAGTGATGAATATCATCACTCAATGCCATGCTGGACGGCTTTCAGGAATCGTTCTTAAACCCAAAACTTGCTTCCAAATCAATATTTGTTACAATCATTATAAACTGCTTAGGTCTAAAGGTGCTCTTGATCGACCTCTTTAGGTATGGATAGACTATTGCAAGTTTCCACTAGTGCAGACTTCTTAGTACCACGATGAGCAACGGAAATCAGTTGGAGTAAGACCATGAAATATGAAAAGCTTATCGAAATCAATTCATTACTGTAAATATTTTTGTAATTACAGATTTCATAGGAACGGAAATAACGAAAATTGATTAAATTTTCGTTATTTCATAGGAAAAATATATGAATTATACAACGGTATGGCATCACTTGTTAGTTATGCTTGTTATGTGAGAACTCGTTATTTTAAAAATATTTACTTTTATCAAAGACAATAATAAATCTCTGAACAATCAATTTCAAGTGAGGGGATTTTTGAGAGAATGCGACGTTCAAATTCCAAATGAGCCTTCTCGTTCAGATAGTCGAGACCATGAAAGAAACACTGTCCGGCCACCTCCAAACGTTCGATAAAACATTGTTCCGATCCAGTAGCACTTGTTTCATTGACCTTTTTGCCTGTAAATGGCAAATTCTCAATACATATATTTTTCCAAATTCACTGCTTTGATTATTTCGACCACAGGTTCACTCCCAAGAAACATTTTACTAATAGCCTTCAGATGAATATGATGTTGAGTTTTTGGCGGACTGCAATTCCCCACGCCTAACATACCTTTAGAGCTGGTGAAAACACACAATCATCAAATCGTATATCCACAAAAATGACACCTGAAATACTAAAAAACGTACCACGAAAATTTCTCTTAACTGGTTAATTGTTCTATAGAAGACATTTGTAAAAAAACCTGCCATTTTTGGGTGAATTATTGCGAGCGTTGATGCCTCCTAGCGAAGAGTCATTCTCAGCAAGCATCACCGTTTTGAGCAGTGCTGATGATAAACTATCAACACTTTCAACGCTGCATGAACTGATACGAAATGTATTCAGTTTACTGTGGAATAAAGCTTCGTCTGCGTTGCATACGATACACCAATCGCTATAATAGGGTCATTTGTTATACACATTCGCTTTACTGCCATACTTTTTTCACTACTTCAACTTGTCGTCTTTTTGAATTCTGCATTGAGAAAACTGGTAGATATATATATATATAAGAGAACGACCGAAGCTTCGCATGAAGATAAACTGATAGTAAAAGAAGGTACAAATAATGCTAATTTAAGTTCTCCAGCGATTTATGCCAGTGGTATTCGAAAATTTTGAGAAATCCATTAAAAAAATCTCCTCAGTAAATCATTCCTCTTTTATATGCTCCACCTCTTAGTAAAAGCTCCTGTCCTCTATATTCTCCACCTTTAATAAATACAAATGACAAGCTACAACACAAGAATAAATATTATCAAAGCAACGGTAATGCAGTACTTACCGAAGAGTGAAATTATGAACGGTAATATTGCATTGTTTAAGGAGATGAGCAATAAGAGTGAGTGAAATTCGAGCCGGTTCATAGCTGACACATATCAATTTCAGCTTTTTCAATTCTATTTTTGAAAACGCATTAAGCTCCGCGTATATCTTAAAACCAATAGGTTTAGTTAGAGGCTACATTTATGAGAAAGTTTAAACAATAACTTCAGTTTTTTGCGGACTTTCATTTATCCTACTGAATTCATTTAAATCACTTATCTCCATCCTGGGCTATAAAATATCTGATTTCAAATATGTAAACGATTACCCGAAAACATCATAAACGATTCCTATCATCGCTTTATACAGAACGAACCTACCCCGGTTCATTCGCCCACAGTAGCTTTTTTTGCCTACCGATCGGTGGCGAGCCGAAAATATCGACTGTATAGATCAAAGTTACTATCTTTTGAATAAGGACTATGAAGAAGTTTCAGTAACTATCAAGAATGGCAAAGCATTATTTCAAATCACCTAACTTAGTATCAACTCGCTGAAGAAATAAAATGAACGGTGATTCAAATGCGGCCACAAATCAGCATAAACTGAACTACATTAAGCCATGAAACAAAAGCCTTATGACCGTTCGCCCTGTTCCCTACGTGGCAAAAACTTTTGGATCAGAGTGTCATGAAAAATTGAAAGGAAACTGGAGAAATGTTGAAAATGAATCAATTTTGTGATATTAGATGTCGTTCGCGGGATTTTATTCGCTCCGAAAGAAATAAATACCGAGAAAAATCAGGTGAATTCAATCATCGACAAAACGAACATGGAAAGCAGTCGATGGAAAACATGGGAAGCAATACCCAAAATCGATCAGCGAAAAAAAAAAAACTTTAGATTAAAATATTTCAAAAAGACTTCACTTCATCACTACTGCTCGCATGAAGTTCCATACTGATACAGATGTTAGGGAACCTTCGAACGACCGACGAAATAACGCGATCGATACTATCCACCTGAGTTGAACCTCCATGAATTTGCACCGTCATCTCTTTCAGATTCTGCAACATTGCAAACATGAACCCTCATATTATTTGCTTAACTAATAAATGTATCATTATGATATTCATCTTCTGCTGGCCTCTATTAGCGCAAATTTATCCTCGCTGAATCACATCAGTTACCTGTCGAAACCCTTACCTGGATCCGCATTCATTCCAGGAATAAGAAACTTTTAGATTGCATTATCCTGCCATCTCATGTTAGCGTAGAAACTGAGTATGATAATGACTGAATATTTCAAAGACCAAAGACGGATTAGCGCTATAAATGGTGAACCCACTCACCTCCCTAAATGAAGAGGTAATTGCAGCAGGGTTCTTCTTCCATAATGTTATAAAATGTTATATAGTAAGCAAAATATCAAATATTTTAAAGTATTTATTAGCACGATACTCCTATTTCTCATTTCCTTACCATCTCGTCACAAGTAATCTTCGAAAAGTTCGGAAACTCGTAGCTACTTCGGTTAGACAGTAGTAGGAGAGAGTAACGCACCGCCTCGACTCGAGATTTCTTCGTAACAAAGGCGATCATCTCCCACACACACAAACTCCAACCTCTGAATGTCTCTCACGACATTTTCGAGAAAAATAAGTGATCCCTGATTATGAGATAAAGAAACTATTGCCAAAATTAGTGACGCATCAAGGCGCAGTTAAAATAATAACCAAAAAACGATGATGACCAATAGCTACTAAGAAGATATTCGAGTATGTTTAATAAAATGAAATTCAAAGCTTAACAAAAAATGACCAACGAGAAAAAGACTGCTTTCAATTGAGAGGAATTTTTGTGTTATATGATCGTCAAGTTTTGCGATTACAAGCCATAACTCATCAACATTACTCCAATATCGTCGATTAGTCTCACGATCACATTGTAACTGCAAAGCAGGTTACTCTCAATAGGGACTATCTATGTAAACAGAAAGAAAATGTCGTTGGGATTTGTCTTAGAATGTTGAGAATCCAAACTTTGAATGTCTCAACATTCATGTCAACAGTAAATGTCAACAGCAAACGTTTACTTTTGATAGCTAAAACCCATGAAGAATCTTTGACTTTGGCAATTAAATTTATTAATAAGCTCAGGGAAAAGCTTTTGCTAAAAACTTCTACTTGAGAAATTCGAATATTTCTATGAAACATCGCTAGAGATGACGGCAAGAAATGAGTAGGGAAGTAACGTAATGCGGGGAAGATAATTATATACTATTAGAAAAATGCTTTTGAGACTCAACGCATGTCCATATTTAAGGCTCTTTTGGAGTCAATACCTCCCAAAAATACTTTACTTAAAGACCATTTAAAAATCGAAAAGTACTCTTCCTTGAATTTTGTCAATTAAGATTTATTTTCGTGATCTTGAAATAATGATGTAAATTCCATCTATTGCTTTCTATTATGATTCATTGAAATCATAAAATAATAAACGTTTTACACTATTACTGCTCATCACTGCTATGAATTTGTTCGTACGTGAAGAAGCTTACTCGATCAAGATAGGCGAGAAACCTGAGATCACAGCTAAGTTTACGAACATATAGTCGAGAACGTCGTAAAACACCCGAGAGAAAATCTAGAGCATCGAAACTGCAGCATACTGAGAGTCTTTTGAAAGGCACCTGCTGATTCACAGAGACTGTTGTATAGGTGGTCGACTAGAAAGTGTTTTATGGTCGATGAGAAGTATAAAAAGTACTAGAAAACCTAATTAAATTTTAATAACTTATATTCCGGATACAACGTTACTAGTAGTTTATGAGGTACAAACTACTAATAATATTGAACTACTAACAAACTTCTGCCTTACACTGGGCTTGACAGCTACAACCCTAGAAACCCTATACCTGACTGTCCGGAAATGGACTGCATAGGCGACCTTTGACCTTTGATCGGCATGAGAGTTCTAATCCGATTCATTTGCGTGAAGGATATCAATATGCTCATGTTTCCTGAATCTATTATTTTCTAAGGTGTTCAATTTTCTCAGCACAACGAAAGACGACCAATAAAATTAAAATCCAAATGAAAGAAAAAACGCTCAATACCCATTACGGAATACTGGACACCACAACGTTTACAGTGTAATTCCTACCCTTCACTTCCTTAGCAGAGCTCCCCGTTGTATAAAAAAAAGAGGGAGAAAACGATGCAAACCACTACTAAACGTTAGTAATTTTTCCTGCTAAAACCTTTAAAAAAATTTGCTTACGATCATCACAAAAGCGATATTCGAATTCTTTATAGCATTTCTCAGCTTCTAAACAACGAATAAATATTATCAAACTAAATAAGTAAGTAATAAATATAATAATATCGGTGCCGCTGAAAATACGAAATTTTCGACGAATGCCAGAATCAGCACAAATGTTTTGGATATAGGCGAAAGGTCACCCAGGATTATCAGGATATGGGCCAAAGGTCATCCAGGATTATCAGGAATAAACTCCGCCAATATTTCCCACATAGATACTTTAGATGCACTATTCCCACTAGTAAATGCAAATGCCACCAAAAATGAACAAATCAATGTACAAGTAAATGAACGATACAGCAAATAGATAATATTAAATAACACTCAGCAACGACCTGTTCAACAGTAAGTTCGAGTATATCTCTTTTGAATATCCACCATATCAGCTTCTTCCATCGTTTACATATACATTCCAATCTACATAATTCTTTGTAGGTGAGGAAGTCGAAGACACGCCGAAGGATCACATCGGGCATATTTGGAACAACCGCCCCAAAACCCATTGTCCTGAAGATGCGATTCGCATTCAGAAAGAAAGACTCGATAATTGAGTAATCGGCCTTATCGAAACGAATATTATACCAGAAAATCTCTCAAGCTGTTGCTGAGTACAGCGAAATGAGAAAGCGGAAAGAATGGAGCGAAAAGCAGTTGCAGTTGTAGGAATAAACTGGCCACAAATGAACGATAAAGGATGGAAGCGAAAAACGTAATTACAAGTAAAAGCCGCATTTCTTCTACACGAAAACCGATAGTACGATCCAGCAAAAATTCGATGAAAGTGCTGTGTCGATCGATAAAACTCCCCTCCTCTCGTCTAATGTGAAACCTACCAGAACGCAAGGGACCATCTATGTTGAGCAATGAATTGAAGCAATCTTGTGAACCGACATCACTGAAGAACGCTGCTGGTCCGTACACAACTGATGAACGCATATAAAGTCCTCTGATCTGCACACCACACCTTATGCACTCAACATCCGATGTTTACCTTCCACAAACAAACAATCAACGAGTTTTGCAGCTTTACGCTTTCTATTGTTCGATTCGAAGAGTTTTATGGACACTGCTTATAGGAATTGATTATATTCAACTTATACGAAACTGAGCGAATAGCCGCACACCTATCTCGCATACGCGAGAGTGAATAACAATACTAAATTCAACTTTAAAGAATCGAAAACTTCAATATATCGACTTGAAATCTGAAATATAAAGCCAAATTGAAAGCGATGTGAATATATTGATAATAATATTTAAATATATAGAATACAGATAAAAAAGCGGTGAAACGAACTGTTCAATATCCCTTTATTGGGGAAAATGTTCAGTGCCAATATAAAACCTCAACAATAATAAAGGAGTACATTTTGTAAGAGAGGCACATCATATATATAATGAAAAAAAGAAATCGCAAAGGCATCCAAAGTTAAAGCACTAAACATTGAGATAATCAACAGTACGAAAATCAGAATCATCCCATAGCCCCCTCCCCCCCTCCCTGCTAATCATGACGACTACGATAAAGAACTCACGACTCCAGGTACGCCAGAGGACCTCATTGAACGACTGAAATGACAGGAAATTTCTGCACAGACCCGTAAAACTTAAAGGTTCCTAGAACAAACCTATATCTTTACAGCACTTAAATTGAAACTGCTTCAAAAAGTGCTCAATACAAACATCTACATTCCAGCTTCCACTTCATTTCGCTTCGAAACTAGCACTCTCCAGGTTAACACATCAAGGATCTGTATCGTACATTTACTCCCGCCGACGAAATGATATCGTTGTTTAACAGCGAAACACTCTCGAGTTAACAACTTACAAATGGTACTATACCCGTGCGATAAGAAAACGGTGCCAAGAAATCCCGACGTGATGTTTTGGCCCCCTAATGTGACTAGTCGCCATGAACAATTTGGCGCTGAGACATTTTTTAGAACGGCACCACCACTCTGATAAACAAAAGGCTATAAGGAATTAACAAATGCAGTGCAATCAACTGCCAAAATTATTTACCGTTATGGATAAATGGAACAAATATTCCATTAAAATTCAGGAAAGGGTCCACAAAGTTTCGAATCCAGTACTTCTTCCTCATCGAACGCCTTACTTTTCCACATATTGTTCCTCACCTCAAGTTCCTCACCTAAAAATTTCATCATATATCAATACGAACAAGAAGAGTAACATGTCATAAAATATCACTAGCGTTATCAATCTACCAGCTGTATCACTGGCACACGTTATCTCTAGGTGCACAATAACTGAGAAACCAGGCACTGCATAGTCTCTCTCTCAGTTGGACAATCGTTACCACTGAATTATCCCCTCACTATCCGGTGACACAGATCCCAGTAACAGGCGAAAAAAAGGCAAATTTAAATTTACTTCTCGCTTGAAAACAGGGTCGGTATTTCTCCGGGCGCTGTTCTATTGGAAAAATAAGCCCTCTAAATGTGCGGAAAACTTGCTTCCTACACATAAGTTGAAATAACGTCGTAAATGCGGAATAATGCCTTCAGATTTTAACCGGCTCGGTAATGCAAAAGAAATCCCACGGAAAGCTACCAGTATAAATGGAAAATCCGACAGGTATAAAAGCAGTGCAATTTCTGGACATTTTTGGATGCATATCTTCTCTTCTGAAGTCGGCGATCCGATATGGCAAATGACGAAAGAGACTGGCCCCGTTTGCGTACTCACAAAATTTTACAATTCAACCCTCAACGATTCGAAGCTGGATACGCACAAAGATGCATGTTGGTATGATGCCGCCGTACTATGCTCTACATAGACAAACGAGCAAAATCTCACTTGAAAGAGAAATTCATTTAACGTCGATTCAATATTTCCAATAAAACGCAATAAAGAAGAACTGGCATTCTCAACAAGCCTGGGTGACAAATGGAAGTAAAGCATAGGAGCAACGACTTTTCGCTTACCGATCAGGTGGTCGAGGCAATTAATTTCTACGGCAGAAAACAAAACATCACGAATTCGGTCCCGGTCCACAGATACAATTTTCCACTTGCCATTTAATAAGCCCAATCTAATGAATTCTCGGCAAGATCAATGATCCCGGCAATATTTCATGTCCTACTAACAAAAGCATAAAATCATGATATCGAAAATATACTAACATTGTATTTCACTGAGAACTGCACTCAGCTTGCCATTAGACCCAATAAAAAATTCGACCATTGAATCGAAATAGTTTTGTTTCCAATATGCTAATTCGGCCATTGCCCTGATCGCTGTCAGATAAACATAGGAATCGTTGTCGGCTACCTTCTCTGCAAAAGGATACGAAATAACTAACCAATTATAATGACGAAAATTTTCTTTTGACAATGGGAATAGAACGTCCAAGCAGATTCAAATAAATCAGTGAAGCAGCTGTCATACTGCGGTGTCTGACGCATAAAATATGCTCAGATGATGAGTCCAATTTCTTCAACATCTCAACCCAACAAATAATCGAATATTAAACAAAAATGAGCCGAAAAGACAAAGGAAGGAGCAATTTCATTATCGCTCTTCGTCATCCCTCCCTTCCTCCCACTAAAAAACACTAAGAGGTATTGGATACCTGCAGGAAAATCGGTACACGTTGAATAGCTATGCCTACATTAAATGGGATGGCACGTACACAGATCATGTAACAAGTGAATGGACCTCCAATATAGAAGAGTAACCAGTTCCACCCGTTAAAATACATACATATTGAACAGCTAAATGACATAACATTTGTCGTCCGCTTCTTGAAGCAGTTCCACCAACTCTAGACAAGCCAAACGACAGCCTAAATCAAACCGGATGGCCTAATACTTCACTTCATCTCTTGAGAATGCGTCGATTAAGTAGCTTTATAGCTCGCATGATGAACTTTTAATAGCCAAAGTATGTTAAAAATCTTGAAATAAGCACAATCCAACAATAATGACGAGAAGCGAATTTCTAGACATTGCGATTGAGGCTGCTTGAGATATTCTAAAGACAAATTAAGTGGACATTTCGAGTCAAATCTTATCTGCATCTCATCCCGGGTATGATTCGAAGAATATTTAGAGCTACGCTAACGATCACTCATATCGATAAGAACAGCACGAATGATGGCACAACTATGCGCAACCGTTGCAATCAATGATAGCAATCAACACTGATTTGACTGTACCACTAGGCAATCGCCCACTATTTCATGTACGTTTTTTCTTGCACTAACAAGTGGTTACTAATTCACACTTTAAAGCAAGATCAACGAGAGAGAGGAAGACAGCCGTCGTGCACTTAATAAATATTGGACTAGAGGCTAAACCAATCCACCTGAAGCAGCGAACAAATGAAACTTCAGTAGTCGAAACGCTCATTACGAGGAATCGACTATGAAGGGCATGTGACGACATAAGTCTATGACGTGGGTAAATGTCTCTAAACAATTTGAAAAATCTTCTGAAAGTTGTTGACTTCTAGCAATACCTCATCTGACGCCTGGTGCTCACCACAATTTAACGCACTCTCTACACTCATTGACCAAACATCTCACTCTGCGACCACGTTGCCTAATTACATGAAATGTAAAGGTGATCTGAAGACAAAAAGACAAACATAAATTCCATATAGGACGGTCAGACGAACCTCAGCAAGGCGAACGAACTCATCAAGACATGAATAAATTGCACTGCTTGATACTGTGCAAAACGCATCACAAAGTACATATACAGATCCAGAAAATGAGTGACGAGGAAAAACACACATTAGCGCATTTAAAATATAGTGCACATGAAAATCTGTGAAAAAACATACAGAAAGAGTTAAGAAGTAGTCTACTTACCTTTCCATCTTTCAATACTTCTCGGACGATCACCTGAACGGTACTAATTCTCGACTCGAAGTGGAAATTCGATGGTTTCCTGAGAAAGACATAGAGAAAGGCACGACGTAGCGATTTTGACATAATCTCATTGGAGAAACGAAAATGCCCAACAAGCCAATTTTGGTTGTAGCGTGCAGGTGCACGTTCCGCAATTATGATCGTTTGTTCGGTCTTCTGTTCTACTCTCCCATAAGCCGACTCGTCGGCCAAAAATGACGAATGAATATCTCGCCGTACTTGACTCCGCAAATATTTTGCCACCTGAGGAATCGATGGGAAACCCTCAGATGGCCGCACTTGAGGTGGTCCATCAAGACCAAGTTTCTCGAGAATCTCCCGCTTGATTTGCTCGAGACGAATTTTAGCGAACTGATCTCGGGCCTCGGCACAACTGTGACAAGTGTGGTTGTTGCGCCAAGCTTCGGTTAGCCAGGAACGATGCAGCAACTGTTAGCCACCAGCCAAGATACATTTCTTTGCGATGCTCTATCCTAGCCAACCAACCAATCTCAGTTCACCAACAGGTTCTATCCGTATGTAACACTTCTCGCCAACCCTCCGCTCTCCTTCCACAACACTTATGAACTCCCTCAGCATGCTTTCCCATCCACTCCTCGCGCCGATGAACGTTCACTGCGAATACTGCTCTCGCGACCTGCATTATTGGGCGGAGCGAATGTCACTGTCCAATAACCATCATCTTCTTCAAATTCTTAGCAACGTTAAATCATCCAGATATCAGCCCATAAAATCATTAAATATCCAGGATTCCCGTCAAGCGCTTTATGAGGTGATCAAATGATCAGCATTTTACCTGTATCCTTCAGTGTTTTAAAAATATTTTAGCTAAGTGGCAGATGCTCACTGCTTGTCGATATCATTTCAGTGTGAATAATTTTTAATTCAAAATGGTGAGTCCAAGAAAAGACGTACAGCAAATACACCAATCCATAAAAGGGCAAATGAAACAACAGAATGATGACGAATCTCAATAAGACGGAGCGCGTAGCGCGACTGTTGACGTCGTTCCTGATGGACGCGCATCCACAAACATCAACAAATTCGAGATGTGCAACGAAATCACGTCATTCCTTCGCTTGCGGCTGCAAGTAATATACGGTTTAGTTGTGTAAGCAGATGGAAATGCATACAAAAAGATACAAGTTCATAAACGACACAAGAATTGACGGCAGTTTCAACGGAAACGGCCTGTTAGACAAGTGGACATGGGATGGGGGATGGTAGAAACGAGCGACTGCAAAAATGGAAGGAAACGACACTTTTGAGCACGGCAAAAGCCCCTAATTCCAAACACTACTCGAAGACTATCAATGCTTGACTGCAGAATAAAAAGACCATCGAAGTAGTTTATTCAAACCACTACTTCGATTATTCAAACACTGAGAACTTTCGGCATGACTCAAGGACTACACCTTGCAACAGACCGACAGAAAATTTCCAGAAAACAGGTGTATACAGGCAAAATATTGCTAATATTGTTATTTTTACGTAATAACTCCACTGAATTTTATATGCAATTATAAGGGATAACTTACTGCTCACTTAAAATGCTACTGGTGAATGAAAATTCACTCATATCGGCAAATGAAAGAAGAAACCGAGCAATGAACACTTTCGAGTGGTGTAAAAAACGCCATAAATGCATGTGCTCTCAAAAACGATCAATTTCAGCATATAAGGGTCCTGTAACCTGAGAAGGAAACACCTCAGAGAGGAGACTTCCAATATTTGAACACAAAGTGAGTAGGTAAATAAATATATAAAAATGAATGTGAAGAACTTTTACTGGACGTTACTTCAAGAAGAGTGGCAAATGAATAGAAAAATCAGGCTGCCCACTATGGAAATGAAAAACCTGCATGCGAGAATGATAAACCTGTAAACTGACAAGGACAAAGAGGGCGGCCGGCACAGAGACGCACACAATTTCATCGAGAAGTAACGAGTCGAATGCAGAACTGCGCAACTGCAACCGAGGGAAAGGTAGCCGTCCGGCGGTGAGTGCCATTACCGATATGCTGCACTCATAGCTTTCTGACGATAGAAGCCTCACGTCTACCTAAAAACATCTCTCTCAACAATAACATTCGGCTAATAAAGGTAGAATCCACATAACACTAGGCCAATTCACACTTAAACATTTCTTTTTCAGCAAACCCAACAGTAACTGCATCGTCCATTTCCGGCAATGAATGAAGCATATCCCCTTTCTCCTTTTAAACTCAACGATGAAAATTTGCCCAATAAAGACGTAATTTTCTACAAGCTCATTGTTACTTGATTACTCGAAATACTTTAATAGAAATTTCACTCAATAGAGAGAATGGCATCAACAGGAGGCTCACTTTTCGCTATGAAGTGTGAATTGTGCTTCATTTCATAAATACAGTTGACTCCACGTTTGACTGCAATAATGGAATATAAATAAATGGTGAGGAGAAATCCGAACGGATGGGCACAGATATGAACTGAGAGGAGGGCAGAATAAGGAGGAAAAAATGAACATAAGAACATTGTTAAACGCCTCACCAAATAAGAAAATGATGAACGAGCGCACCGATGCTATATACTAACAAAAAAACTGACCTAGCCTGTATTCGATCATCAGTACAACATGTCGAAAGTGTTATGAGGCAAAAGAAAGAGGAATCTGGAAGAAATCCAGGAATAAGACAAGAAAGGTGAGCAAGGTGGGAGAAGGAGATCGCAAGATGACGGAAGAAAGAGGAAAATCAAATCCATCAACAAACACGTCGAATTTTTAAATGCAACTGCTGCTGTGGCACAATTTATTCAGCTAAACGAAGTCAATAAATCCTGTTTCTTTATTTCCTTCTTATTCACCGATCACCAACTGTATTTTCAGATAAAATTCAATGATATTACTTGCTTTGTTTACTATAATGCCATATAAAGTCCCCTTTGAAATGCACTCCTACAATAATACAACAAGATTATCACAATGAGGGATGAAATCTCCTCCAGCCATGAAGGTATCAGCACGGCCATTGCAAAACGCCATATGGTGAGGAGCTTGGATGTAGTCGATCATATGAGCCATTCTAATGGTACGTGGCCCTCGAAGCCACTACCACTACTCAGGTGCACTGACCACCTCTGTGTGGCAGTGCTGCTTTCACAAGCATATCACATACCTCACCTGAGAATAAGGTAAAACGAATATCGTACAGGTAATGAGAAATTCGCACCGGAGTCGGAAAACGTCGAAACTATAAACCGATACTTGCTGAGCAATACAATCTCTCTATGCAATGATAAGTCAATAGAAAATCGATGCCACAAAGAATAACGCAGCAAAGTTCACACAGTCCTTCACGTTGAACGAAATTAAACCACTTTCTGTTTTAAACAGTAATATTTAAAAAATACTTCAGACGTGAAAGAGAGTGAAATGAAAGATATTTGGTAAGGCGATAAATAAACACACTCAATATTGAAGCTATTCCAATTCTGCAGTTATAATATGAATGAAGCATAAGAATATTAGCAAAGGAACCGACAGTCCCCCCCCCCCCCTCCCTTCCCTCCCCTTCATTCTCACACATAACGACCATCCTCCCCTACTCCACTCTGTTACGGTTCCTCCCCTTATTAGTATCACGACCACGTCCCCCCTCCCCACTCTATTAAAACCAATTCCCCAAGCAATTCTATTACGGGCACCTTTCCCCTCACTCTATCAGTTCTCACACATTACGACACCTCCCTCAATTTCACTCTGTTACGATCCCTCCCCTTAACAGTATTACGACCACTCCCCCCCCCCCCCCCCCCCACTATATGCATACATCTCACTTCACCACCGAAATGTAGAATTGCCCAGAGGAAATTCAGTAATATATCAATAAATCTCGAGGAAGTGCTCCTTTCATTGAACTCCTATCAAGAATTAATTTTTTAATTAAGTCCGTTCCCCAAAACAACAAATTTAAATCCAGGATCCTCAGAAAAGCTCAAAAAACCGAAATATATTTATACTTTGTAACATATAATTATGCAAAAGTGACCAACCTGTTTACTACCGGCGAACATGAAGAGATCAGCCATTTCGACAGTGATATGTAAGTCAATTGCCTGAGGATGCAAATTTGTTATGCAAAACACAATCGGTATGGCAGTGCGTACGATACACTGCGTTGTGCATACACGTGCATTTAACACGATTGGAGCACGTCTTGGACGAGCAACACCGGCATCCAGATACGACATAACCCATGACTGAGGTTTATCCACACTGAAATTCCGATCCACAAAACACAGACATCTTTTCTCTTGATCTACTCAATTGACAGCCATGTAAGCACAATCGGATCCTACATGTGCATAGCTGTTATTTACATATTTCGTATAGCTATTTAAATAGAACTTCTGCAGGGGAGATGCGAAATACCGACCTCCAGTCAGCTCTCGAGCTTACAACTTAAAAACTTCAAATGAGGAATCCCAATTTTCGCTCCGACGATCAGATCATTCAACTTCTATTAATTCCGATACAGCATTAGCATACTGCACTTTCCAATCCCTTAAAAAAGTATATAATATAAAAGAAAAGAAGAAAGAATGAAGATTCTCGCAGCAAATTCGTGCTTTCAGCACAGATATCCTTTTTTGCAAATCAGAGAGGGGAATAATCTAATCGGCAAAAGTCGCTTACGTTGCCCACTTTATGGAAATTTGTCCGAGTGAACACTCCTCCAAATCATCACTATCCACAATGCGCATACATGAGCAAACGCTGAGCACATCACCTTCAGCATATCGTTCGCCTTCCTCTAGAAAAAGTCATATATTCATTCTGAGCTAAACAGGTACTAAACAGACATACCTGAGAACACTTATGCTTATCACACTTTTATCAATGATAAAATCTGACGACAAATGAGGCCGCAACAAACCATTCTTTCGAACAGATGCTCAAACGGTATGGAATTAATGAACTTTTGGATTTTCTGAGGAGATTACTTACAGTTTAACTCACTTTTTATTGAATTAAAGTAAAACGAGCATTTAACTGACTAAGTAGATCGTCAAGAACTTATAATTTTGAAGAGTTTGCACGGCTTATCTATAGCCACGGATAAATAATATTCCCACCTTTCCATAAACGAATCTATAATCTTGCCTCACTTACTTCCTTTGTAAAGTTCAAATCTTTCTTGAATTATTTATGCACAGCCAATAACCTCTTTTGTGCAGCCAGGTATATGATAATACCTCCTACTGTAAGTGGATTTTTGACAACTTTGTCATCAGAAGGGCTCATTTCCAGTGAATCTGCAATTATGCCGATCTTGATACGAATCAGTACAATGAAAGGAAAACAGCTCTCAAATTCTCAAAGGTGAATGTGACTAAATTGGCCAGTCTTACAGAAATATTACAGCCAACAGATCTGCATATACACATGTTCCATACGCAAAATAGGTAAAAATATATGTGCCTGCGTAAGTATAATTATTTAGGAGGCTTTAACACAGCTAATAATTGCAACAAGCTCAGTGATAGGCAAATGGGTGTTCTGAGAACATCCAGTAATGTGTAAATATTCTCCAACTAGTGGAAGCATTAAGCCATATTTGCAACTCCGAGGTTTACACCACTCCAATGCAATTTCCTAGCATCGAAGTGTAACATGAAGACCTAGAAACTGTCGATACTTCATTCCTTCGTTTTATAAAGGACGCGTTTTCATAAAGGCTACAGGGCTAGTGTTTAGTGACATCGGCTGCGTGCTTTAGTACCCACAATTGTTTAGTTTTTGATATTAGCCAATCTTGGATCACATAAAAATCCAGTAGTGTGGTATGAACAGTCGAAGTCCCTTAATCTTTGGAGTAAACAGAGACATTGAACGGGTAAAGCTGGGGCACGGGTGAACTTCTTTCTTGAAAAACATAGAGCCCAGGCAATACAAATCCCTATGAACATGCACCCGTGTGAACATCCAATATCACCCTAACAGATGAAGAAATAAGATGGAAAATTTTTCGCCCTGTAGCACGTATTAACATGAACACGACAAGCCAAGGATGGATTAGGAGATCGCATCTTTCTGCGAATTGAGTTTTTGCAGACCACAGAAAAACTTTATTATTTCTTCATTTATTGATGCCAGTGCTACGGATGTTCGATCCTGGCTTCTGAAACATTAGTGTATAATGTTCTTTGTGATGCTAAAAGCTTCACTGCATGTTTATGTTTCCTCTTTCCCGAACAATAACATCAATATAACTCTTTCATATTCTCAATAGCCGCGATAATGATCAAAAAAATATTAATTGTAATCAAGCAAGAGGTCATCGGTTTCAATTTTTTATCAACTCCCACAAAAAAGAATGAATAATGAAGGACAATAAACATGAGCATACCTTGAATGAATTCACGCCTTAATTCATCACCTTCCACATGTACATTCGCATCCTGCAAAATACCTTCAGTTAAAATGAATTTACATTAAAAAAGCACTTATCTCGTCGCTCCCCATATCGCTCTCCTCTCCCTAATTCAAAGAAAATCATCCGCTCAACAACGACTTATTTCACCTGCCTTTGAGTAACATAAAGTTTGAGCTTGACTTCCACAATTTAAGTATATCGCCACCAACACCTCATTGGAAATCACGCACACATACTGCTCTATAAACCTACTGAACCAGACATATTAAAAGAGAAAATTATGAAGACCAAGTAAGACATAACGAGGGCCTTTACAAGACAACAGCAACTCCACTACCGCGCAAAAACTCACTTCTATTGTATTGTGCGACGCATTTTAAGTAATACTTCGTTTAAGGCAAATAATTCCCAATTTGATCCAACATTTCCCACACAAATCTTCTTTCAAAACTGTTTTTTCAAGGAAAATTCAGCAATTAAAGACGATAATCAAGCAAGAATATATATTAAAAATGATAAAATTGGGAACAATAACCATAAATATATCAATCTCGAAGAGCTTTTTTCAATGCCAACAATCTTTCTTCACACTGTAAAGCCCCTCAGCTGATAAATTAATGACGAAGTGGTAACATCGCACCTAATTCCACTTTTCAGCAACCATCCTAAACGTTTATCCTCTATTGAAGCTTAACACTTATGCCCGTCACCCGACGATAGCTGAAACATTCATCTTGTCAAAGAAAGGCTTTCAACTTTAAAATCATCTTAATCTCCCGCTGTTGTGCTTAAAACTATTCTAGCAAATATATAAGATACGCAAGATGACAATCGCCAAATGAAGGCTTAGGAAGTCTCCATTTAGGCTTGCACACAATATGGCTAAGTAAAATTACAAAGAGATATCCAAAAGCTAAAGAGGAGAAATGTGCGACATCAATGTCGACCGCCTTTGTTCACTGTTACACTTCGAAAGTGAAGTCGATATTTGCTCAGAACAATGCTGCAATGAGGACCTCTCTTACATCATTTCCCTTAATTAATTAAATCCACTAATATATCCTTTAGCTGTTCGACAAAGAAATCATTATCGCCAACATAATCTCCTTCAAGAACTCTTCAAAAAGGATGGAATAATAAAAATCCAAAAAAAAAAACGGAACAAACATCGAATATCGTCCAAAAAGAAGCAAAAAATATGGAAAAAAGGCCCATTCAATCCTTCAAAAATATTAACGCAGAAGAGGTAAAACGATAGAATAATTCACTCGTATAATCGCTGAAGTTATCAAACTATTATTAAGGATTATTAAATAAAGAAATTAGTTGCATACAATTATCTCCGCATCGTTAACCTTTCAGTGCGGATGCATCAAATCAGAAACAATGAAATGTGAGTATTCCTTCTTTGATTAGACATTTAACCTCACAAAGGCTAATGTAATACTTTGTCATTTCCACTGAGCATTTATAATCAATTTGCTATTAACCAATAAACAATGTTGTCATCAACTGAAACAGAGCCCGATCAGGCTCTTTGCAAAACATCGTATGAGGCTCTATGAGCGTTTCAAACTCGAAAAAGCCAAATAATCTCTGATGTTTTCCACGTGATCAACCCAGTGGCATTCCCGTGGATCAAGAAACTGACATAATAGTAATATCGCGCCCCGACTGCAATCGTTGGTCGTGGAACAGCTGCTTTATGCTCTATGTCGACGACCGGCGATCACATCACGTCGACTGGTTTAGGGGATGAAAAATCATACACTAGACTATTCGCCCAATAGGATTTTTCTTTCGATTTTCATCTCCTTCCCTCCCATCGCACCCTTCACACCCCCCCCCCCCCCCCAGTCCTACCTCTTCCCTCACAGCCGCCTCATATCCAATATATATGCAGTAATGGCCTAGCCGCTACCATACGAGTTGAACGATGATGAGTGGACGTTCGTTAAGTGCCTTAGGTGCCCATAGGCCAACATCTTCGACGCCAAACAATGTCGCATTTAATCCCAAACGTATAGCACTACACAGTCCATAGTACTACCTCGAAATTCCCGTCTGTTCAACATTTACATGCAAGAACTGGTCAGAAATTATAGTGCAGCGTTCTCGTTTAGGAAGTGATTGGGACAGCTGTGCTGATCCCTTCAGTTTCTTTTGGCTAAAGATCACTGAACGTTCTTCTTCTACGAAATGGTGAAAGGATCTCTTTCCGTCTTCTCTTGGGAACCAAAACGAAGAAACGAGATGTTTTCTGGATTCATGTAGCATAATTTCGTCCCGCTGTGATGACGCTTGAGAAGTGGTTTTTAGGCATCCTCATTGAATTCTTTGAGGACTTATGAGGTTAACTGATCAACTGTTTACCTTCTAATCTAATATGATCAACGAATTTCCCTCTTCAAAGGTCTTTGTCGAGTTCATAAAGTATGCGCATTCTTTCAGTTGTTTTCATCTATAATAAGCACAAGAAACGCGCAACGAGCAGGATATGCTTACGTATCTCCAATAAGAGCACCACCCAGTGATACGTAAAAATAATGTCTGCAGATATGACCGGAATACAGTGAGTGATCAAAGGTTACTCAGGCGACTGAAACGCAATCATCTAGAAACAGAAGTACCTGCACCTGGATTTAGAACTACCCGCACTATCTGGAAATAGAAGTAACCGTACTACCTGGAATTAGAAGTGTTCGTACTACTTAAATAGAAGTGCCCGTACTATCTGGAAACAGAAGATCACAAGTTCGTATCGCATATGTTCTTCTTACAAGTTCCTCTCACTGGATCAGAAGTTCCTCTTACTGATTTCAGAACCAATCCATTTTCTGCACTCCTAAATATGTGACCATATAAAAATCCATGACGAATAAGAGGAAACTTCTTCATAAATCGCTCGGCTTTGCTAGAAACTAGGCGTCTAAGAAATATCACTATGGAATGTTGATAGAATATAGCGGTATTGTAAATCGCGCCAATAGTTGCGTATCTGCTTCACCTCTATAGGAAATCGAGGATAGAAAATGCATTGAAGCTATTCAACCTTCTTGCCCGATGAGTTCAACCTTCACTCATACACATCCGAAAAAACTTCTACATCAACGATTTCATTCCCTAAGTTTAAGGTAGTTTGCACCACTCTTAGTTCTTCGATTTTACCAAAGATCGCAAACCTTAGGGATTCCTTACGGACTTAAAGAACCTTCGAGGAGTCAAATAAAGTGTCACCTCTCCCGGGAAAACTTTCCGCATCAGCGAACTTTATACGCAATTTTGTAAGATTCGGAGCATTCCTTGCGAAATAATCAAATTCCATAGGGGAATTTATGGTGTTTTTTAAATTGTTGAATGAAAAACTATACGGAAATCACCAATGGCTAAAGATTTCCAAACATCAAAGTGACCATTTCTCCCAAAACAAACCATTGTCGGATGTAAGAGCATAGAGCTCTTAAAAATGCTATTTTCCCAGATTAACTGCATCGTTCTCTCGAAAAATTGTCGCATCCACATATTCCACATCCTCTCACGCTAGCTGAGATCTCTACAGCATTGCTCATCCGACGCAACTTACTAACCTTGAAGAAAAATGGAACACTTAATGCATCGAACAATATTTACATTAAATACCCAATCTTCACACATTCATTCACATTTCCGCGGGACTTCGAGTCTTAAGTAAATAACGACGCACTAAACACTTCAGTGGAAGGTGAAAAATTCCGATTCTTAATGGAAAATTTCAGTGCTAAATAGGAAGAATTCGGCGATGAATGCAAAAAATCGGTGCTAAATGAGAAACTGCTTGGTGCTAAATAGAGATTTCGGTGCTGAATTGTATACCGATATGTGAAAGAACAACACTGCGACTGAGAAGTGGCTTCCCTATTAAATGAAGCATTCATGGGACACCTCCCCGTATGAAGTTTCTCGACTTCTGAGGCATATGAAGAGGGCTTTTATCAGCCGAACACAACATATTTCGTGCCAACTGTTGATCGCAAATATCCCTTCGAAATCTCTCAGCTAAATCGCCTCCTTCCTCCTTTAAACGCAATTCTGGATCACTTTCTGGCAATATCTGATGTCTCCCAGAATGAAGCAAAAATTGAGAGAGAATTAAAATTAGAAAGTAAAATTTCAAGCATCGCTTGGAGAATGTGGCGAATAGAAACTTTACTTAGATTTTGGAACTGCCTCGATGAACTTCAAGAATTTTCCACATTATATGCTAAAAGTGCCTTTTCGGTGCTTTCGAAAGGCCACCAAATCGTTCTCCCCCTCTTTCCTCTTCATCCTCGTTTGTAATGCTCTCCTCACGAAGAAAATCCTCAAATCTTTCATTCTCTGCACATCTCTGAGACCAAAGATTTCTCTCTTTCTCTCTCGAAATCAAAAAACGATTTGTGACAAAACCTTCAGTTTCATTGCTCCACTCTACCAAACTGACAACGCATCGTATCCTTAACAACGTCTCAGCCATGTCATTCTCATCCCGATCTCAACATAGCAAACAACACCATGCCCGAACAATTATTCAACTTTTTCTCATCCCTTCTCAACAAAACCCTTTCCGCGTGAAGCGTAGCCCTCAACTAATACACCGTCTCTCTACTCTACAAATTACACCACTTTCTATGTCAATAATTCTTCAACACAGACAATATAGAAGTCCTCATCTTTCACACCACAAGGCTGATTTTCTCTTGTTTTAACAATCCAGAACCAGGGCTTAAATGCCATTCCCATTTCCCGACAAGAAAATCCACATAAAACTAACGCTTGGTAGAACATTTATGGGCGGCATAAATGGTCTGATGAGAATATGCTCATTTTCGATGACGCCAGATCATAACCTTCTGATACTATCCTGACTGAGTCTGTACCGTAATAAGAACCTGCTTAGCGAGAACATGGAACCGAAAATTCGACGTTGCCAAGTAGACGACATTGCTTACTAAAATTTCTCATAGAGCTCTAAAAATAACACTGAAAGCGCCAACTGCGACACTCATTGCGTCGCAAATAATAGTGGACGATTTTGGTTAAACAATACGATAATATAATACTTTAATAAAAAAATGGTTCCAATATGAAGCAGCATTATGCAATCAGCAACAGGTACATACTTCAAGCAGTACAACCAACGAGATTGGGCACAAACTCATAAAGCCCTCTGCATTCAATTCCATAAACCTTCCGGTATTTAAGCCTCATAACGATCGTTTCATATATGGTTACCGATCCTCTACTTTTAAAGCCGAATTAGTCGGTTTTCGAGTAGAAATAAATATTACATTATAATCTTTCATATGACTTTCTTAAAGCAACAAAATCCATGACGGCTGACTTTTAAAATGTTTTGCAAAACAACAAATCGCTTCCAGACAACACTCAAACTTCAGATGCTTCAGACAGCGAAATCAGACATGAAGCACTGGAAATCGAAAATGCTCATCTACAATTATAACTAAAACGATTACCAATCAAGAAAACGTACAAAATAAAGCACTTAGCCAAACACAATGGGAAAAATAAAACTCTATACTTACCGCTCTCCATTGAATGTCACCAATAATAAGCGGCGCTTTTGATTCGATATCAGAACGCGCAAAGAAGTTCGTTTCAGTGAACGGAGATTCTAAGATTTCATTCTGAAATGAAGAAAGGATCGCAATAATCGAGGCCAAAGCTAATAAAAAAATTAAAGGTGGCTGCTTTAGGGATTAAACCGCAGTAGGTTTCTGCAAAATAATAAAACAATGCGCTCATAAAGGCGACAGAAAGGCAATCCATCAGTAACTCCCTCTCCCTCTCCCCATCACGTTGGCTGCTTCTGAAAGATCAATATCCAGCATTCTAGCAGCGTCCACAAACGACACCTTCTGACACCTCCATCAAATAAAATATTGCCTCCAATCTATACCACCAATGTTCACAAGTGCTGCCAAATTACACAGACGTCGAGGATCCCGAATGCCTAGCAAACTTCCTAAACAGTCAATGCAATCTCATTCTATGCCTTTAGTTAAATTTAAAAATTCAACAGTTATTGCCACATTGTAAAGAAGGATATGAGATTTTAATGCTATAACATGCTATAAATATTAGCGAATTATCCAAAAGTTAGGGAAAGGGGAGTGGCAGGAATGAGGACAGAGAAGGGGGCAGCCACCACAAAAGAAATACACCACGGATAAACGACTTTCGGATGCGAATTCAGGGTGTGAAGCCTGCTCCACATAACACGAAGTCCGATTTATATTTCGCAGTCAATGTAATTCTTAAAAAACATGTTCCCTGGCTGCATTAGAATCGAATACCACCACCAAGAAACAAAAAGGCGTTGAAGAGTGGCTAAAAGTCCACGAACACATGAACAAATTTCAGGCAGTGACCCACAGCAAGCCAACGTATCCATTGTGTGATAATTCCGATGAAATTATTAAATCCGATGAAAGGTGAGAATAGCCGCTAGGGTAGAGAAACAACGATCGAGAGGGAGGGCCACAGATACAAACAGACAAGGGGAAGTAGGATTTCTGTAACTTGAGGAAACCTTCAACAATTAAAACAAACATCAAAACTGACAAAAACGGTCTACTGAAAAGAAAGAAAAACTATGACTATATATTGTTAACTCTATTGCCGTAATATTCTACAGTTAGTCTCCTCCCATAGTGAATACAAAGTCTCTTATTTACAATATATCTCTCATCTTTGGAAAAGAAAAAAGAAAGAACAACAATCTGGGGAGACGAACGCAGCCAATTATTCGCCATATAATCTTCACATCAGGATAAAAGGTTTAAACCTTTGAAGGGCATGTACGAATTGTGCACCGATGCACCAATAATCTTTGCTTACGACTATGCGAAACAGTAGGATATCCCTCTAACATATTTTCTGAAAAATGCAATACAAACACTGAACACAGAAACGAACATTTAATGTGAGAAGTGAGGTTCGTATAGTGAATGGTGGCCTCGAATTCACCGCTATGAAGAAACGTCTCCTCGCTGTCAGACCCCCACGGGTAAATAACACCTTCAATACCGACAATTATAGCTGCAAACCACTTAACTGCTTTACTATAAACTCCACAAAGGTTTATACGCAATTTCATTGCCCCTGTTCCCGTTAGAGGAACGTAACACAGCCAAGAGAGACAATTACTAGGCTCATTCTTTCCAATCAATAAAATAAAAGCCATCGATATTAATTCGTTCCCTTCCCCTCTCACAGACCACCCTCATCGAGAAAACTGCAGTTGCAAAACGGCACACAGATGAGCGACTGCACATAACCTAGTAACGGAACTGAATTGCTGTCTGTAAACACCTAAAGTAATAACTGATTAGCAGTCAAATTGCGACTACCATCTAAGTATAAAACAAATTAAACTCCTCTTTAACGAAAACATCAATCAGCTTTATGGAAAGCCACTTAGAAATTGGCAATAAATGGCTATGAATCGCTCAGTACATTCCCAGCTTCATGCTTCTAAGAGTACTTCTGTGATGGCGTTTCGCCCTAATTCGGCTATAAAATTATCAACAGCAGAGGTCACTTGCAACTTCAAACTGTCGACAACGGACCTGTGTGAAATGCATCCAAGGGACGTGTGAATCCCGTTCATATCAGCACAGAACAAATATAAATAATACTCAAAAATATTAGGCGACCAATAAAAGGAAAATTTCACCACAATCTTCTGATGTATCAGGATCATTCCGAATCATTACCATAAAGAAAAGGGAAGGCAACTGAAAGGGAGAAAGGAGAAAAATGGGTAAGTTGGCGGAGAGAGGAAGGGAATGAATGACAATCACCTGCAAATCACCAATCAAAACACTCGCAAAAAACAACAATAATAAGCAGCTAAAAAACACTAACTTCGACCGCAATACACAGAGAGCCGACTGCTTGAGCACAGTAGCTGATTGTAAACGGTACCTTAAGAAAAGAGAATGCGTTTAATCTATTTTAAAATCGCACATAACTGTCACCTATCTATGCCTCAATGATAGCTGAATTCCCCTTGGCCAATTTTGGTTATCTTTTTATCAGACAACCTTAAATGTACCACCGAATGTTCACCGAAAAATAACATATTATCGCACCTTCAAGTAATAATGGATCCCAGCTCGTCCGTTAGACCATTTACATAATGAAAAACATTCAGATGGTCGGATGCGCTCACTCTTTCTTACCAAATACAGCTGAATTTATCCCTTGATAAAACAATACATTTTATCGTAATTAAATTACATAAACTCTATATAAAAGAGCTGTTGACTGAGAGTTCCCGCTCACGATTCAAAGACGGTTATTTGCATGCTCAGTACACTGACATGTCCCTCTTGCTTGCCAGGCAGGTTATAATCCACATCTGTACACAATAAAGAATCACCTCGAGAGGTATCTTTGCAGTATCCACTGCAGCTACATCAATGACGCATTCGTCACTGTCGGCCAGTTTATTTTGTGCGGTGAGGAAAAGCAACGCTCCTCGGTTGGCATCATCCGTCATTTCGGCGTACCACTCCAACCTCAACATCGATTCAGTTATTGGCTTTCTACTCACATTCCACCGACTATCGGTTCACCAAAAGCATATATACATATATAAAGTGTGGAAGTCAAACACCTCCCCAGCATTTTTCTTCTCATAAATAAAGGTACAAGGTAAAGACTAACTTTCCAACTCTGAGTCTATATTAGAATAACTTGGCAAGCCGTTTTAAATAAAGAAATAATTGTTGCAATCTTGCGGAAAAATATTTGAAGTCTTATAAGAACGGCCGATATAATTATTAAACCTTTCACACTCAAGGATAGGAAGCATCTTCATAAAACTCTTAGAAGACGTTGTCAACAGCAATCGAATATATACAACAGCTACAAAATAAGTTCGCATACAATTTGTCTCAAGGACAAAATTTAAAAACACCAAAAGCAACGCATGTCACGACAACCTCCGATCCACCTTAGGCGGTTCCCTCCTAGAAAGAAATATACACACTTCGCAACAAACAGCTCTGCGTCACCCGTCTGTCAGCAAGCAATGCACTCGAAACATACCTTATAGAGTCAGGTAACTCGTTCTCCTCGCAAATTAATCTCAACGAGAGATTACCTATTTGACCGAGAAGAGCATCTCCTTTCAAATCGCCCTTCAAACGAGCCGCTGCTTCAAGTGGACGGACTCTAAAATAAATCAACTCGTGTGCAATTCAAATAGTGAACTGTGAGGAGAGAGAGGTAAAGAGTGCGCTCAGAATCGCAACAGTACCCAACAATCGGAGATTATCTGACACCGGAGCTTTGCTACAGGGTAGACTGGGATGGAGATCGCGAATTTCATATCATAAGCAAGGCTGCCAGACGTATCAAGTTACATAAGGTCACTTCACACGATTGCAATTTCCTTGAAACATATCACGACTACCTTTTTTACTTAACAACATTTTACCACTTCCATATAATGCATTATATTTTTCGGGAACACATTTTATATCCACACTTTTTTTGCTTGCACGCAAGTCTACTTACAAGTAAACTAAAGGCTGAACTTACCTAACCTCGTGGAGGTCCTACCAGTGCTTCATTTTGAATATCAGGACGATAGGAAAGCATATACTTCACAAAGCTTACTTCACAGATGGAAGTCCAATGCGAGAGTCCAACATTGAGCTCCTATATGAGCACTCAGGAATACCCATAGCTAGGGAAGTGAATTCCCAGTCAAGTGTCCCATAAACACTTGAATGCACCGAACCCATCTCGAGATTCAGCCCACTCACCTCAATATCAGTATAAACCATGTGTGCAGGATTCAAAGGTAAATAATAAACAAGAACTGACTATGAATGTGCCTAATTCAACAGAAAATAGGCGCGCTTCCTTTAGTCTTTTCGAAGGTCATCCAGACTCACCGCCAATGTAACATTACCATGAGAAAAGGGGGTCACAGGTTAGTATTTCCCTCTTTGTTCCATATTTCGAGAGAGAACTGCCTGTCTCATGACGAATACTACTTTCAGAAATACTTCATACTAAGACGAGATGGGAGCCCTGAGTGAAAAAATTTCGCGAGTCCCATTCAAGATCTTTTCTTCTATTACTTACGAGCACACTTTCTGCGCATTGAGCACTGCTTACAACAACAGCTCCAATTTTCCCACAAGTCTGATATAATATGTCTTTCTAAAGAATCTATATATTCTTTCATTTCACCCAAATAAAACATCTTGGATGGAATATTTTCAGCGATGAATCAGGATAAAAGTCAGGATCCCACCAATAAACCACACGAAATATTACCAGAAAGATTATTTTGGCAGAGAGAGAGGAAACAGGACTACCAAAGAACAATGTCGCAACAAAAAATATCGAATATCTAAACCTTACTATCCGAGATTATTTTTTCAATGAAAGCAAACCAACTCTTACGAAAAAAAGAAAAACCTCCATCGCCTATCCCCTCTTTCCATCTTATCAAAGACCACACCTTCATCGAACTTACCATAATCAATTTGGTTTCACTGAACTGGGCAGCATCGAGTGTCATCTCATAGTAGATATTCGTTTCAACGTTCGGTTGTAGCTGAACATTCTCAGTGACGAATTCGAACAGCGATGACCTCTCAGCACTACGCGTCACTGTCGCATCACTAACATTCACTCGTAAACGCTCGAAACCAACCATCACCGGTGCACAAGAGCATAACGATACCTTTAAGAACAAAACTTTCATTGGAAATATTTTACCGTCCAAATTTCAACGCTTTATGCTCACATTGAAATAAAATTCTTTAGGGAAGCACTACTTTGTGAGAAAAGTCTAAAATAAAGGCACAATATCCACGAAGAAAGTTTGAACGAATCAACGGAAATCTGATCGAATCAGCCAACGCAATAACTTCGAATAACGCAATGGAACTTCCAGAAAAAAGGGATCTTACTGCCTTCTTGTGAGCAGCTCACAGATAAACAACCGATAATTCGACAGTGTAAATCACTCGTTAAATTCCATCTTCTGCATGAGTTTGTCTAAAATATTCGCGCTGCCGTAACTCGAAATTTAACGTTCGGTGTCAGCTGATCCCTCATTTCACACTAATATCATTCCTACCGCAACCGCTTCAAATAACGCGCTAAAACATTACTCGTAATCGGCATTCGCACTGCTAAAAATGAGCTCCCTATCGTTCCGTATAATGCTATCAAAATCGCACAATCCGTAGCAAATTTGCAGGAAAATATATTTACGCAATCCATCCCTGTTCCTCCTTCCTCTCTATTTCCCAGACTCTGCACCAGCAAACACTCTAGAACCGGAGATCAAGGTAAAACTCCGGGCCAACCTTGAGAATAAGAGTAGAACCGGCGTTTACTGAGAGTTCCGTAGCAAGGAAAGAGGCACGAGCGCGTACAAACGCATCGATCCGAGGTGCGCTCAATGAGAAGAACACTAGCTCGGCGAATACATGGGCCCACTGCTGTTGACATGCAGACACCTTAGAACGAATTTTTCTATTCTGATACATCCAAGTAGGGCATTTCACTTAGAATATCACTCCTTCACATATAAGCCAACTTTATCGGATTTTCTTTTAATAGGTTTTCCACACGTCTTAGGAATCAGAATTAATTCTATGAAAGGAACATATTTATATCTGAAAGACCTGAGATAAGAGATCACTTCACAAGGAGAGGCCTAAAAACTCGCCTTCTTACCTAAAAATGCGAAAGTCCAAGTAAAAAAGAGCGCGAGATTAAGGAGAGAAGGAGAAAGGAGCAAGAAGCGAAATGAGTGGGACAAAGGATTCTAAAAGGATGAGCCTGCATTACTTTTTTCGCTTCCCTGCTTTACATGATCTGCTCTTGGCTCCCTTTATATACCCCTACAAACTTCAAGACCGAAAGGCCAACGACTCTCTTCTCTCTCCCTCCATATACCCATCTACATTTTAATCTCTGCGAGGTTTCAAAGAGGATACGCCGCAAGTCTCCTATGTGCTTTTAATCTTCTCATAGAACCTATGAGAAGATTAAAAGCAAATACACTAAACAGCGAACATATTTGAACAAAAAATGTTGAAAATTTGTCTTTGAAAGTTTACATCGAAAGATCTGAAGGAAGAACAGTCATAGAAATCGATGCTTTATGCTCTTTCACTAAGTTATCCGAGCTTGAAACGATCTCCCTCCTTCTCCTATTTCTCCTAAGTCGACAGATGCAATGAGTGCCTATGGATATATATTGCCCAATGAGTGCCTCCTTCGGAAGTGAATATTTTAAATATTAGTTGAAGTAAAAATTGAATATTCAACGAAGAGCTGAGATTGCGCAAGTGAGGAAATTACATATCACTAGCGATGATATAATTCAAACAACCCTCATTGCCCTCATTCTCATCATTGCTCTTAAGGCAAAAAATACATCCGATAGGTCAATGCATAATAATCGCTATATGATCCACCAATTTTGTTGCAACCATCGCTGATGCTTATCACATTTCGAGAGAAAACTACTCTTATAACTAAAAAAGACTGTTTTTGGTCGCCGTCAGCGCGAAACGACGGCGCACTTGCTGTCAACACAGTCGAAACTCGATCAGTAAGCACTTATACAACACACCTTTTCGCTTTTCTTTTTCCTCTCATTCAGCTCCCATTTAAACGTCAACAACACCACAATCGCACTAAGCGTTTAGGAAAATAAACAAAGACCACGAACCTGAGCTTCGGAAAGTTCAGATGAGGGCAATGGGGGTAACGGAGGTAATCCTCGTCTTATTCGATCAAAGTTGGTCGTCAAATGGAGCGCAATAGGAGCGAAAACAGGGAAAGCATTCAGGTTGAGCATCTGAACACTGGCCGACATGAACTCCTTGACGTCGGCGAGGAAGAACGCCGATAACAACGAACGTGTAAGGAGTAGTGGAATCGGTAAAGTGAAACCTTCAATACGACATTCCCATAATACGTGCGACGTGAACTGTAAATAAAATTCACTCGAAACTGCAAGTTGGAAGAAGCGCAGAAAGACAGTGAAGCACACCTTTACCTGTCCATATCTCATAAACCTATTGTTACGAGCACTCCATAGAAAGGGTTAATGACTTCTCATTTGAAATACTGCAGTCAACAAACCGAGTCTTTTCTTTGTATAGCAAAAATGAATGACAACAAACGATTCGAGAAACATTTTTCGAACATACCCGCAGCATATCTTAACTTCCCAACAGCATCTGCCAACTTATCAACAGCAATCTCACTTCCCTCCCGCATAGTTGTGATATTATTTCAGCGGAAGAGAAAGCCAAATTCGCGAAACGCAAACGTCCACATTGCCAATCTCACTCGCCTCTATGAGCACAATAGCAAGGCACAGAAAATACCACTTAAAGATATCCTTGATCAGTAGCCGAAAAACGGCAACTTTCAGCAATAATACAAATAAAAGTAACAAATAAAAATTCAGATGAGCATCACCTGCACAGCCCACCTCGATTGACCTTTGCCTCAGGACGTCTCAAATGCGATATAGCAAAACACCGATGATCACAATAAAAATATAAATTAGTTACCTGTAATGCCTTTGAATGATAAGTGAGAGCTGAATATTCGTCCGCCATCAAAAGCATCATATGTCGTTGCATGCGCGCACATTTGTATTTCTTATATTGCGACATCGCAGACGACAACAAAGACAGACATTGCAAATGATTTGGCTTACAACGTTGCTGCAAGTTTAATTCTTTAAAAGAGCGTCGTCAATTCGAGTCGCCTCATCCTGGCCACTTCAAACTTTATCTACTGCTGAATGTTAACACCCAACCTTATCCGTCTTAAACTTTACTAAAAATCAACAGAGTAAAAGGTAGTCAAAGCACCGATTCAAGCCGAACAACTGTCCCCACTTACGAAAGTTACTAATAGCAAGATCTTTATAAACTAAACATTCTCTCCTGAGATTTGCAAACTTCACTAACAAACATGAAAAACAAACAACCTCGAGCGCGATCCTTGCATTGTTCTCGGTATCAGCATCGGCAAGGTTGCCTCCTTCAACAGCAATTCTCCAAGGTCTCTGCCCATAAAAGATCGGAGGGGAAGACGGCACGAACGGATCTGGATTCGGATACGGTACAGACTCACTAAGAGAAGCATGCATCTCTTCAATTAAGTCGTTAGCCACACGATAATGGTCAGCTGCTGCATGAACATGAATACCGGGATGTTGTGTTGACATTGCCGCTAACCCATTGGTCACAGCACGCTCAAACAAATCCGCGAACATCGAACACTGCAAATAAGCTATCCACATCTTTCAAGCAAACAATAATGAAGCGGCAACTACTACAGAGACAGATTTTCTTTTGAAGGCATAAACAGATACTTCATGCACATTATAAATATATATATATAAATATGCTCATTTATTTATTTAAATTTATAAATGTGATCTTATCTCTCATCATAATGATTCCCTTTACACTTTACACGCAATCCCTCATCGCTAAAGGCGATCCCTACAAACACCAGCGATCTTATATTACATACCTGCTTGCTTTTCCAGAGTGCAAATTCGATGGCAGCCAATTGCACAGATGGATATACACCAGGTAATGATGCAAACATATGCGCCACATGTCGTCTTTGCTGCGAAATCGCCTCCAACGCCGTGCTATGCAAGAAGGACAGCTGGCATACCTATAAACAGTCACTCCTCAATATAGCGCCTCATTCTCCTCCATCCATTCTCTCGATTAACTTCTGCAATATTACAATAAAATACCCTCTTGTCCTCATAACGAAAGTCGATTTTAGAAGTGAACTATTAAACAACATAACCGTAAAATGGAATACTTCTGGAAGGTCTAACAGCTGATGTCGCCTCCCTTATTACCAATCTTAAAAGCCATAGTCCGATCTATCAATCGATCAAAATCAAATTCTCACAAAACGAAGCAATTATTTACTAATTAAGCAACTATGAAGCTATCGAGAGGCTACCGATAAAAAGTTTTTGCTCACATATAATATAAAAATATCGTTTAACAAATTATAAATACATTTAAGTAGGGAAACGCTGAAGACGTTTCGTATTCGGCTATCAAATCAGAAACGATCAACAAGAAATAAAATATAGAGCTTAAACGAAATAAAGGAAAAAATGAATCCACATCACCATTATCACCGAAACTTTCATACCGTTTCCAGTTCATCACGAAAGATACTCTTCCATAGAGCGGAAAGAGAATGAGGTAGGGGGACAGGAAGAAAGACAAAGAGGGGGATCAATGGATTTAGTACTTCAAGACAAAATTCTCCATTGCAATGATCGACCCGTCAAAGAGTAACGAAAGCATCAATCTCAAACAATATTCAAATGTGTTCACAAATAGTCTCACTGTTGCTGCATTCAACTCCACTAATAAAGCTTGCTTACTTTATAATTAATAAGTGCGGTGACTTGTCTCCACTCGAAAAGCTCCGTATCCGGTGGCTCACTTTCAATGCAATGCTGATAGGCCAACTTGTAGTGTCTACAAAATGTTTCTTTATAAAACATCAATATAACACTGCCGCTTCATCATTCCGTTAAAAACAATTTAAGGCATATTCTCAGGATTCCGGGAGTGAACCATGGAAAACAACAATTCTGAATAAAGCTGCTGAAGACGGAATTGAAAGCCGCTTATGGCACTTCTGCCTACAAACATTCGTTCCCCGAAAACAGCTCAAGCCTTACAGATATATTTTAACTGGAATTAATTTCAACGCTTTAGCATGTAAAGGCCAATATTTGTTACAGACAACAGAACTGAACTACTATGACAACGCTGGACAACTGAATGGATAATAAGATTAGACGTCGTGCTCCGATTCCGGTTTGAATACGAAACCGGAATTTAGAAAAATAGGAGGATAAATAAAAAATAGGATACAGTCACGAGTACAGTCACCTTAGAGCAGCACAATAGATACAACTGAATGTGGTAACCTTAGGGCTGTATGAGTGTCTTGTCTCAATTCAGAAATGAACGCCAATTTGAATTGCTGTCGTATGATCAGATTTGAAAAATTGTTCGGTATCGACCTCGCTCGAATCGACTTCACACACTGTTGATAAAAGCCCTGAGCCAACTCATGAAACGCCGACTCCAACCTGATTTCGATCATTATTAGACGTTCAGCTGCATGAGAATATGCCTAATCTTCAAATTCAACAGAAATCTGCCTAAAGTAAAACAAATGTGAAACCCATTGAACACACTCCTGGTTCACCTATCATCGTTAACTGTTATTACGCTCATCTTCCTAATTAAATCTTCATTTTCAACAAAAATCCTTCTTATCTGAAGCAATTTACCATCATATTCAGGTTCGAATTTTCAACTCACTTCCGCCTTTTCTATAATCGTTTCATATGGAGTTTTTCAGCTTAGAAACACGTAGAATATTAGGTATGCGATATATCCAATCATTAAGGCTTCTAAAATGGAATGTTCGAATGCCAAAGCAGCACATGACTGCCATGTCGAAGGTCACCTAAGTGGGTAGACAGATGGACAACCTCGAAATGCGATCTACTGAATGCCGCGAATAAATTCCCGTAACCGTTTGGTCATCTAAATAACTGAGTGGATAAGGTTCACCAAAAAACAACTCCACATCAACACAACAACTAAAACTGGACTTCGAGTGGAGTGCAGCTGATCAATTATGCGTCAATAGGAAAGGTTTCAAAAATAGCTTATTTAAAGTCCATATTTCGACTCAGCAGTATCCCGCAATCAGCTTACTCTCGGTTACATCGAGCCTCATAAGTGCCCTTTAACTCTCGAGGAGATTATCCCGTACCTGGCAGGAACCGCTATCACCTTCACAATAATGCAAACAGGATTTTTATGAGAGAAGAGAACAAAGTGAAAAGCTCTTCTCTGCCGCTAAGTTAGAACATGAACAGCTAAATTAAAATAAAATACTAATTCAATAATCATAAAGAGTTCACAAATCCTTCCAACAGATAATAAAATGAGAAATTCTTTCATCTTGGAAAATGGTCGCTATCCTGTTCAACCTTAGTCCGCCTAACCAAAGAGAAGCAAAAGAAATATGATTGGAAATAAATGAACACTTCGTTGCTTTCACTTCTTCCAAAGCAATAATAACAATAACCTCACAGATACCTTTTTCATCGATGAAAACCAGCAGCATCTTTGCCATGCACTCCCCCATGGAGAAGTGATATCCTAACATCCCAGTAATTTCGGAACAACGCACAGAAATTAATGAAACCAGATAACGACCTGATGACGAAACCAAGCAGTTGATCGGTGAGGGGAAAAACGAAAAGCTGTTTTGGAGAGAGCTGACAACTCTGACATAATTTAGATGCACGTTCTGCAGCGAATGGATCATCACCCGTCACAATACCTCCATCCTGAAGAAGTACCACACAGATGCGTGTACCTCGTGAACCAATACTTGCCCTGTAATACCAACACAGTTCACCCAAATATAACCATGGCATCGAGATGATCGAACTGATTGCACTAAGAGAATGATGATAGGTATCTTCTTCTATTCATTACCTATTTATTTTCTGTTTATACATCTAAACAGACAATAAAACGGGACAAAAGTAGCCTCGCCTCAATTACCGATTTGGGTTGTTTCTAGCGATAACAAGAAGTTTTTCACGCAAGACGAAAGGAAGCGGAACAAATGCCCTTCCCGTATCAGTTCACCTAGGCGACTTTTCACGCAAATCCCCGTTCAGGAAGACCGCAATGAGTCAACAGCAACGAAAACATCCATTCCTGCCACAGAACTGAAGCTCCCATATAAGCCAAGGTGCGATATTTTGTCCCATACGGTAACTTCATGTAGAGAAACAACTGCAAAATTTAAAGCGAGCTTATAAGTCGAGCTAAACTGTCGAAAAAAACACACTCTGGGACACTTGCGCCAATTTCATAAGGTGTGTCCAAAAACCAAGGCAAAAGTGCTCAATGAGCACATACCTGACTTCGAAAGATCACATCGGACGTTCCTTGCGGCATTAGGAGAGGAAAACGACACAAAGGGGATGATTTAATGAGTAGCAATCTTTCTGCCGATGAAAACCATCTAGACTGACTTTCTTTCCATTCTCCTCGAACAATTAAATTATAAAAGAAATAAACCTCAATGAGGAAATTTTCGATTCGCATTCGGTGACCTTTTCGTTCCACGATGGATGATTCCAATTGAGATCGGCGAATACGACGATCACTGCCGGTACTTCCCTTACATATTTCCGCATCCATCGAATTTTTATATAACCTTTCGATGATTTTGGTGACTAAAAACGTTTAATCTCTATTTTTTATCAATTCAAATTCGCTAAATGGAGGAAGAAAGACAAAATATGGAGAGCTTATAAGAATGACCATCGGCTCCACTTTGCCCTCCGAATGCAATCGCTCATCATTAGCCATATCTCCGATAATCCCTCCACTCACACATTCTACTTTCATTTTTCAGCGATGAAAAAGGATATCGCTCAAGTGAACCCAATTATTACTCATCTGAATAACGACAAGGAAATAACTGAGCAAACTAAAGTATACAACTAAATATTCAACTATTTAGCCGTTTAACTACTTGTACTTAAAGAGTCTCAATAATCGATTGATTAAAACGAACCTTTCCTTTATGAGTGCTGCCGGCATACATGGGATTATCAGCAGAAAGCAACATCATACGAAGCGGTGCACGGTCGGGTGCTCGATTTTGAGTGAACGTCGAGAACACAGCCGCATGGGCGCTACTATTAGCTATATCAAGTCCAGTAAATAATATCAGCTGTTGTTGCCTGCTTGATGCTACAGATTCCGGTATGTCCTCGCATTCCATTCCGTACGATAATACCCTCTGCAATCAACCTACTTCGGAATTCCGTTTCCGGAAGGACACCGCGCCTCATCAACATAGTCACGCACGAAAATGACGACTCATGGATTTAGAGAATGAATGAAAAGAAAGCGACCATTATTGCAATGCGTTTCGCAAAATATCGCCTCAAAGCAGCGAACCCTCAATGCCTCATCCTCTGAGGATTGCCGTAGCACGCCATTTTACCTGCAATAATGGGGCGCTATATCAATAATACGGGAAACATTGACAAAAAAGGTTACTGAAAGAAGAAATTGGAGTCGACTTGGAGCCTTGTTCGTAGACAATTAGATAGGGAAGACAACGAAGGCACCCAGAAAACATTTCTGCGACTCGAAAATAAAAAAACAGCAACGCTTGTAACCGTCAAAGTTCACGACAGTCAAACAGAGCTGAACGGAACGAAGAGGTTAACTCAAATATCGCAGAGCTATCGACGTACAGCAATCGTTTCTTAGGTTGCTATCGTCGTCGGTGATAAGAAGGTAATCTCTTGGTCCTCTTATAGAATGCTAACCATCGGAGCAATTATTGCTCAAATGGCTCCGCGTAATCACAAATTAAAGCAATCACCGTTAGCGCTATATACATTTGCTGCTGAGCTGTCAAAACAAAACAATAAAGATGCATCTGCTAATTAGAATTCCCATATGTTCTATGGTTACTTATTTATTACTCAATATTACCGTTAAACCTCATAAAGAGTTATCCGATATATCCAAAGAAGCCGTTGGACAAACAAATATTCGTATGCGGAAATTGATTATCGCCATGCAAAGTAAGCAAAATTGAGAATTCAGATAGGTGATTCGAGAAAAGCGAACTTTCAAACACAAAAATCATCCACTCCACCAACTTCTATCCAACAAATTATGCGCTACTCTCAGTTCTCTATTGTTATCACTTCCAATGCGAACAGATCGCAATTAACGAAAATCCTTTCTCTACAGTATCCTCAGTCTGATTATAAACCCATGGGCTACTATACCGAGTTAATGTTTCTCAAACACGATACAGCCAATTTTCTTAAAAAAAAAACTACCATTTACTGCAACACAATGCTGAAAAAAAATACAATAAGTTACCCTTAAATATTGCGAAGCTATCATTTCCCCCACCCAATCATTTACCACATTCCCCCTCTTTTCAGGTCACCATGGCTACTATTCCCCCTCCGAGAAAACATTCTCCATATTACTTACTTACAAATTAGACTCCTTTCCTCTCATAACTAAATAGAAGGACTCGTCTGCCGCTCAGTTCATTACCATCTATTCCTTGACTTGCGCGTAGCACTGCATCTTAACTGACCATACAATCTTTGGTGGATAAGCCTCAAAAATTCATTAAAGCACACTACCAGCTAATAGTGACTGAAAGTGGACGATGGGTGGTAACTCCTCCTATTTCAACAAATGATATGCAGCAACCACCCCCGCAACCGAACAATAGCACCTCGACGATTTCCAGAATCCACTAACTGCTTCCAGACTGCATCATCGACAATAAACACTTCAACGGATGGTCTACTCGCCACCTCTTCACGGCAAAGTGTACAAGCAGATTACACAGAAGTGCTTCATCTCTATAAGTGACCGCATCATCCCAGTAGCTTCAAGAACCTATACTTACAACATCGTTAAAGTCTACCTCAACCCTACCTCTGTCATCCTACCTTTATTCTTTGCCTTTAAAAACCCGACCTCTGCTCCTCGCTCTGCACACGTAACAAGCAACAATACTGGTTACCTACACCGCAGGCGACCCATGTCTCCCGTCATATTTTCCCATCCTGTCCTGCGTCCCTTCGTTCATAAGTGCATCCCAACCGTCCTAGCAATTAGGCAATTTTAAACAACTTTTTTTAAATGTCGTCCTTGGATACTCGCCTTCTCCAACAAATTGTTTTATTTCCCAAAATGAAGTTCAAGACCCCACCTTCCACTTCCCCTCCAAGCTGATCATTCATTATTATTCAAAAGTGCAGCCACCTGACTTTGAGACGGATAACACGAAGTTGTGCTAGAAACTTCTACTGAGGACTTAACGACGGGAATTTGCCGAGGAAACGTGAACGCATATAAAACTGCATCTTTCAACATATCTTGCGTACTTCAGATATTTCCAATAATATCAGTGCTGATGGTCGGGATCCCAGCAGTTATATACCTCATTACTTCAAACCCAATCTCTGATACCCTTCATGTAACCCAGATCAAGCACCGCATGAAAGTCGACCAGTATCGGCCATTCACTATTCAAACCTGTACACTTCCGCCGTTCACATCACCGGATCACGAGCTACTCGAGGTGCAATATTCTGCTGATGCGAGGACCCGCATAAATTCCGGATGAGAAAACGTGCTCGAAATAAGTGCCAGAATGGATCGCACCGATGACTGCAGAGAATGTAGACATAAGACAATGATAAGCACAAACAAAACAACATTTATTTTCCATTATAGAACAACGCCAACAGCAAGTGATCGTAACGGTCGCATTCTCCACAGTGAACACGCTCGCCTTCAGTCCAACTGAAATTCTTTTCACAACCTTCAATGCCGCTCTCAATAAAAGGAAAACAATTTGCAACCAAGAATATATAATCTCCAAGATATACTAAACGTAACAGATATGTTCCTCAAACCTACCAAAGCAGTGAAGAAGTCCCACAGACCGGCTAGTGCCAAACGGCGATTCAAGCCAAAACGACTCGCAAATTCCCTGCCACCGATAACGAAAAGATTGGAGATTCTGTGTGGTCCTTTCATCGCTAATAAACTAAAAAACCATCAAAAAGTGGGGCTACTTCACAGGAGTAACCCAGGTGCACAGATATCCGCATATTTAGAACTAACTTCAGCAAGTGACAGACGGATACTATAACGACTGTAAGGTGAACACGGAAGCCAAAGGGAAATCTTATCTTGCCTAAAGTTGCCTATAGTCAGTGTGTAGAATCGGGTGGGGAAGTGGGAGATGAAATTTCAAACTGTAGTCATAAAACGCGACAAGAAAGTCAAGCCAAGCAGAGTCATTTCGAAAATAAAGACAATCGAAAAGACCTTTTTAAATCCGACGTCTGCGGCGTATTCTCTGAAACATCGCCGGCACATATTCAGGCCATACTTCCTAATCAGCCCATGATGATTTGAGCAAACGCGGCTGAAAATTGAAATCTTCTTAGCCACAGAACATGCGAATACTTGGAAAGGTCAGCCTGCTTTCAACCTGCAGACATCCTTTGCCAAATATACCCACAAACTACTCGCATACGTGGTCATTTACGAGAGAAATACTAATCAATCAAAGCAAACAGAAATATAATATTAGCCTCGAGGCATATAAGGGAGGGAGAGAGGACAGATTTCGGCTGCCAATACAAACTTCTTTTGGCTCCACCTTCAGAAAACGTACAATACGAGATCGATCACAGGTGTACGATTGTCTTCTTCCCTAAAACGTGACTTTGCAAACAATAGGCAACTTAAACTTCCACAGGATGGAGGCAGCACTGAACCCTGGGTTTCCCAGGAAAGTTTGGAATAACGCTTCCTTTACCCTTTGATGTGCCAAAATTCTAACCTCAGTCTGAAAAAAAAGGATTGAATCGTCACCCTCTCCCGTCCTAATTATTAAAAAATACCGATGAACCACCACTGACAACCAAACTCTTTTTTCTGCCTTCAACATTGAATGCACGAAGGAATTTCTCCGTCTTCTTGCTTAACAATAAGAAAACGAAAACAATAAATACAAACTTAAGCATGATAAAAGCGTTTTTTCTGAGTCTGCAGACCCCACATCTCACTGCATATTCCACCTATCTGCACACTGAAAGCAGAAAATAGACTAAATGAATCTCTTCAATCGGGAAGGTAAAATGTGGATTCCAGAGAAAGACAGCCGTGGAACCAAATGAAGCAAACGTTCGCTTGTTGCACCTAATTGATCTTCACACAGACTTCGACATTTTCGAACGATTTGTAAGTCATCAACTTTGAAATAACAAATAAATTAACAAGACTCGGGAATGAAATACCCAAATCGAGGAGACGAAAATACCCATTCAATAATGAATAAAATACGAAGAGTACCCATTCAAATATGACACTTCTAACAAAGAAATTTTTATAGCGTTTCAACTATGGCATCATAGAGCTGCCCATCGGGGCGGAAATGTCAACGTCGGGAAATCAATTCAGCGCCGGACAAATATGAATGAAAACATAGAAATGAATAGTTCCAAAGATGCGGCGAGTTATCAGTAAACTACGACGACAAAACGGTAACAATTTGTCGATAAGGGCAAACTTACCATGATCGCGATCCGGGACCGTATTTTCGGGGATGCGAAAACCAAATGCTTTGATGGCCCATGATATCTTGCGAAGCTGCAGAGTTAACAAGTTCACTTTTGATAAGTTCTGCAAGAAGAAACGACAATAAACACATAGAAGATGCCCGCCGAACGCTCTCCGATCGCCATTAGAGGCAGTCTCAATCGATGAGAGAGATAAATTAACGCATGCCAACAAAAATTCTCATAATTTCGTGTATACTTGAATAAACTTGTAACTAAAGAAAGAGAACTTTGCCAGTTATATTTCCGATGATGCATAGTCGTGGTCTTCAACAAATCTCACAGAGACCATCAAATACCCCTAACACCTCGAGAATAAATTGCTCGTAAAGCAGTAGTGATCACTGATCTTACACAGATATTCGAAGAAGTAATCGCCCTTCTATAGCCATTGAAGAAAGCCGATCTATTTCTTCACAACCTCTTGCACTCGAGTTGCTCAGCTACATTTAGGGTGTCCAGAAATCCTCTCAAGTGAGTAAGCCATGGTGAGGATGTAACAGTCGAACTCCTCGAGAGTTATAGGTGGAATCCGGGCTAAGAATTTCCGGATCGACCGGTGTTAAAGGAAAACCAGCATCCTGCGAATGATCAGTGCTTGAGAGGGGATAGAATTCTGGGAATAACGGCTGCTAAGGATAGGATCGACAACCGACTAAAAGTTTCATGTAATCAACTTGAATATTAACTTTAAGATGGGATATTTTAGAATAGCACATTAAAATATATCGTTGCCTAAAGGTAGCTTATAAAATCTATAGGAATGAGACACAGTACAGGTAGTCAGACCCTCAGGTAAATTACAAAGCATCATTAAGGTAAAAGCAGATGGTTACGACTTGTAACCATCGGAATTCTTTAGTGCTCGTTGAAACTACTGAATATAGGACAATAGCGAATATATTTCGATATCCGATAACAGCAAAAAATTCCTTTCCGACCAACACATAATACAAATATGTGAATCGTTCTCTCAGAGGAATAATTAACGAACTAATTATACAAATCACAACAACAAAGGTAATTCCCACCTTTACAAGTTTATCATTTAAGGTTGGCGGCTACGAAAGACACAAGTGATGATCAATTTGTCTTGCAATCTTTCCCCCATACAACATTTCCTTCCCAGCAAATGCGGAACCCCCCGCCGATCCTCTATATCTGCTAGCCGGAAATAATCAGCACCCACGAAGTTGAGCCTAAATCCACACAAAACGAATTGCTTGGAAATCTAAGAGCTTAAGAAATGTCCGTGTTGAGTTATTTACAGTATAAAGCACACATGAGGTGATTCGCACTTCAAGACCAACAAAAAAATCAAACATCTCAATATTATCGTCGAGCAAAATCCAGAAACTACCTCGACTTATTAACAATCAAGGAAGAAATACTGAAGAGGAAAATATGGTGTATAATGTGACATTAGGGGGTAGGAAGATCAAAGTTTCGGCAATACGTCTCAGAAACAATACAAATATTCCATATTTAGTGAATTCTCATCTCGTTGAACCTCAATCGGCACTCTCTTATAATGTCGTTGATGGAACGTTGCCCATCATCGGCTACTACGAATCTTCCGGGCGGCCGATCCTTTTCGCTTATGAAAAATATCTGTGCACATGGAACGCTGGCTGAGGCTTCTCTATGACTATTGTTGACTTCAAAGATGTCAATCTGCACAAATACGTCTATAATTAATCGTTCGAATGCACAAAAGCACAAAAACAATAAATCTCAGACTCATAGACCAAAGCCTTTCATAACATCGAGAGGGGATAGATAGAAGGGGAGGGGATACTATTTTGGAACTCCTCTATGGAGGGAATACGGCGTCGTTGATGGTTGATCGTCGCAAGGCGAGGGAATATTTCGTTTCAAGATATTACAGGTACCCGATAAACCTCAGGTATCTCATTGAAATAACCAGTGATGGGAGAAAGGTGAACTACCAATGATAGGGATTTACAAGTTTAGTATCGCTCGTGGATGGAAATGAAAAGAAAAATTCCTTTGATAGCCGATTAGCCAAATTTTATATAACCCATTAATTAAATTCCCCTCTCAGTTGACGTTACAATTATAAAGTTAACATTAATCCTCATTAACCCCCTTCCCCGATACTAATTACTCAAAGTATATGCGAATAGCTTCCGTCGAGTGAACGTGGTTGATTCAATGCGATTCGCTTTTAGGCTGAAATTTGAATTTTCCACTTAATCCACGGAAGTAATCCGAGAGATAGCCTAAATCATTGTAATTTTTTTTTGTCATAGGACGGTTTCGCTTATTCCTCCGCGCTTGGTGCGTTGATTCTTCTTATCACCTTATCACCTTACCACCTTATCATCTTATCACCTTATCACCTTATCACTTCCCATATATTTTTTGCCGTAATTGTGTTTAGATCAATGCTTACTTTAGCTCTTCGTTGGATCTAGTTTGTGTTCGTATCACTTCAAATTGTGGCCACTCCACACTTACCCTTAAGTCGATTTGAAAATTATCACCTCTTCGTTTGTCCTATTTAAGCTTAATGTTTTCATATGTTTCGATTATTGTGAAGTGACGATCGTCTTTAGCGAGTTACTACGAATATAAACGCGTTCAAGCGATGTTCGCTTTTATAACGCTGATCGCAATTCAACTCTCGCTACATCTCTATCTCATCGTATTATGCAAAACGAAAAAGGTACCCTACGATAACCTCAGACCTCAGTCAATGGAAGGGGTTAGAGAAGGAATCGGATGGGAAGGTGGAGGCGGTTGAAAAAGAGGTAGCAGATCACTGAAAAGAGTCGCGATGACGCTGTTCTTGTGGTCGTCGCTTCTTTAGCCATCTCAACGAGTAGGCCAAACTTATGAGTGCCAAACAAAAATCGCTTCGAAAACGAGGAACGATTTCATTCGACTGAATCCGTTTTGAGGAGTCCAGAAACCACTTTCATCTGCGTAATTCCACGCTAAACATATTCTGGATCAATTGACTATCACCTTTCGATATTTGTGGATTCCGATAATACTTAAATTTTGCATTTCTGGATTGAATGAGGGCTCCAATATAGCATTCTACCCGCCTGTTCCGCACGACCTCCTCGTTATCTTATCGTTATTGTTGATGATTTGGTGCGATGAATGGCAACGAGAAAACATCTTAGTTAAAAACAAGAGAAATATTAACAGTTAATATTGATCTTATCTTTTCCAGCTGTAAAAATGTTGCCTCATCATCGGCGTCTCTTCGGTCGACTCACTAACCTATGCGGTCATTTTCCTCCTTAGGCGATACTTTCATTTTAAGTGAATGGTTTTTAGGTATTTTGGTTCTTTTCCCCCTTATCGGATGATTAATGGCAAATCCGATGATGCAATTTTGAGGATATATTTTCTGGATCGAATCAATGATGCAAAATTCTTTCCTAATTTATTTTCTTTTCGGTAGCAACCCGTAGTTACACTTGCACCACCAAAGCCAGAGGAGAAGCTTGAAGAGAGGAAAAAGGACGACGAAAAAGAGGTGGAAAAGAAAAGTGAAGCCGATAAGGACAAGAAAGAGGCGGAAAAGAAGGACGATGAAAAGAAGGTTCCTCATTAAGTCAAATTTATTGCATCATTGGGGACGCGTGTACAAATGAGCATTAGAAAAAGCTCCCACCGTCGAATATGCGTAATTTTTGATTATTTTCTTCAGCACAGATCGTATCGTGAGGGTTCAGTTAGCCAACCCTTATATTCAAAGTGGAGATCCCACTAACGATTCTGGTTAACTGTGGGCTCGGTCGGCATACGAAATAATTATGGGCAAGGTAGATGTAGGGGCGAATTACGGACTCGATCGGCACGGATCGAAGCAGGATATAGACCCGATGGATATACGGCTTAGTTATGGGTTCGATTTCTGATCTCGCATTGCTTAGTGTTCAATAAACCGTCGAACTTCAGAACTGATTGGCTTCTTTTATACTGGAAACTTCAATAACTCAAATATTGGCGGGTGGCCATGAAGGCTGAGTTAATCACTACTTCTCGTGCTATATTATGCAGAAATTTCACTATAAATGTAGTATATATTAACCAATGTGAGTATATATAATGAGAATAACCTCTCAATTGTTTAGTGGTGAAAGCATTATTAACTGAAATATTCTATAGACGATTTGGGATAATCTTCGTATATTGCAAACGTTGCTCTTTAGTATTTAGAGGGGTTTATTTTATGAACGAGAAGGTCGAAAATGCTCTATATATCCTCTCCTCGGAGTATGAATCCCTCGACGCTTTACTTCTAATATATAGTCAGCCGTTCAATTCTAAAGCATTTTTCTGTTATTCTCGATTATTACTGGTAAAGACATAAGGGGAATTTTAATTTTCCAAAGATTCTTAAGAGATAATTTCATCCATTATTAGAATATCGCCGAAATACTTACTTAGAGAACTTATGTTTGCATAAATCAAAGCATCCAAATCGAATTTTACTTAAACTTCAAAGAAACGATTAAATGGGCTCAATTGTAGGCCGATGAAAAGAATAAAGATGAAGATAACAAGGAGGGAACAAGTGGGAAGAAAGAAGGCGAGGATGAGAAAATGCCATGCTCACCGAACGAATTACATTGGAGGAGTGAGGATGGACAGCCAAAATACGGAACACAAAAGATCCTATTGATGAATTTAATCGGCAAAAGGCAAGCGTTCAAGGTGTGTGGGTGTGCTTTTTATTTTCTCGACTATTTATGCTTGATGAGCGATATTTTCATTCATAGTAAATTATCGACTTGAATGAAATATCACCCAAGTATTGCACGTATGAGAAAGACATTAGTAGACTTGACCTCACTCTCAGGACCACATATGATAGTTCATGGGACGAATTCTCCACCTAGCCTCCCTTCTCATTTTTCCCTCTCCCCGCGGAAATAATAAGAACCGCTCAGTGTTTAAATAAATATCGCCCACTGAATCACCCTATAATACAACATATCCAATATACAACACGACCATCTCCATAATAATTAGCAGCGTTATAACTCGGCAAAACGCCCGTACATTGCAGCAGCAAAAAATCCAGGTGAATATTCGCATTTCCGTCTAACCGCTCAATGTAAATTACCTCTGCAATTCGCCCTTATAGGCGATCTTTAACTTCGCGAACGAAAAGAATCATTATCAGTAGTAATTGTTATCTGATAGTGAACTGTGTGGGTTAAACTTCGTATTGCAATTCTATATTCTCAATCCTCTGGCGTGCTGCTTATAGATGTCAACGTAAAGCAGCGAAACCATATTACTGTTGGCGAAGGACAAACCCTTGGCCTTTGTGATCGTCACTGAAAGACCGCATTCTCTTTATTAAACTGCTTCCTCGTCCAGTCAGAGAATGGATAGCACACATTCCGAGAATCGCAACTTCCCTGCCGTTCGAAGAAATGAAGAGGAAGGAGGACAAGGAAGAGGGAAGAGTGTGAAGATGGATGGGGATGAGAAAAAGAGGAGGAAGAGAAAGAAGAGGGAGGAAGGACGACGGGGATGAGGGAGGGAGATGAAAATGGAGAGGGAAAGAGGCGAAGAGGGAGAAAGAAGAAGAGTAAGAAGGACGCTATGAAACGAGGAGAAAGAGAGAAGGTGAGAAGACGGCGACGATGGAGGAGGTGGAGAGAGAAAGGAGCTCGAGCCTCAGGTCCAGCATCACATCTATGTAGCGATTCAGCGATTTTTTCTATAAAACAAATTGTAGATAAAATGCACGGACAACAATATCTATACGGTGAAGCCCACGTACACATTCCTTGAGAAGGACGAAGTGGTCGACATTGAAGTGACACGAGTTGAAGGTGGCGAGGTTAAGGAGGACCAAATATTCCTCTTCTATACGTTGGTTCGTTGAGATCATCTTTACCTTCTAAAACTAACGCCTATAATTAGTGCTATATTTAATACGTAAACGTATAATTATAACATATTTCCTGATTATAGTTGTAATAAATAAAACACTGAAAAATATATTGAAAACTAATTGCAGTAATAAATATCCTCATTAATTGACGTCTCAAACAATAGACTTTGAGTGCATTATTCAATGGTTCATTGGAGATATTCATCGAGGCAATGTTCTCATTGAAGAAACGATCAGAGGCAGTAGGATTTTCGCAGCAGATAGTGAGATGCTTAGAAAGAATCGAAGAGGCGACAACCTTCTCAGATGTAATCGAATCATCGTCGCCCGATACTCGAATATACCCAATTGTGTAGGGCAACTAAAAAACAAGTGAAAATTATCCAAAATTCCCAATAACGAATACAAATTTTGAGAAGTAAAATAAGAATAAGCAGACTTTATGTGGCCAAATTTATCGGCTCTTTGAAATTCCTTCAAATTCCTTTAAATATTGATAGTCCCAGAGCCTCATCGATCCCCTCCCCCCATTAATCGGCTAGTGAACTGAATGGCTAATATCCGCTTTGAAAATGGCTCATACCACTTGAATGACCCAATAAATGAGGTGGATATTTTGTGCATTTATGAACGAATTTATTCATAAATCGAAGAGGGAAATTCTAATCAAAAACGATTTATGAATATAGAAAAATGAAATAAATTACACTTAACATATTAATCGCTTTGAATTTTATGAGCGGAAAGCCGCCATTCAAAAATATTCCGATCGTTGCGTTAATTATTGGAATATATGATACGAAGAAAATGAAATACCTCCGAAAGACTTTTATAGGAAATTGGGAATACTAATGTTAATATTAAAACGACGCTTATAAATAGAAGAATATGAGAAATGAATGAGAAAAATTTCCGAATAATAGTGATAAAATTGTCTTTTTTTATGCGGACGATAAAGACACCGATGTGGAGACGTTATTCACGAAGGATGACGATTCTTATGAGCGTTATACTGTTCGTCTGATTATCGATCCATGAGGAACTCGATTGCATACATCGTTGCTCTTTTCTATGTGGGTTCATTCGTCGACTTACTGCTGAATGCATCAAGATGGTGACCGCATTTTCTTTGGAGAAAAAGAAATTAACCCATCCATTAATCTAAGCTTGCTAATGAGGGGGATCACAATTCAATTCGATGCAAAACGAGAAGGTACTTATAATCTCTAAATCTCTCCACCAATCTTAGACATATTGCCGAATCCCAAGAAGAACATTATCCCAATCTGACAATGCATTCAATCGATGTCTTCTCCTCTTCAAAGCTTTACTTAATGTGCCGATATATTTCCTTTAGCGTTTGTCGAATAAATATTTTTATGGTATAATTACGATCCGCGTGAAGAATTCAATTCGTTCTTATTTCCAACTATACTGGCTGTAATAATTTTATCTTCATATAAATGGCTGTATTGTAAATTCCTAGAAAGAGACAAAATATCGGCTCACCAAGACAGCGGCCGAATTTGATTGGTTTGATTTCTTAGCCGAATAGTTACTCACATAAAATTAGAGTTTATAAGAGAATCGGAAATATGCACTCATTTATTTATTTTTCTCTTCCATATTCTCACTCGAATCATTTCCAGTATCAATGAAATTGCACAAAACTTCTAATGCTTACTTTTGTAAGTTTTTCGCTTCGCAGTAACTATTTTTCCAGTAACATCGAGGTTCGCAGTTCGAGTGGCTCTCCATCATTCTAGCTAACAACCCAGCGAAACTAGCCATAAATGCCTATCTATCCACTATGCCTTCAAAGACCTCATCCACGAACCTCAGCAATTCTGCGACTGTTTATGCGCAGTTTCCTCCATCGCACAATCGGTCCATTGAAAACATATAATTGAGCCTGTTCAGTAATCCAGATCTCTACTTCATTTGTGCCTCCGTCCTGCTTGAGTGACGATTCTCGACATCCCAACGGGCATAAAATCAATTGCATAGAAGAATCAGTTGTGTTGCAAGGAATGTGTCAAACGATAGGGGAATCCACCGCATTGTGCACCAACACCTTTTTGCAGCTCTTTAGGTCGGCTTTTCTTCGAAAGATGAAATTAAGGGAGTTGGAGTAGGGAACAAAGAAAAACGATTCCAAGAAGATGGAAAGATAAAAAATGGTTCGGCTAATCTCTGATCAACATTTATGGTGGGCAGTATATTCTCCGATTTGTTGATTCCACTCATCTTATAATTGATTTCTACGAATTTGCAAATATATATTTGCTTAATAATAATTTCCTTAAGCTTTTTTAAATGCTTCTTTAGAGAGGAGGGATCTAGGCTCATCCGCATACTAATCTTTTTACCTTATGAGTTGATCAAAGATTTCTCCGTACAATTTGAGACAATTTAAACGCCAAGTTGACAGCAGCAGCGGTCGGGGGAAAAATGAAACGACCTAGTGGCAGAGATTAAAGTTCGACTGGAAGAGCGCTAAAGTGCAAGAGTAATTATGAGATTAATAAGGATAGGAGGGAAGTGGAAATGACTCGGAACTCGAACTGCAGCTGGAACTACAAACCACAAATCCATTTGATGGGAAACTGTCTAAAAGGCATTGGTCGTTTCGATTTACGAGGTGAAAGGTGAAGGGCATAGAATTTTCTCGGACCATGAATATGCGAATGTGAGCCGGAAGCGACACAGGATCACTGTCAATTAGGGTATCTCGACGAATCATCGCGATACGAGTTGGATCTTATCGCAACAATAATAGCCAAGTCTGCAGATTATAACTTTGGGCCAAGCGCTGCAGTCACTAGCCATAACATATCATAGCCGAGGGAGAATCATTCATAGAGCGTCAGAGTAGAAGTCATTAGGGCTAGACGATATTCAAGGACAAGACGAATCGTGCGCAGAATTTTAGAAGGTGCTTATGCACTTCTCCAAGAAGATGCCTTGAATAGCACCGAAGAATAGAAAATGGTGCTGTGAACATCACCGAAAATCAATTTCATAAGACGGTGGGAGGTTGTTCTCTTCGCACAGATCCATATGAAACAGTTGCTTAGATGCGACCTCAACATCTAACTGCTCGAACATTAAATTAACTATAGTACAAACGATCCGCACCCATACGAGCAGTAGATTCGCCGACTCCGGAAAGCACAACCGATCGATGTGGTACTTTTTCCATCTATCCCACTATGAGGTCTCGGCCTCGGCGGTTGAAGATTCGGCACCACTCCACGCAACTCGACAGTCTTGTCGAATAATTGTTGCTGAATCGCAAGCCTCTAATTTTCCATCGCTACCATCTGTTCCACAGCGCAACCGTCCCCACAGATTTGTCTATGATTGAGCTTGACGCGGATTTGTTAGGCATGTCGGCTGAGAGCAAAAGAACGAAGGATGAGGTCGGTAAACTTCGCCTGCAAAATTCGAAGCAGCGGATCGTCGAAGTGCTGTGCAAGCGTTGCACACCGCGATCAGACAAGAGGTACGAAGCGATCTCATCGGCTAATAAAGCGAATAATATACTCGCGTAGCGTTTATCTGGACCGGGCACAATCAATAGATACTTTCACAATAAACAACTCAACGTGATAACTTTCCAATTAGGTCGTGTCGATGATCTGTGCTGAAATTTAATGATAATCTCTATTATCAGCTGAGTTATCAATGACAATATTGAAATATATTGAGGGTTCATTGAAATTGGCGAATTTTATTCTCGATGGAACATAAATCAACAGATTATTTCATAGTTCCAACGAAACGACAAGTCCGCTTTCTGTGCAGTGCAATTAAGAGTCAAACGAAATGCGCGGTTATATTTAAGAAATCCTCTAGGAGCCAATATGGCGACCCGAACTCCTTCTCGGGTCTACGGTTTGCAGTCGAGCAGACTTGTGAACATTAAACTTTCACTAACCAGTGCAAAGTGGTCCCCAAATCGACCCAAAGGTAGCGCATACAAAGTACCATCACTAACGAACGACCGATGAGAAACGAATGAAGAGAATGAATGGAGTCGGCAATAGCAGTCACTATAGAGAGCAGTGCTAGCATCAAAGCGACACTTAGGAGAGCATCCGATCAGCCAACTGATCGTAGAAACGATGAGAATTGAGCTGTTCTTGAGGCCTTAATTGAGCTCCTTAACGATCGGCATCGTTGAGGGCGAAAATCCACTCTCGTCGCTAAAATCGTTGAATTCTCACCCTTCCGCTGATATCAGCGATGCAACAAAGATAAGCAATTATCAGTTCAATCATTCAGCAAAATCTCTCGCATGAAACGATCGAATACAGAGATTTACGATTTAAAGTGGAGCAAAAGTTATACAAGAACACACTTAAGTTGATTCAGTCCTAACACAGTTCAATTTTTGACTCAATATCAATCGACTCTGCTGACTTGAGTTCGAGAACATCTGACACTCGCTTGCTGGATGGCACCACGAATGGCCAAGTTGAGGTCGATCTATGTGCACCTCGAAGTTTGACAGGCACATGAGGCTACTGCTTTTCTTGAGAAGAGCGACCGACCAACAATCTAACCACTTTTCATCAATTATTCGGCCATTCATCATTCTAAATATCTAGTGGGCATCAATATCTGAGCTGGTAAGTCCAGAACTCATCCACCATGACTCAGTCTGAAGTTTTGCCAATAATATAGGGGAACCGAAGTCGGAACCTCATTTAACTTAAGAAAAAAAAAACGAGTGAGCATCCACGCAGTTTGTGGTCAAAGATGTCCTCTTTGATATGTTCATATAAGACCAACAATGAGTACTTCTCGCACTGTTCGCCATCGCCATGGCATCCTGAAGCACTCATTGAGTGGTGGCGCAAGCTCGAGTACCTGACTCGTCATCATTGCACAAACTCACTTCTCCTTTATCTGAGTTGCCACCTCAGGTAGAACGTCGACTCGGATGTTGATTGGAGAACGGTGGCACCAAATGTGGAACTTTAGGTGTTATGTCCAGAGTCGACATTCACCTCACGTTATGTCTAGACCCGACATTAACCTCATGCTCCGGTAATCAAAGCTTGCATTATTTTTGCGCACATGTTGAAGTTTGCACAAATACCCTTTATACTTCTGTGCCTGGTAAGCTCCGTCCACAGATGGAGCTCTTTACGGCCTCAATGATGCCAAAATCCTCTGGCATCTAGTCCACGCTCTTCACTGTTACAAATGGATCAGCAGTTTGAGGACCGCCCTATCCACACCTGCTTGTCGATGATGTGCTTTCGTCGATCTTATTAGATAGCCATCTTATCAGATAGCCGTCGATGTGGTACAAAACTTCAATGATCCGATTAATCTCCGATACGATTGACTCAATTCACTTTGGAATTCACTTCGCTCGACGATCCACCATCGGCAATAAAATCACCCTTTCCGACTATAGGGGGGAATTCGCCCTATGCAATAGCGCTCTTAAAGTGGGAACTTTGAAGGCGAAACTCTGAAGTGACTCTTTTTGACTATCGTAATTTCGAGGTGTTTTATAGAGGCGCTAAAGCGTCACATTTTCGGTAATTTCGGGTACGAGCGAGGGGAGGGGAGAGGGGGAAGGGGATATGTTTTCATTAGAAGCCCCTCAAATACCCTAAGAAAATCTGAGACGTTCAAAGAAGGGTAAAGATAAAGATAGACGAATTAAGGGGATCTCATGGTTCGATTAATTAGAGACAGATATTTAAGGCGATATTTATTTGTGAGACGGTCGATCGTCACCATAGCGTCGTCTCCAACGAAGCTGATGCTACCCATAATTCCCACCTCCCCTTATGGCCGTCGAATCACATACCTCGTCGATATTGGTTTCTTTTCATTTCGAACGCTTTCATATACTTTAATTTATCGATATTCTCGTGGAGTTCGACTATTGTTAGCGTCGAGGTATTTGCCTTGCAACGAACTCTGTCCAGGTTGTTTCTCAAAACCCATAAGGTCATCGTGGGGTCACTCTAGGGTCATCCCAACAAAAAAACTCCCCACCGTTGAGGGAAAGTTTCGCTGTATTATCGCCATCTTCCTTGATTTCATCCAGCAATAGTAGGTCCCAATGGAGTTACAAATATTTGTGGCACATCGTGAGGGCGTGCGGCGTTGCCAACGTTCGTGCTGTCATCTCCGTCGACTTTCCCGCTCGCTTTGCTTGCAAATGTTGATTCTCTCGAGCGTTGCGCTGCACCCCTTCGGTGATGTACTTTCGTCCTAAGAAGTAGGGTGTCGTGCACGTGGAGACTTCTGGGGAAGGTAAATCGGCGATATGGTCGTCCATTTGCGCCAAATTTTATTTGTTGGCCAATATTATGCGATATATAGACACTGGGCAAGAATTTTTTAGAATGTAATGAAGATTAATTTTGTGCAAAGAGAGCTTTCTGGATTGGAGCACCTACAAAAGAGGTAGTACTCTCTGGATTGGAGCACCTACAAAGGAGGTGGTACTCTCTGGATTGGAGCACCTACAAAAGAGGTAGTACTCTCTGGATTGGAGCACCTACAAAAGAGGTGATACTTTCTGGATTGGAGCACCTACAGAAGAGGTGATATTTTCTGGATTGGAGCACCTACAAAAAAAGGTGATATTAATTAGCTCTCATGCTTCTGTTACGAAAGGAATTGGATTGTGAGTTGCGGCGATTCTTGATTACCATCTTATTTTCGCGATTCACTACAATTGTCTCCCAACGTGTTATGTCTATATTTCGGACGTAGTTCAATTCAGCTCTATATGAACTCTAACTCAAGAACATTTCGTTCTGTTCGTCACATACAGACCTGACTATTCTAGCTCGAGCTCATGCTAATTCTGTTACGTGAGATACTTTCGCCAATGGTGTAAGACTTGGCGAAAGTAAAATATTGCTGTATTTCTGTGGCTTTCAAAAGCCGAAAACTCTTTTCCACGTATCCTTTCATAACTGTTTCTTTTTTTGTCTGTCATTAATCCTTATATGGCAAGAAAATAAAATGTTTTCTGGGCGTCAGCGATATAGTTTGACGCGTTCCTTTATAAGTCACTAAATTTCCACAGGGAGTGTCATATTTGTATTTCAGCTTCGATGAGTACCATATTTTAAAGTAATCTCATCCAAAATTCCGCAATAGACTTAATAACGTCTCCACAGGTGAGTGTGGTTATCGATATGCAGTTCCACCTGTGGTACCCAACTTTCTATAAAGCTGACAAGAATGCACGCTTCAGCGAAACCTTATAACAGGGGCACGTTACAGTTATGTGCATAGCTATATACCTAGGGCATCAGTCCACCGTTTAAGGGTTCTGTGATGTACAACAATGTTGCTCGAATCACATAAATGGCCAATTTTGGCCGGAAATAATTGCCATTGCTTCGCATTCCCGTATTGCTGAATTCCTTGCATCTTTCTTTTTCACACTCGCATTCACTTCAAGTTGAATTATCTCTCCAGCAGCGTGGTGACATCGAAGTAAGTTACCTGCGGCCATATAATGTTCCTCATTTTAATGTATAATAAAATATTACTGCAATTAAATGAGTAAAACGGGTAGTTTCCCTACGAATTTGAATATTTTGCTTGTAGATGTTGCTGAGTCCCTCATCATTTTCGCTTTAGTCGTATATCATATTAGAACTTCCAAAGACGTCTTATCTCTTACTATTATCTTCTATAGTATAACCTATATTGTTAATAATAGCATGATCTATATGGAACTATCAAGCAGTAATAGTTTAACCGATCGCTCACATAGGTAAAGATTATTTGCTTTTGTCTTTCATCAACCCTTATGTAGTAGCAAAAGGTAACCAACGAATCCGTCTCTCGATGCCTAATAGTACTGTTTCGGGTGTATTGTTTTCGAGCTTAATAAGTTCGCTTGAAGAGGTCATTTGAATCTCCATATAAGTCGGCCTCAAATGTTACAGTTATAACTTAATATCATTTTCAAGGTAACAACCTAAAATTACATTTAAGCTAACCTAATATTAGAGGTATTAAGTTATTTCGGCTCATGTGGGGAGGGCATGCTGGACGATACTGCAGACGCGTGGTGAGGAAGCGATATCCCTGTAGTCAAATTAGGCCGATCTATGCGTGTTATACATGTATTCACCATATTCCATAGTGAAACGTCGAGTTATATCGGTGCATTAAGAAATTTGATGTGGGGATATAATTGAGGTTAGATCGCCGGACATCCACCTCGTGCCGCAGTCACAACGGGAATTTAGTCATATTGAGATTGGCATTTGGAGAGCAACATGTTGATGCGAATCAATTTTGAAATCTTATATGAGCTGCTTTCTATAGAAATACTTCGCTAAGATATTAGCACGGTGTATCCTTTTATAGTCTTTTTCGCCATCATAAAATAATGAGGTGGATTCGGGGTCGCATTCCTCGGATAGTGTTATGGATGCTAGAGCCTCAGGTCGGTCGGTAGTCGGCCATGAGGCGTTAGACAGTTGAGTAATTCGAGCCTCTCCTGAAGCTCTATTGTTGAAAAGTAATACCCGCTTGATCATGAAGAAATAAGAATGTTGTTGTAAAGACATAATAAGAACCACGTACCCGACCCATGTATCGGTCTATTTCTCTCACCCATAGTTTCAGTTCACGAAGCGCTAAACCAAAGGTTTGAAGTTTGAAACATATCCACTTTATTTATCTTTTATGCTATATTCCGGATGATCCACCAACAGTGAAAGAAAACAGGTATTTTATACGGCGTTTGCACAGCAGGTCTATAGAATTTGAAAAAATCCGTCAACTCGTTTGGCAGGCCTTCTCTTTTGTTTATTATGGCGATATCCATATTATGGCTATATGTACTTCGCAGCGGTATTTGCCTGGGAAGGGTTTTATTTTACCCCCCTCGTTGGCAATAGCGGTGCACCACTCTGGAGGGTTATTAGCCCATCATCCCTCGCTTCATAAAGCTTTTTCGTCAACATTCACTGAGAAATGCAGTGGTTTAATGCGACTTTTAGATGTTACTTCTTTGTTGCGTTCGTTTATTTCTCATTTGATTGCTTCTTTTCATAAACGTTTAATCACTAAGCATTCTGAATGGAGCGTTGATTTTGATAGTTTCTTGCCGAGAAATGGTAGGGAATTCTTTGCTCATAATTGGTGCCGCTTAGTTTACATCATTGTATGAAGCTTTTCTCACCAGGTTGACTTTTCCTTCATTATGAGGCATTATTGTCACATATTCTCATCGGCTGATCGTTGTGATCTGATTTTGGTAGAATCAGATATTCAGCTGACGCTTATAGCTGAGGTTGGATTGCTTTCGTGGATTAGGTTCACTTATCCAAGTTCGAGGATTGCTCGATGACTGATCGTTGAGCTGGTACGTTCTGGCATTTTCAATAAGTCGATAAGGTGGAATGAAGCTTTATGAAATCGCACGTCATCCTGTGCAGAATGTGACTAATATATCATAATCAATGTTGTTGGTTATTATATGTTTATGCGTAGAAACGGCAACTGGTTGGATAATATGAGGGAATGTTTATGAAAAAAACGTTGAAATATTTCTACAGTGGAATTTTTCAAAGGGATTCCATGAAGTAATGATATCTTTGTAGACTCTCTTCTATGCTGCTTGTGGGTGATCGTTAAAGAAACTCGGCTTCTTTGTCTTATGATTTCTGAATAATCAAATATGGGCTTGTCAGTATTTGGGTTGAATTTCTATCCTATGGATCTGAATTTCTTTGAATTGTTGGTTCAATATGCCCAAGAAAGTTTACGAAGGCAGTATTACCTTTAAATGTTAGTAGTATAAAATTTCTTATATTATTTGTTCTTTGTTTAAAGTATGCATATTATGAAAGTGAATCTCGTTAATGCGAGGAAATATGCTCGTCTTTTAAAGTGTCTGTGATGAGTATGATCCTGCGATCACCGATCCTGAAATTGCTCACCACTTCCAGCAGTAGTCAAAATGTTTCACATTGGAAGTTTCCTTGAAAAAGAGCCCATAGAGAAGCCTGAAATTCGACTGACTATCCAGTCGTAGTGATGATGCCATGTTTTTATTCATATGGGAACCTAGTTAAGCAATAAAACCTCTGTTCTTCTTTTTAATTTTGAAACAAAGGGAATCCCCAATCAGATCGTTAATAAAACACATTGGCCATATAAAAATCGTTTCTGCGAATGGAATGAGACGGAATTTGTTTCACAGTTGGCTTTACGGCGATCTACTTAAGGCTTTTAGAAGAAATCGGTCCCGCTGTACGAAGGGAATTTATTCAAAGAAATTAGCGTATAAAGAAGTTTTTATTTGATTGGCATCCGATACGTATAAGTTTATAAAGTAAGTGAAATAAGCTGAATTGCTGTTAAATTTTGGATCTCTTAGGCTAAAGTAGGCATTAAAAGCGCGATCCATTCATTCATTATTCGGCTGATTGATTTGGTTTCTATATAGAAATGCATCTGAGAAGTACGAATGCAACAAAGGTATTTCAGTTCGTTGCTCTATGGGCTCTTTTTTGAAGTTGAAGTTGGTGGGAATTAATAATCTCATATATTTCTGGATATTGTCGCTTATACGGATCGTTTATTTGTACAAGTCGTTATATCGCCATCTGTGTGCAGAAAAGAGGGGATTCCGGAGGATTATAAACCCCGCCGATGATGGCTGATGGAAATATTGAAGGGACGTTTAGGGTTTCCGGTTGTTTCAGGATGTTTGGTTGCAAAATTGTATGACAAAATGTGTTTTATAAGAAAATAAGTTCCTGAGACTTACTTGGCTAGCTTCAGTCACCTGAATTTTTCGACTTCGTTCGACTCCGTTAAGATTACAGCGAAATGAAAAAATTTTTTGCAAGTGAGGGCTTTTCCATACATTTTGGGCTGTTTTGCTTCTATGAAATGGGCTGAGTCTCCTCTAGCGAATGCATCTGGCGCCTTCATGTCGACGGTGCTTTGATAGTTGCAGTTCTCTTAATTCCATCGGTTTTGTGATTTTCTTCAGGCTGAGTTTGAGTTGACTTTGAGTAGAGGTGTATAGTTCGAGTTCACACTGGGGACGCAGCTGGAGAGACTATTTTTAGCATATATATAGTTCACCCATTCGCTGTGCATATTCAGATGACTAAATTTGCGCTTGGTTCATTTGAGACGCTATTCGAGCGAGTCCTTCTACGTGTCCGTTTTTCGCTTGTTTTGGCGTTAAATTTCATCTCGTTTGGAGCTGGAATCCATCAGGACTCTCTTGTTTAGATCGCTGAGGTACTGGTTTATGAGGTTTGCAATAGCAGTGAACATTAAGCAGCTGCTGTATGCAAGGGGTCGCCGGTGATTGCCGCGATCGCTGTTTTGTATTTATTATTTCTACATTGGTTAGAGTGTTTGTCACCTTTTAGTAACAGATTGTCGCCTATAGTGGATGTAGTGTTGCTGCGAAAACGGCAAGGACTTCATGTGCAAGTGAGATTCATAAGTCATATGCCTTTGCAGTTCCATTAGGCAGTAGGTTCGACGTATGTGGGACTTTCTAGGCGGATGAGTTGAGAGTTCTTGCGTACACTTAGTCGTCGTTCGAGTTGTAAGGGATGTCCGGAATATTGCCAGATTCTGCTTGAGGAAGATGGTCGTTTAAAATCTTTTACAGAAGGTATTAGTTGAATTCAGTTCCTTTAGTTTGAAAAGATTCAGGATCAAAAAATACAAATTTTTGCCTTCAAGATCGTTTGAAGTATCCAGAAAAGCCTTAATGAATAAAATTTCCGTGGATCGTTACCATATATTTCTGAGAAGCAAGGTGTGCCTAGCTAGAGCGCTGCGAAAGTATTTCACAATAAATGATTATTGATGGTGGCGGAAAAATTTGTATTGAAGAGAGTATGAGGTACGGTTAGCGACATGTGATCACTTTTGCTGCTGGCTCAGATCCATTTATATATGAGCTTCGGAATCGTGAGTGATACCGGAATGCAGTAGTATAGTCGAAAGGGGTAGGTTTTCATGGAGCTTGGGAGGTATATGGGGATTTTCGATAGGTACATTTGATCTGGCTGCCAAGTGGGACCGATTTTCCCAGCCATCAAGTCTCTGCACGATTTGTAGTAAAAAATTATGAGCTCACGATGTGTTCTGTGAACTTTAGCATCCTCAACAAAAAGCTTGCAAGGAGTCTGCAGATGGTCGGTGGTATCATTCGTGTAGAGAGTAGGTAAAAGTGGTCTAAGGGTCCTTCACTTTGCATGCTTCAAACGGCTTCACGAAGGTCGGAAATACCTTGGGCAATGCTCATTTCACAGCAACGGCCATTTTGAGGAGTCTTTCGCTATGCTGATATTTCTTCGACATCATATCGCATAACTTTTTACAAAGGTCGTTGGTGCCTAAATGTTTGGTAAAATCCACGCAAACTACGTGACGCTGACGTCGTTTAATCTTCCAAATGAATCAGAAAATAAAGGTAGAAGTTGTGACGTTGATGAGTCGCAGTTTTTAGGATCAGAACTCCCAGATACCCAAATTTGCAGGTGCTATATCTGAGCAACTCTTTCGAGTATTCAGCTAGTGGAGGATGTTCGATTATGAGGAGAGAGGGATGGGGATAGGGGAGGTGCAAGGAGAGTAGTTCAAAATTTCAAAATACGATGAGATCTTAAAATTAATGTTTGGAAATCTTGTAAAGCAAAGCGAATCGAATATCTCTATGGATTATGGCGTTATAGAAACGTTGTGGAGAGTCTCCTAATTAACGTTATTTAGAATATCTCTTTAGTTAATTTTAGGAATATTTAAATATGACCAATTCGCAATGGAAAAGCAAATGGAATTTCCTCTTTATTTATTTAAAAAAAGAAAGTGAAGAAGGATTTCCGGAATAAGTTAATTGCTTTTCGGAAAGGAATCCGGAATAAAAAACGGTTTCCGGAGCACTATGATTACTATACTTTTCTTCTCATACCACTTATTTATGTGAGTATTTTAGAAAAGTACGTCTTCCATCAGGTATTTTCCTGTCCTTTCAAAGGAAATGGGATTTTATCGGTAGCGTTGTGTGAAACTTGTTTCGATAGAGATGAGCGCATTTAATAAGAATAGAATGATCCCATCTATAATGTGTTATTGTGTGACACTAATGATGTTATGTTGTTACATGGCAATAATGATTGATGTCGTTAAGTGATTTAGTTTTATGATAGTGGCGTTTCGAGGAAAATATCCTCAATTTTCATCCTGAGACCGATGAAAATTCGTTTGTGAGAGCGTTTTTATCAAGCTGCATTACGCATTTCAGTTGAGGTGATCGTTCGGTGGACTTTCGATTGCCTAAGAATGCCACGAAAAGAAAGTAGTGGAGGCAAAGAGGCGAAAGACGTCGACAAGGAAAGTGTTACCAAGGTATACATATATGTGTATTTCAGATTTAATTATTAACATAATAGTGTATGATGGTAATATGACGTCGTCGCATGTGAAGGTGATAGTGGTCTCATTTAAGGTGGTGACACTAACGATACATAGGAAGTATTTTTGATGCAGGTGGCAAATATCGTAGCCAATATATAGAACCAACCAACCAACCCGTAAGCGGTTCATTCGATTCGTGTGCCTCTTTCATATTCTTTTACCCGCATTGCGTTAATGAATTCATTCGTTTTTTTGTTGTTCAGGACTCAATGACCAAAACAAAAATCATCTATGGGCATTTTTGAATAACGAATATCATTTTCTATTCCCCAGTAAGTCTGATTTCGGGACGATACCTTTCCCGGATCTGTGAATGCAGCAGCTTTTCGGATCTTCGATCGGACCAAATTCTCAGAGGCGAAGCGCTAACTGTATTTTTTCTATGGGAGGAGCTGGAGCTAAGTTTTTTGGAGGGTTGGAGCGGAGTATTTTTTGAGAGTAGAGCTTGAAATAAACAAGATCTTTGCTATTCAAACCTGGAACTAGAACGAAGAAAACCAGGATTATGTGCTTATTTGGTCTGTTTGGATGTCTTTTCCATGTTTCCGCGCGGGCCACCTGGATTTATGAAAGCGCATTGCGATTTTTATTTTTCTTTAATAACGTGCATGATTTCCTTTTTTCCTTTTTATTACTTCTTTTTTTTATATTCACAACTCGGATGACATTGAGGTGAAAAAAATGAACTTAACTGGAAGTGAAGTTCGTATTTCGAAGGTTTTGAATAGAACCTCCGCTGGCAAGCAGCAGTATAGGTGTACTGAAGAGGATAGAGTGACGTAAACGTTTACACGGACGTTTCGAGGCGAATTGCCTCGAAAAGATTGAGTAGAAATGTATATAGCACGCTGAAGTTTCCGGTGTGATGACTGGCTTCATTGAGATTTTATCAGTCGGCGAAACGTCGTATTTATCGGAATTGAACGAGGAATTATGAACCGTTGTTAGATGCGGTCTGTGATAAACCGATATTGCACGGAATCCATTTAAAAGAATAACTTATTGCCCCTCTATTCCAATTGTGAAGCCTCTTCTGTATTGGTATATATGATAGCGACCAACATGAAAAGCCGAATGTTGTTCGACGGATTGTCAGTAACGACTGCCACCACCAAATTTGTCTTTGACTTACCCATTCCCGTTGTGTTACATTTATTTATTTACCTTGTCCAGCTTGCGTTGCCGTAGGTTGCAGTGCTTTCAAGAGGTGTCGGCATCCATCTGCGGTGGCGCTCGAACGGTTCGAATGATGTGCGATCGGAGGTTAGTGAATTTTGGTTGATAAGTGGAGATCTTTGACAAGAAGGTTGAAGAGTGATTTCTTTTTCAGTCAGGTGATGCAACAACGCTTCCATACAGTCTGAATGATAAAGTGCTGTGTAGACACCTCGACAATCTGTATTATGAGGCGAAAATTATTGCGGTGGAACAAACTCCTGATGGCGAACTTATTTATACTGTTCACTACCAGGTTTGCTTCATTTTTTAATGTAAGCACTTAGGCTTCTCGTGTTGTCGCGTTGTCAAGAAGTACTGCTAGTTGTTTATTTCAGAATGAGAGTTGATGTTTGATGGGGAAGTTGAATTTCGCAGAAAGACTGCAGTTTACAGGGGAGAGAATATGAAATTATACGTTATAGGGGGAACTGGAGGTCGAGGTTGAACGGGATTTCATGAGGGACTTTACTTGGGGAAACGTCCCCGTCTGATTTCTTCGTCCCACATTTGTAACGCATTAGGCAAAAGTGGGAATTTCGAGGCAGCAAACATATAAGCCTCGGTATATCTGATTTATTGGTTTGAACATCTTGAAAGAGTTCATCGAAAAAATGTGACGACGAATATTCTTCATGATTCGCTTAAAATGATTGAAAGGCATTCTTATGGCTGCTTTCGGAACGAAAGAGAAGAAACGAGGTAAGGTAGCTCTCAGTTAGAGGCACACAGTCCTCAATCAAAGACCTTGGAGAGCGGGAACTGTGCAGGCTGAATATATAAAACGCCCTTCAACCTCAAAAGTAAAGTCATTCTCGAGAATGTGGTTTTGACCAAGCGAATGGTCATGACCTCCGGATTGGAGCATAACAACCGATGCGGCCTAAGAGAAAGGGGACGCCGGAATAGGTGGCTTGGTATCTGATGATGCAGGGTAACGCTCAAAAGAAGACCTAATATTGCCATTTGGTTTGATCGCTCGAGGTTGTCGGAAACGTGGTTTTCAGAGAATGGCTTACCTCACATTCGTTTCTGCCTTATGAAGTTGTTTATTTGAGCTCGAGGCCACGAGACTGTTGTTTGTATAATCGAAGGATTGAATAATTCTACCGAGACGTTTTTCTTTTGTTGCTTGGCCGGGTGATATTTCGCCTGGGTGGGGCTTTTGCGCGCTTGATTATGGGCATGACCACTTGCCTAGCCTTCGATATGTTTTCATCCCCACGTTGGTGGGCCACGCATAAGTTGGCAGAAATTCGGGGCCTGTTCAAAAACGGCATGGTGTTGAGTGATGGACGTCACCTCTCACCGTTTTGCCCTTATAAAAAAATTGGTGCAGGTGAATTCGGTTTCGCATGGAAAAGGCGGCTAAATCGACAAGGATAAAATGGGTTTCCCGCCTATGCGAGAGAAATCCTCGCCGATCTTCGCAAGAAATGATGTGACTTATTCGAGAAGTGCTCCAGTAGTTTAATGAAACCTCTGTGGCGTTATGCACGGCAATCGGAGCTGGAAGATATGAAGAAATGAAAGGTGTTACTGTTCGGATATTTTCATAAAATGAACTAAAAGCTCCGATAAAGGGATATTTTTCTCGGATATCTCCTAAAGCTTAAAAGAGCTCCTTTGCTTAGAAACCTTTTTATCGCTTAAATAGACCATCAGAATTCGGAGATTTTCTGCAAATTGTTTAATTGCAACCGAGGTTCTAATAGCCGACACATTTGATAGGTGAGTGGGCGAGACGTGGACTCATTGAATTAGGAGGCGATCGCAAGGATCGGATCCGTTTGGATCAAAAACATTCTTCGAGAAAATATAGGCGGAAAAATAGAACGAAAGCAGTTGGCGTAAATTTTTCTATTCTATAGGGAGTATAGTTGAGAGTCGATGAAGAATTTCGGAAAACAATAGAAATAAATAAACAAAGAGATATGCGAACAATGAGAAAAGGATTATCGAGACTATGGGAAAATTTTCCACTCGCTGGTGAATGGAGCTTTTTTTGTCCATTTTTATAGGCCGCATCGGTGAATTTCTATTCCAGATTTCTAAAATATGGTCCTCTATTTTTGTGTGCTTTCGCGTATCATTTCTCTGTAAAAATTATCTTGTGTCGTTTCCGAGCGTTTCCCTCTCGAGCGCTTCGATTTCGTCGTCTATTGCGGCAATTTTTATGATTCTTTCTCTGTTTCGTCGTTAGCGTGCCGTGTTTTCCCTCCGTTCATCACGTCTGCTAGTTGCGATCTCTCAGATCTCATTCGAAGAGCGCTCTCGCTCTCCTCTCTTTTGGTGAATCTTTTCCGGCAGCTGCCTATCTGCCTCTGTGTTTGAAATATCCATCGAATGTGATGTTTTGTTTTGCCTATCGATCTCTAACTTCTCATTGTCTGCGCTATCGACGGGTGTCTATAGGTGTTCACCGTTTCAGGGCTGGAACCAAAGACACGACGAAAAAATAAGACATAGCGTTATCTCGGAGCGCTTTCTCGAGTATACACCTGCGAATGTCGAGAGGGCAAAGGTAATCCAACGTGTTTTTTGCTTTTCAATTTATTCTCAGCAAAAGTGATTATTACTGTCGAATTGTTCGCTTTTTTTGAATTTTCCGTCGTTATATAAGTTTGTAATCGTTAGTCTTCATTGGTGCGTTAATTTTGCAGTAAAGAAATTAGTCATCACTCTTTTAAAAATTGCCCTTGTTCGAATGTAACAGTGAGTAGAGAGGGTCCCACGAAATAGCGTTAATGAGGCGATCTTTGCTAGAGAGTGGACTTAAAGTTCCTTAAGATAGTTGCGAAGCTGGCCGGTTTTCTGGATGTGTTTGTTTGTGTTGTCTGTTATGGGGAGTCCGGAGTGGAGCCCTTAAGAGCGCTTTTCTCATCTTACTATGGTTAAGAAATTTTCCCCGCAACAAGTCATAGGTCCTGTTGGCGCAGCCAGTTATTATAAGCGTCGGCGTTCACGGCTACTGTAAGCGATTTTTTGTTAAGAAATTCGAGATGTCGGGGAGTATATGAAGAAGAGTATACAGAGTTAAGCAAGGAAAAGAGGGAAGTAGTGAAAGTAGTGCGAGAGTACGGGACTGCTGTCCCGGATGGTCCTCTGCCTGTCGAGAAGGGACTTCCGGTTGTAGCCTCGCTACTAATGTTTACAGTCCTTTCGACTGAAGTGTTTTGTAGAGGCCCGTTTACGAATGTTTATAAGAAAGCGGTCGCTGTATATTACGGAGGCATTTTATGCTCGTCCTTTGAATTTTGCAAGGGCATTCCCCCTTTCTTTAGCATCCCCTCTCGAAATTCCTCTTCAAGAAAATTGCTTCGTGTAGAATACTGGAAAATATAGAATCTTCTATAGTTTTCTTGAAATATAAAAGTAAATTGGCATATATATGTGCTAATGTTCTGTGAGCTCGCTATATATGTAAGGAGGATATTGCCAGTGATACACATACATTATATAAAGATATGGGATATAGTTTTTAGTAGATGTGATTTTCTCCTCATTTTTGAGATTTGTTAAGATCACCGGCGAATGGAGTGAATCCTCTGATTAACCCACTTTATTACCTGCATAATTCAATTTTTCGCTTAACTCTCTGGTCGTAATATAATATTATGATACTCTGTGTGTCTTTCAAGCAGTTATGTAATAAGTGGTTCGACAGTTGATTCAATATGATACCCTTATTCGTTTGGTAGTGATGTTTTTGCTCGATAAGCCTTTGCTTAGGGAGAGTTTGCAATCGATTGCTGACATTTGCGCTTTAGAGGGTATTTTTATTGTTGACCTTATCAGTGCTTTAACCTGATGTGTGTTCTTGTTCGGCTTATGAAAGTTTTTTTTCCAGGCTGAAATGAGAGACGCACAGGCACGCATTCAACTAAGTAAAAAGAAAGGTAAAAAGTCGAGCGGCGGACTAGAGGACAAGAGAAATGAGGGATCGGAGAGTCGTGCCAGCACCCCGTCCGAGAAACGTGGCGCATCATCCAGTCGAGCCGCCAGCATCACCTCAGATAGAGGTAATCATATTTTAATGGTGATTTTGCGTTTCAAGTCGAGATTATTTTGTTGTTTTGATAGCCGACTAAAAATAGTGCGAGGGGAGGAGGCGGTGGAATTTTAAACGTCGGCATTTTTAAATGACATTCGAGATAGCAGGTGGGTCGTCACGGGAACGGAGCGGAGAATGTTTGTGTGGGGAGGGGAAAGGAGGGAGTTCAATTTTTGAGAGGCTCTTTGCGGGAACTTAAGGAGGCATCTCGTCACTGTATTGTAGGTGAATTTTATCATTAGACGTGTCGATATTACAGAAAATTCTGTCTGAGCACATGTACTAATAAATGCCAGCCATCATCAGAGGGTGTCGTAAGATGAGATGCGTTCCATTCCCATTTCGATTCGGGGGGGGGGGGGGGGTTGGTTAGAAAAAACTTTGTTTGAAGATGCGGTTTTTCGCTTTCTTTTGGTGTAATGTTAGGAATTCCGAAGGAGGTTTGGATCGGCAATTGAAGAGATTTTGATACAAGTGTGGCACTTCAAGATTCAGCAGTAATTTCCTACTTAGACCGATCCTTAATGTTGCGTCGGCGAGGGGGAATTTGATTTCCTTCTTGGGAATTCGTAAACGGTTATTGATGTTTTGATTGGTGATGCTTAGTTGTAGGAGCATACGGAGTGTCTACGGCAGCGTCAATTGCTTCAACGAGTTCACGCAAGCGTAGGTCGGCGGCCGCAGGAAGTGAAGCGGAGAGAATACCTGATTTTGTACGCAAGGAGGAAATCAAGATTGAGGTAAGTGCTGAAGGTTTTTTTACGAGTAATGTTTTAGGGATGTTGTTTTCGTCTTTCTCATGCTAGTATAAATAGCCTCTGTACCTCCTTTCCGTTTTCCTTAGGTGAGGCATCGAGTTGGGTCTTATTGGTTTTTGTGGTTGCTGTTGTTGTTGGTTTGTGGCCTCTGAGCTGGTAGTGAAGAGGATTTTCAGATGCCGATGGTGCTGAAAGACATTCTCGTCGATGACCAGGATATGATTGTTCGACAGATGTACCTCGTGCGCATCCCGGCTCGTTATACTGTCGCCGAAATCATTCGCCAGGTGCCTTTATGTGAATTGCATCAGACAGTGTCGTAGTCGGTTATGGCTGTGTTGAGTCCTCTCGCTTCCTTCCAGTCTTTCAGATTGATTTAGCAGCGAATGGACTGCACATAATCTCGGAAGAATGGTTTTTGCGTAGCAGCTTCAGTCCGCCGAGATCGACATTAATCGAAGCCGATAATTTATTGATTGCACTCTAATGTCACTTTCGTTTCTTCTGTGTAATTTCCGAATTTTGAAGGAAAATATTTCAATGGAATCGGATTTTCTTTTTTCTCACAGTTAACCTGATCGATATTTACTTCTTTTTGCGACAATAAGAAAGAGAAAAATTTCACTCGGATGGCTTTCTTTCCATGGAAGGAGGACGATCTGCTTTTAATTGAGCGGCGCTAAGGGAGTGGGGGGAAGGGAAATTATCCTTTTCCCTGCAGTAAGCATTCTGCGAACACAGTTCTATTGACAGTGCCGTAGGGTATTAGTTCCAAAAGTCCCGTGTCGGTGGTTCGGCGGCCGAGGTAATGTTCATTGTTCGATTTTCTTAACTTTAAGGAATATGTTTGTGTGGCTGAAGAATAAATGCGCCTGTAGTAAGTGCACTCTGCAGCAGAAATTTTGTTGAGAGTGAGGAAACACTAAAGTCGTCTCCCCTTCTTCATGTTCTTTTCCTACCCTTCCTCTCCACACCCCCCTCCCCCCACCACCTCCCTTCCTGTTGGAATAGGCAAACTTGTTTTTGATGCGTATCGAGTTGATGAAGACGACGTTAGTCAGACGTGTAGGCGGAGTAAAACTAAATTGGTGCCAAGAAGGTGGATGGGAAAGTTGAAATATTCTTGCAGTCAGATGATTCATTAATAATGGGAAATGAAATGTGCTGAAGTTGTCATCACTTCTTGGATCAAGGCGACTATTTCTAGTCGAATAAGTCGAAACATCCTTCGACTCTGGATTTTTGAAAATTCCCACTTTTAAGTAATATATATTCTCGGATATTTTCCATATTTTTTGCGCCTAGGAAGGCTGAAAGAGGGGGGGGGGGGGGATAGGAGATTTCATCTCTTCTTTCAATTTAAATATATTTTCACAAATTGTTTATTCAGAAACTTTCATCTTATTTATTTATCAATAATCCCAAAAGGTTTTTATCACTTCGTGGGGTATTATTTTATGAATTGTGCGTAAAATACGCTGATGTGTGGATAACGTTTTGCATATTCCCTTACACCTTCGAGAGGATGATATCATGTTGCTGTTTATAGTATGCGGACTATACTGGTACATCAGTCGAGGCGAGGGATCAGCTGAAACTCGAATATACCGACGAAACACAGCTGAAGTCGATGATGGTCACTTTGATCGAAAGCAGTCTTGGTGTTCAGGTTTGTTGATATGTAACCTTGTTTGCATGAAGAAAGATGGCCTTGTGGGAGGGGGTGGAGGAGAAGGGAAAGGGGAAGGATGCAAAACTGATGTCTGATGGGGCCTAGATCAATTGGTAAATAGCTAGGATATTAATTTAGATAAATTGATGCTTTATTAAACCACTTTCATGGCTTATAGACTGAAATGTTGCGTCACCCTCCCGAGCAGCCACTTTTGACCAACCTATCTCTCTGCCTTTCTCTTCCACTTCATTCCCTCCCCCAATCTTTCCAGCTCTCTGATCTAATCATTCCTAGTCTTCCCATCTTTCGTTTGGTTACGTTTCATCGACTCACTGGCGATTTGCTGATTCGTCTTCATGTGATATTGTCAGATCGGGCCACTACCGACGCGTGTGTTACAGGACTTTTTTTTACAATATTAGTTTTTCGGTTACTTTGGCCAGGTGTGAGTATCTGTCCACAAGCATCGCCATGTTGATTTCCGCTGGAAACATATTTGGAAGCGTTTGTTGAAGGTTTTTTTGCAGCTTTTATCAATGTGCTTAATTCTTATCGGTTGTTTTGTCGTGTTGAGACTTTTTTCTCCGTTTTTGTCACCTCAGGTTAGGTATATATATATAGTTGATTATTTTCTTTGAATAGCTTCTTTATTCTCTTATATTTCGGTTTTCTCTAGGATTACTTCAACACTGCACTCGGCACGCAGTTATTGTACAAATTCGAAAGACCACAGTATTTGGATCTCGTTAATGAACACACTACTAAGAAGGTCAGTTTGTGTTGTAGTTTTCCGTGTTTTCCTTCTTCGTTGTGAAAGTGAGCTGTGATCCTCAATGGAATATATTTCATATACAAGAATAGATGCTCTATAATGATGCCCGTGGTTACGGGTAACGAGAAAATGAAATTTAGTGGGAAGCAATGGGAAATGGAATAAAGAACCATATTAATTTTGGAACGTTCTTAGTTCTCCGTAGTTTGCTGCTGCTTTTTTCTGCTTCCCTACTTTTTTTTAGTTTGTTATTCTTGTGAGTGTTTATTTTTGAAGAAAAACCCCATTGTGTTGCATATTGTAATGTGTAAATTAGAGGATAAGGTAGTTGAGATGTGAATACGTGATAGGTGAGATGAATATGTAAAGTGATTTAATCGACGTAATCTCGTAGGAATCGATCAAAGAGGAGCAGTCGACAAAACGGAAACGCGTCAGCGATGTACCGACGACGGAAGGTATGATAATTGGTTACTTATCGATTGCGTTGATTTCATCGTTTATAACGAAAGGAACGTCTTTTTATTGCAGTTATTGATGTGGTGTAACGGGTGGAGGGGCTTCATTCTTGTTTTTTTAATTGATAGAGTGATCTCATATATTGGATGTTTTTACAATGCATTATTGGCAGCTGCATCTTGCCAGTCGCGTATAAGCAACACAATATTTCCCCTTTGTTGCCTGCATTAGTTGCCAAGTTTTCCCCAAGGAGGTTAATGATGAAGTTCTTCTCGGGTTTTTCCTGCGGAGGTAGTACCCAGGAAGGTAGCGATTAAACAACGCTGTTAGGAAACTTCCATTTCGGCGAACTGCTTCATGCAGGTACAGGCAGGTGTGGAGCTATATTGAAATGTGATAGTATCTGCTGTATTTTATGATGCAGATACTTGATTATGTTTGAAATAACGGCAGTAATGGAATGTACAGGTAACATTGTTAAACACATTTCGTCGATGTCCTGTGGGAGTAATGCTGAGGTTTCGTGTTGGTTTTGTCATCAACTTTATGCGCTTATAGGTTGTCGAGGTACAGCATACTTTCACTTTCTGTCTCTACTAGCCGATCTTTCAGAGGGAGCTACGGTCGAGGAGACGTTTAAGCCTTCAGATTTCTATGGATTCATCCATCTGCTGCGTTTGTTCGTTCGTTTTGGCAGTATGCTCAGGTGATTTTTACTCTCCTTTAGGCCTGATACCTTAAATTAGGCACTCTCAAGCCTGTTTAGCGTTCGTGTATAGATTGCTGTGAAAATTTCAACGGTTTTTCTTCAAAACTTGACTCGTTATTTAATGTTCTTCCAAATTTTACTTCTTTTTCCAGTCCCCCACTTTCTCATTTCCCGCTCCAGTTCCCTTCTTCGTTCCATCTCGCCTCCATTGATACTTCACTATCCTTCCCACTCCTCTGCCTAACCCACTCCCCTCTATTCCTCCCCTTGCTGAATTGGGAATTTCCAGTTTCATTATTGCAAGTAATCTATGATATAATAGCATTCACCGGACACTTTCCTGCTCTTCTCTCCCCCCCCCCCCCCCTCCTCCCCCCTTCACACCATATACAAATAAGAAGTGGTTGTATCCCATTACTTTTTACTGATAAAATGATCCTTAAGATCCCGATAGAGTAGAGAGAAACGCTGTGAAGGTGACGCTTGCATGTATGCCAGCTCGCCGTTTATTTATGTTTTGTGGTTTTAGCCTAACGTCGTGGAGTGACCGCGCTTTGCAAAGTATTGTGAGTCACGTCCACAATTTTCTGAAGTTCCTTGAAGTGAATAGGCACAAGTTCTTCGATATCGAGACGGACTATGAGGTTGCGTCACCCGAATATCAGCGCCGTGTTTGGACCACCTGAGTGGAGCAGTCAGCTATCTGTCACTTCGTCTTTGTTACGCTCGCTCCTAACATCTGAGCTCTCATACGGCATTTTTCACTTGGTAGATTATTGTGCACTAATAAATGCCTAGAGGTTTCTCACTTAGTGTGACCTCAGGCAACGAGGAGATAGACTGATTGCTGTGTGATGCTCAGAATCACCGTGATGGTATCCGAGCTGAGCAGCCAGCGAAATTTTGTTCACCAGAAGCATTGACGTTCACGTCTATTGGATCCGTAATAAAAGGCAGGAAGCAAGAGGGAGGAGGTGGATTGCGGTTTTGGCAGGGTTGGTGTCTAGTGCTAATGCGGGAAATGATGAAAATATCGACAAGTGGTGTTGTTTATAGTCGTATGATAGCGTTTCGAACTTGAGTTCTTCTTCGCAAATCGTTCAGATGTTAGGATATTTGCCGTCGTTTCGCGTTGCTCATTCTTATCTTACTCTATCACTGTTATTCATGGTTTTGTTTTCTTTAATTTGTTTCAAAGATCGTTTTCGCTAATCGTTAAGTGAAGTAGTAAGTTCGAGTACGCCATATAATGGATTAGAGGAAATGAGTTATTTTTCTGCTTGCCTCTTCACCGCCTTTATTCCTATTTCCTCGTCCTCTCTCCCCTCGTTCCATGAATTATACGAAAGTTCGTTGCAGGTTGGGGCAGAGAGATTTTTGCAATTCTCAATGGTATATATTCGGCGGGTGTTGTGGGTATTATCTGCTATAAAAGGAGTAGAGGTGTTTGTTGGTGATGCAAGTAGGAATGTCTCTCGTAGAGGTGGGAAGCTGAAGAGAAATAAGGACGATTTCTTCGTGTTTGTATATTGTGTTGAGCTTGATTCTCGCTAATTATGCGTATTGTTTCGAGAGCACTCTTTGTTTCTGTGGTGAAGGTGGAGGAGTTGATTTGAAGTAGATGAGAAGGGCGTACATGGGAATGTGTTTTCGAGTCTCGTTGTTTAATCACTTCTTCATTCATAAGACTCTATCACCGTTATTGACTCGACGTTGTGATGGTATGCTTTTATGGATTTGTCATCTTGCTTTTCATCGCTTCAATGAGCTGTGTTGGGGAGAGGTTGCAAAAGGGGGGTACACACGTTCTCTCTGCTCTTGTAACTGAGATTGTGCTGTGTTGCCTACTGTTTCCCGTTGATCGCCGTAAACTCGTCAAACCGTTTTATTTAGATTTCTTACAGAAAATAGAGGAGGTGATGGCTGCTTTAGAAGAAGGACTCATTCATCGGCAACAACGAAACCTAAAAATGAGAGATGGTGTTTTTAATGTAGAAGGGAGTGGGGATCTATGCATGTCATCATAGCTTTCAAAGCGGTGATCTAGGGGGTACCTCCGTTGTTTGCTATATCTAGAGTAGCCGTTCTAAGGAAGATGTTGATCGATTGAGGGAGATAATCGCTTGGTGGAATAACTTTAGCAGCGAAGGGAAAGACAATCGAATAGCAAATCATTATTTTCAAGATCAAGGGATGGGATTATTTTTAGTTGTTTGGACGTTCGTCTGTTTCTTGCCTGTTTCGCGATCGGGAATTGTCATCTATGTTGTAATGCATGCTTATTGTTCTTTGAAAGGTTTCTTAAGCTAACTGTAGCGATCGAAACTTCTTAAAAGGGGAGTGGGGGAGTGATCGTCCAACTCGAAATGGAGACGAAGAAAGAATTCGATAATCGAGACTGCTATAGTAACGTCCGTAGGGTATACGCTGTTTGTAAGGGCAACAAGATTCTATACGGAGTGTTACATAAGTCATGGAACTTGCTCGCATTTTGTGGTGTTTAGTGCCGGAAGGATTGCACGATCGGAATTTCGGATTATGAGGTTGCCATTAAGCGATCCTTACGGTCAGATGTGGAAGGAGATATCACATGCAATTCATATAAGTAGCGAAGCATCAACGTTTTTACTTTTTTGATATGTTTGGATGTATGGAGAGCATAGAAAGAGTGACTTCTGAAGATCGACGACAGTATCCGGATATTCCCGGATGGGCTTGCTGCGGGAAAGTACTTGAACCCCCATTGCTCGTCTCCTCCGTCCTATTGCTATAATATATGTTTTCAAATGGTCGCTTCCAATATGTTCATTCGTTATGTTGTTATCTTTCTACACGCAATGTTCACGTTCAGTTGTGTAGTGATTGGGTTGACTCGATCGAAAAGCCCGTGTTTATGATACTCTTCTACAGGGAAATAACAGCTGAGATTGCCTTTATAGGTTCATATTTTCATTGTTATTAACGGTTGGCATTTGATTGCCATACTAAATGCTGTTTGGTGTCTGTGTAGGTCGATATATCATAACTATCGGCTACCCTGAGGTTAGTTTTCCACGTTGAGCTCATATTCAATAAACTCGTATGGTACTGAAATAAAGTGATTGTTGTTTTGAAAGGTATTTGCTAATGGTGTTCGGCGAGCAATCATCCACATACCCGCACATCTGCGGGAAATAAAGCCAGGCTTTGTGCTCTCTAATTTTCATGTTCTCCTGCTTCAGTCCATTGATCGTCACCATCATCATCCACTTCGGCAGCACCTCCCGCTTATGCGTCTCCCATTTACGAGAAACTGCCATGTTAAAACCGGCACTTCACTAGTATGAAAGCTCGATTCAGGAACACTGCCTTCTAGAAGATATTGTGTGTTGAATCTTCCGCTTTTTAGAAGGTAAATTCAGCGGGACCCCGTAGAGGTCATACCCACCGATGCCGTGCTGCACTGGGTACGGAGGACGTCTGGCGAATCACACGTTGGCGCGGTCCGTCGGAGCTTCTGGCTATTTATGGCGAAGACGTGACCCCAGAGGATGCAGTCAAGGAAGTTTGTAGGAACGAATGGACGTTGCTATCGAAGACGTTATGGCGAGACGTTAGCGTGCACAGTTAATTCCGCTTTTTGAACTGTCTTAATCGGAGTTTCTATGTGTGCTAGGGTGGCGATGAGATTACGAGCCGATGTCCGATACGGAGCATTAGGCTGGATTTTCATATCAGCTTGAGGAGGGGCTTACGACGAGGAGCTTATGAGTGAGATTTTGCTCGATGATGTTTTTACGCAAAATATTGAGTACTGATAGGAAATCAGAATGCAATGTTTAGGGAGGAGAAAGATATGCTTCAATTAATTGTTGCGCAGGTGATTGATTCGACTGTTCACTTTGCAATATTGAAACGTCATTACGCGAATAGTATCGGCTCTCGAATCAGCAACATCTCTTTCGGGTACACCGATCATCGACATCGATTTATATGTATTCGTTGAGGAATTCTTTAAAGTAAAGAAGTGAATTATGAAGAAGAAAGTGAGCAAATTAGTCCTGAAAAGATCTCATGAGAAAAGGCATTTGAAGAGTATGAAATGAAGCAAATGAAATAGACGAATCACTAAGAGAACTTATGAAGAGAGCTGAAAAAAAGAGGCCTCAAAACGATTTGCAAATATTATAATATCGAGAGTTCTATGCGATCTTCTTGAAGCATATCATTTTCATACGTCATAAATCGGCGATAATTATAGAATCGGGAATATTTCCCTTCATTTTGGGCGTATATTTTCCCCTTCTATTATCTATCTTCATTATGATCGATGCATCATATTAAGTCTGGTCTCGCTTCTTCCTAATTTGTCGCTCAAGTCATCTATTTCTTCATTTCCTCTTCGCGCTTACGAATCGCTCTTTTTCCCTTTTCATCATCAATAAAAGAATATTGGAGATCCTTAAATATTGAAAGAAGTATATAATAGTTGAGTCGATAACTGTATAAATGAAGAAGTATCACATTAACTCGCCTATCGAAACCGCTTAAGTAATGCTTAAGATAGGCACATTACGATCGCCTTATTGCTTTGTGTGATGATGTTCTATTGTCGTCGTTCTATCAACAACGCTCGCTTATCACTATCACTCAATTGTGCTCGTTGTGAAGCGCTTCAAGCGGCTACTTTCAATGATACTAACGAAAAGAGCTCTCATCGAGAATCTCTATCGTTATGCCGGCACATCTACGTTTCAGACGTTCACTTCAATTGAAGTAAGTGATTTTCTTTGCTATTCATATTTCGATTTGAGTATTTTCTCATTTCTCCACTTTCTGGAAATTTATTTCTCTCAATTGAAGTGAAATTTCGAATTGAATATTCTTTTAGATTGAAAAATTTTTCATTGTAATTGTATAGTTTTTTAAGATAAATATAATTTCGAAAGTTAAACTTCTTTAGGAAATGACTCTAAGTGGAAAACAACTAAATATAGAGTATATTCTTGAAAGTGTTCATAATATTATTAGCACACGTTCATCTCATAGCTTTCATAATATTCTCAGGTAAATCCCGCAAATGCGGTAACATTTAAAGATAGAAGACGCTAAAATTTTCTCAGAAATATTCGAATATTTTTCGCTATAAATGCGCTAGAGGGGAGGATTTTTAAGGATAATAAACGTGTGGCATACAACGGTGAGCGATTAAACTTCCCAGTTTATGTAATTTAATTTCAAAGAGATATTTTTCAAAGAAAATTTTCATTTTTTTCCACGCTTATTTGCATCAAAAATCACTCCGAATTGTGGGGAATTTCTTTCTTTTTTTTTGCACTCAATTCAATATCGATCATCCAGCACAAATATGATGCATGCGTCGTTTATATGCCTATCATATATTGGAGGGAGTATTGAGTGAAGTCAAGGAAGTTCACTTGAATGTTTCCCGGCTCTCATCTATATGTTTCCCGGCTCTCATCTATGTTTCCCGGCTCTCATCTATGTTTCCCGGCTCTCATCTATGTTTCCCGGCTCTCATCTATGTTTCCCGGCTCTCATCTATGTTTCCCGGCTCTCATCTATGTTTCCCGGCTCTCATCTATGTTTCCCGGCTCTCATCTATGTTTCCCGGCTCTCATCTATATTTCCCGGCTCTCATCTATGTTTCCCGGCTCTCATCTATGTTTCCCGGCTCTCATCTATGTTTCCCGGCTCTCATCTATGTTTCCCGGCTCTCATCTATATTTCCCGGCTCTCATCTATGTTTCCCGGCTCTCATCTATGTTTCCCGGCTCTCATCTATGTTTCCCGGCTCTCATCTATGTTTCCCGGCTCTCATCTATGTTTCCCGGCTCTCATCTATGTTTCCCGGCTCTCATCTATGTTTCCCGGCTCTCATCTATGTTTCCCGGCTCTCATCTATGTTTCCCGGCTCTCATCTATGTTTCCCGGCTCTCATCTATGTTTCCCGGCTCTCATCTATGTTTCCCGGCTCTCATCTATATTTCCCGGCTCTCATCTATGTTTCCCGGCTCTCATCTATGTTTCCCGGCTCTCATCTATGTTTCCCGGCTCTCATCTATGTTTCCCGGCTCTCATCTATGTTTCCCGGCTCTCATCTATGTTTCCCGGCTCTCATCTATATTTCCCGGCTCTCATCTATGTTTCCCGGCTCTCATCTATGTTTCCCGGCTCTCATCTATGTTTCCCGGCTCTCATCTATGTTTCCCGGCTCTCATTTATATTTCCCGGCTCTCATCTATGTTTCCCGGCTCTCATCTATGTTTCCCGGCTCTCATCTATATTTCCCGGCTCTCATCTATGTTTCCCGGCTCTCATCTATGTTTCCCGGCTCTCATCTATATTTCCCGGCTCTCATCTATGTTTCCCGGCTCTCATCTATGTTTCCCGGCTCTCATCTATGTTTCCCGGCTCTCATCTATGTTTCCCGGCTCTCATCTATGTTTCCCGGCTCTCATCTATGTTTCCCGGCTCTCATCTATGTTTCCCGGCTCTCATCTATGTTTCCCGGCTCTCATCTATGTTTCCCGGCTCTCATCTATGTTTCCCGGCTCTCATCTATGTTTCCCGGCTCTCATCTATGTTTCCCGGCTCTCATCTATGTTTCCCGGCTCTCATCTATGTTTCCCGGCTCTCATCTATGTTTCCCGGCTCTCATCTATGTTTCCCGGCTCTCATCTATGTTTCCCGGCTCTCATCTATGTTTCCCGGCTCTCATCTATGTTTCCCGGCTCTCATCTATGTTTCCCGGCTCTCATCTATGTTTCCCGGCTCTCATCTATGTTTCCCGGCTCTCATCTATGTTTCCCGGCTCTCATCTATGTTTCCCGGCTCTCATCTATGTTTCCCGGCTCTCATCTATGTTTCCCGGCTCTCATCTATGTTTCCCGGCTCTCATCTATGTTTCCCGGCTCTCATCTATGTTTCCCGGCTCTCATCTATGTTTCCCGGCTCTCATCTATGTTTCCCGGCTCTCATGTATGTTTCCCGGCTCTCATCTATGTTTCCCGGCTCTCATCTATGTTTCCCGGCTCTCATCTATGTTTCCCGGCTCTCATCTATGTTTCCCGGCTCTCATCTATGTTTCCCGGCTCTCATCTATGTTTCCCGGCTCTCATCTATGTTTCCCGGCTCTCATCTATGTTGGCTCTTCTATTTTCCCGGCTCTCATCTATGTTTCCCGGCTCTCATCTATGTTTCCCGGCTCTCATCTATATTTCCCGGCTCTCATCTATGTTTCCCGGCTCTCATCTATGTTTCCCGGCTCTCATCTATATTTCCCGGCTCTCATCTATGTTTCCGGCTCTCATCTATGTTTCCCGGCTCTCATCTATGTTTCCCGGCTCTCATCTATGTTTCCCGGCTCTCATCTATGTTTCCCGGCTCTCATCTATGTTTCCCGGCTCTCATCTATGTTTCCCGGCTCTCATCTATGTTTCCCGGCTCTCATCTATGTTTCCCGGCTCTCATCTATGTTTCCCGGCTCTCATCTATGTTTCCCGGCTCTCATCTATGTTTCCCGGCTCTCATCTATGTTTCCCGGCTCTCATCTATGTTTCCCGGCTCTCATCTATGTTTCCCGGCTCTCATCTATGTTTCCCGGCTCTCATCTATGTTTCCCGGCTCTCATCTATGTTTCCCGGCTCTCATCTATGTTTCCCGGCTCTCATCTATGTTTCCCGGCTCTCATCTATGTTTCCCGGCTCTCATCTATGTTTCCCGGCTCTCATCTATGTTTCCCGGCTCTCATCTATGTTTCCCGGCTCTCATCTATGTTTCCCGGCTCTCATCTATGTTTCCCGGCTCTCATCTATGTTTCCCGGCTCTCATCTATGTTTCCCGGCTCTCATCTATGTTTCCCGGCTCTCATCTATTTTCCCGGCTCTCATCTATGTTTCCCGGCTCTCATCTATGTTTCCCGGCTCTCATCTATATTTCCCGGCTCTCATCTATGTTTCCCGGCTCTCATCTATGTTTCCCGGCTCTCATCTATATTTCCCGCTCTCATCTATATTTCCCGGCTCTCATCTATGTTTCCCGGCTCTCATCTTGTTTCCCGGCTCTCATCTATGTTTCCCGGCTCTCATCTATGTTTCCCGGCTCTCATCTATATTTCCCGGCTCTCATCTATGTTTCCCGGCTCTCATCTATGTTTCCCGGCTCTCATCTATATTTCCCGGCTCTCATCTATGTTTCCCGCTCTCATCTATGTTTCCCGGCTCTCATCTATGTTTCCCGGCTCTCATCTATGTTTCCCGGCTCTCATCTATATTTCCGGCTCTCATCTATGTTTCCCGGCTCTCATCTATGTTTCCCGGCTCTCATCTATATTTCCCGGCTCTCATCTATGTTTCCCGGCTCTCATCTATGTTTCCCGGCTCTCATCTATGTTTCCCGGCTCTCATCTATGTTTCCCGGCTCTCATCTATGTTTCCCGGCTCTCATCTATGTTTCCCGGCTCTCATCTATGTTTCCCGGCTCTCATCTATGTTTCCCGGCTCTCATCTATGTTTCCCGGCTCTCATCTATGTTTCCCGGCTCTCATCTATGTTTCCCGGCTCTCATCTATGTTTCCCGGCTCTCATCTATGTTTCCCGGCTCTCATCTATGTTCCCGGCTCTCATCTATGTTTCCCGGCTCTCATCTATGTTTCCCGGCTCTCATCTATGTTTCCCGGCTCTCATCTATGTTTCCCGGCTCTCATCTATGTTTCCCGGCTCTCATCTATGTTTCCCGGCTCTCATCTATGTTTCCCGGCTCTCATCTATGTTTCCCGGCTCTCATCTATGTTTCCCGGCTCTCATGTATGTTTCCCGGCTCTCATCTATGTTTCCCGGCTCTCATCTATGTTTCCCGGCTCTCATCTATGTTTCCCGGCTCTCATCTATGTTTCCCGGCTCTCATCTATGTTTCCCGGCTCTCATCTATGTTTCCCGCTCTCATCTATGTTTCCCGGCTCTCATCTATATTTCCCGGCTCTCATCTATGTTTCCCGGCTCTCATCTATGTTTCCCGGCTCTCATCTATGTTTCCCGGCTCTCATCTATGTTTCCCGGCTCTCATCTATGTTTCCCGGCTCTCATCTATGTTTCCCGGCTCTCATCTATGTTTCCCGGCTCTCATCTATGTTTCCCGGCTCTCATCTATGTTTCCCGGCTCTCATCTATATTTCCCGGCTCATCTATGTTTCCGGCTCTCATCTATGTTTCCCGGCTCTCATCTATGTTTCCCGGCTCTCATCTATGTTTCCCGGCTCTCATCTATTTTCCCGGCTCTCATCTATGTTTCCCGGCTCTCATCTATGTTTCCCGGCTCTCATCTATGTTTCCCGGCTCTCATCTATGTTTCCCGGCTCTCATCTATGTTTCCCGGCTCTCATCTATGTTTCCCGGCTCTCATCTATGTTTCCCGGCTCTCATCTATATTTCCCGGCTCTCATCTATGTTTCCCGGCTCTCATCTATGTTTCCCGGCTCTCATCTATGTTTCCCGGCTCTCATCTATGTTTCCCGGCTCTCATCTATGTTTCCCGGCTCTCATCTATGTTTCCCGGCTCTCATCTATGTTTCCCGGCTCTCATCTATGTTTCCCGGCTCTCATCTATGTTTCCCGGCTCTCATCTATGTTTCCCGGCTCTCATCTATGTTTCCCGGCTCTCATCTGTTTCCCGGCTCTCATCTATTTTTCCGGCGGCTCTCATCTATGTTTCCCGGCTCTCATCTATGTTTCCCGGCTCTCATCTATGTTTCCCGGCTCTCATCTATGTTTCCCGGCTCTCATCTCATATGTTTCCCGGCTCTCATCTATGTTTCCCGGCTCTCATCTATGTTTCCCGGCTCTCATCTATGTTTCCCGGCTCTCATCTATGTTTCCCGGCTCTCATCTATGTTTCCCGGCTCTCATCTATGTTTCCCGGCTCTCATCTATGTTTCCCGGCTCTCATCTATGTTTCCCGGCTCTCATCTATGTTTCCCGGCTCTCATCTATGTTTCCCGGCTCTCATCTATGTTTCCCGGCTCTCATCTATGTTTCCCGGCTCTCATCTATGTTTCCCGGCTCTCATCTATGTTTCCCGGCTCTCATCTATGTTTCCCGGCTCTCATCTATGTTTCCCGGCTCTCATCTATGTTTCCCGGCTCTCATCTATGTTTCCCGGCTCTCATCTATGTTTCCCGGCTCTCATCTATGTTTCCCGGCTCTCATCTATGTTTCCCGGCTCTCATCTATGTTTCCCGGCTCTCATCTATGTTTCCCGGCTCTCATCTATGTTTCCCGGCTCTCATCTATGTTTCCCGGCTCTCATCTATGTTTCCCGGCTCTCATCTATGTTTCCCGGCTCTCATCTATGTTTCCCGGCTCTCATCTATGTTTCCCGGCTCTCATCTATGTTTCCCGGCTCTCATCTATGTTTCCCGGCTCTCATCTATGTTTCCCGGCTCTCATCTATGTTTCCCGGCTCTCATCTATGTTTCCCGGCTCTCATCTATGTTTCCCGGCTCTCATCTATGTTTCCCGGCTCTCATCTATGTTTCCCGGCTCTCATCTATGTTTCCGGCTCTCATCTATGTTTCCCGGCTCTCATCTATGTTTCCCGGCTCTCATCTATGTTTCCCGGCTCTCATCTATGTTTCCGGCTCTCATCTATATTTCCCGGCTCTCATCTATGTTTCCCGGCTCTCATCTATGTTTCCCGGCTCTCATCTATGTTTCCCGGCTCTCATCTATGTTTCCCGGCTCTCATCTATGTTTCCCGGCTCTCATCTATGTTTCCCGGCTCTCATCTATATTTCCCGGCTCTCATCTATGTTTCCCGGCTCTCATCTATGTTTCCCGGCTCTCATCTATGTTTCCCGGCTCTCATCTATATTTCCCGGCTCTCATCTATGTTTCCCGGCTCTCATCTATGTTTCCCGGCTCTCATCTATGTTTCCCGGCTCTCATCTATGTTTCCCGGCTCTCATCTATATTTCCCGGCTCTCATCTATGTTTCCCGGCTCTCATCTATGTTTCCCGGCTCTCATCTATGTTTCCCGGCTCTCATCTATGTTTCCCGGCTCTCATCTATATTTCCCGGCTCTCATCTATATTTCCCGGCTCTCATCTATGTTTCCCGGCTCTCATCTATGTTTCCCGGCTCTCATCTATATTTCCGGCTCTCATCTATGTTTCCCGGCTCTCATCTATGTTTCCCGGCTCTCATCTATATTTCCCGGCTCTCATCTATGTTTCCCGGCTCTCATCTATGTTTCCGGCTCTCATGTATGTTTCCCGGCTCTCATCTATATTTCCCGGCTCTCATCTATGTTTCCCGGCTCTCATCTATGTTTCCCGGCTCTCATCTATGTTTCCCGGCTCTCATCTATATTTCCCGGCTCTCATCTATATTTCCCGGCTCTCATCTATGTTTCCCGGCTCTCATCTATGTTTCCCGGCTCTCATCTATGTTTCCCGGCTCTCATCTATGTTTCCCGGCTCTCATCTATGTTTCCCGGCTCTCATCTATGTTTCCCGGCTCTCATCTATGTTTCCCGGCTCTCATCTATGTTTCCCGGCTCTCATCTATGTTTCCCGGCTCTCATCTATATTTCCCGGCTCTCATCTATGTTTCCCGGCTCTCATCTATGTTTCCCGGCTCTCATCTATATTTCCCGGCTCTCATCTATGTTTCCCGGCTCTCATCTATGTTTCCCGGCTCTCATCTATGTTTCCCGGCTCTCATCTATATTTCCCGGCTCTCATCTATATTTCCCGGCTCTCATCTATGTTTCCCGGCTCTCATCTATGTTTCCCGGCTCTCATCTATATTTCCCGGCTCTCATCTATATTTCCCGGCTCTCATCTATGTTTCCCGGCTCTCATCTATGTTTCCCGGCTCTCATCTATGTTTCCCGGCTCTCATCTATATTTCCCGGCTCTCATCTATATTTCCCGGCTCTCATCTATGTTTCCCGGCTCTCATCTATGTTTCCCGGCTCTCATCTATGTTTCCCGGCTCTCATCTATGTTTCCCGGCTCTCATCTATGTTTCCCGGCTCTCATCTATGTTTCCCGGCTCTCATCTATGTTTCCCGGCTCTCATCTATATTTCCCGGCTCTCATCTATATTTCCCGGCTCTCATCTATGTTTCCCGGCTCTCATCTATGTTTCCCGGCTCTCATCTATGTTTCCCGGCTCTCATCTATATTTCCCGGCTCTCATCTATGTTTCCCGGCTCTCATCTATGTTTCCCGGCTCTCATCTATGTTTCCCGGCTCTCATCTATGTTTCCCGGCTCTCATCTATGTTTCCCGGCTCTCATCTATATTTCCCGGCTCTCATCTATGTTTCCCGGCTCTCATCTATGTTTCCCGGCTCTCATCTATGTTTCCCGGCTCTCATCTATGTTTCCCGGCTCTCATCTATATTTCCCGGCTCTCATCTATATTTCCCGGCTCTCATCTATGTTTCCCGGCTCTCATCTATGTTTCCCGGCTCTCATCTATATTTCCCGGCTCTCATCTATATTTCCCGGCTCTCATCTATATTTCCCGGCTCTCATCTATATTTCCCGGCTCTCATCTATGTTTCCCGGCTCTCATCTATGTTTCCCGGCTCTCATCTATATTTCCCGGCTCTCATCTATGTTTCCCGGCTCTCATCTATGTTTCCCGGCTCTCATCTATGTTTCCCGGCTCTCATCTATATTTCCCGGCTCTCATCTATGTTTCCCGGCTCTCATCTATATTTCCCGGCTCTCATCTATGTTTCCCGGCTCTCATCTATGTTTCCCGGCTCTCATCTATATTTCCCGGCTCTCATCTATGTTTCCCGGCTCTCATCTATGTTTCCCGGCTCTCATCTATGTTTCCCGGCTCTCATCTATGTTTCCCGGCTCTCATCTATGTTTCCCGGCTCTCATCTATGTTTCCCGGCTCTCATCTATATTTCCCGGCTCTCATCTATGTTTCCGGCTCTCATCTATGTTTCCCGGCTCTCATCTATGTTTCCCGGCTCTCATCTATGTTTCCCGGCTCTCATCTATATTTCCCGGCTCTCATCTATATTTCCCGGCTCTCATCTATGTTTCCCGGCTCTCATCTATGTTTCCCGGCTCTCATCTATGTTTCCCGGCTCTCATCTATATTTCCCGGCTCTCATCTATGTTTCCCGGCTCTCATCTATATTTCCCGGCTCTCATCTATATTTCCCGGCTCTCATCTATATTTCCCGGCTCTCATCTATATTTCCCGGCTCTCATCTATGTTTCCCGGCTCTCATCTATGTTTCCCGGCTCTCATCTATGTTTCCCGGCTCTCATCTATGTTTCCCGGCTCTCATCTATATTTCCCGGCTCTCATCTATATTTCCGGCTCTCATCTATGTTTCCCGGCTCTCATCTATGTTTCCCGGCTCTCATCTATATTTCCCGGCTCTCATCTATATTTCCCGGCTCTCATCTATATTTCCCGGCTCTCATCTATATTTCCCGGCTCTCATCTATATTTCCCGGCTCTCATCTATGTTTCCCGGCTCTCATCTATGTTTCCCGGCTCTCATCTATGTTTCCCGGCTCTCATCTATGTTTCCCGGCTCTCATCTATGTTTCCCGGCTCTCATCTATGTTTCCCGGCTCTCATCTATGTTTCCCGGCTCTCATCTATGTTTCCCGGCTCTCTCTATGTTTCCCGGCTATCATCTATGCGGTTCTCATTCTATATTTCCCGGCTCTCATCTATTTCGGCTCATCTCTATATTTCCCGGCTCTCATGTTTCCCGGCTCTCATCTATATTTCCCGGCTCTCATGTTTCTCTAATCTATATTTCGCGGCTCTCATCTATATTTCCCGGCTCTCATCTATGTTTCCCGGCTCTCATCTATGTTTTCCGGCTCATCATCTGTGTTTCCCGGCTCTCATCTATTTCGATGCCCTCATCTATATGTTTCCCGGCTCATCTATCTTCCCAGCTCCTTCGTCTATCTACTATTCCGGCTCTCATCTATGTTTCCCGGCTCTCATGTTTCCCTGCTCTCATCTATGTGTTCCCGGCTCTCATCTATATTTCCCGGCTCTCATCTATATTTCCGGCTATATTTCTCGCATCTATATTTCGGCTCTCATCTATATTTCCCGGCTCTCATCTATTTCCCGGCTCTCATCTATATTTCCGGCTCTCATCTATGTTTCCCGGCTCTCATCTATATTTCCCGGCTCCGGCTATATTTCTCCGGCTCTCATCTATTTTTCCCTAGATGTATGTATGTGTCCCCGGCTCTCATCTATCTCATCGTAAATTTGCCGATGTGCGCTATTTGCAAAGGTTATCGATCATGCAGTGCTATTTACTTTAGTTTCATTGTTTTCATCTTGTGTTAACAAGACTGTCTTTATTTCCGCTTCTATTGATCCGCTTTATATGATTGAGGATCCGTTCTATATGAAGGATCGTTCTATATGATGAATGATTGAATTTCTATATGATTGAATGAATTTGAATTTTATAATTGAAACTATAGAATATTTGAGAAATGAAATTTCTAATTTTTATTTGAAAAAATTTATAAAGAAATTAAATTGAAATTTTTTGGGGCGAAATTAGGAATATATATCTGCATTTTTGCGATAATTTTATCATTAATTATTTCGAATATCTGAATTCTTTCGAATATCGGTCGCGAAAATTGAACGGTTCGCATTAGAATTGAATCTCACAGAAGGTCGATCAACGAAGCTGATTGCCTCACAGTTCGTTGAGAGGATATTTGAGATAGCCCTCGAATTGATGAGGTACATTTCCTCTCCAGAATTGCGGGAATAGGGAGGAAGTTCCAAGAGCGGACATTATTTCCGATTTGATTGCTGATTTTATTGCTGTGTACTCTTCTCCCTCATCGAAAAGTTCATATGTTGTGAACTTCAACGCCTCTTCGGATCCGATCTATACCAATTCGAATTGAGTCATTACAGACCTGTCGTATCGTCGTCATGAGTGTTCTCTCTTTAACTCCCATTGATTATTTTTATTTCGTTCCATTTTTGGTGGATGTTCGAAGAGCCGTAGAATCGTTTTTTTCGATGGTATTGCAAATATATTTCATATCGCAACGGTCGGTGAGTGCTCGGATCTGTTTAACCCTTCGGCACTGGATATTTCATTTAGTTGGGGTGATATTATCGATAGTGTGGATAAGAGGAATCGAATTCCCTCTAAATTTGATAAATGTCATTAAATCAAAACTGAAGAACGCACTTAAAGTTCACTCGATCGGTTTTTTTCATCAATTCTCTTTATTTCGCTTTCTGATATCTCTTCGGCTAGAATAGCTTAGTTTAAAGTTAAGGTATGTTTGGACTGATTGCCCTTTTAATTTCCCATTAATAGTCGCTGTATGTAAGGTGACGTACCCGTCCTTCTTTCATTAATAAGTTTATTTATGCCGATCGGCTTTGATGCGCATGCACGAGAACTCGGAATAACGGCGATTTTCTACGCACATTCATGCAAAGGTTATCGATCAGTGCAGTGCCTTCTTTACTAAGTTTAGAGATGATCACTTTTGCATGCGTGAAACGCTTCAGATGTGAAATCCGCTTCTATATGATTGAGGAATCCGCTTCGTATCATGATTGAGGATCCGCTTCTTTATGAATTTGAGGATACGCTTCTTCAGGCTTAGGATACGATCTCAGACCGGATCCGATTCTATATGATTGAGGATTCCGCTTCTATATGATTGAGGATCCGCTTCTAATTAATTTTATTTATTTCCGGTTAGTAAATTTATCTATGAAATTTTCGGAGGGAAATTTTTTATGAAAATTCCGCGAAATTAAGGATACCGTCATTAATCATTTTTTTGCGATACGCTTATCATTAATATAAAAAATTTTACGGAAATATTTCAAAAAATTTCCCATTCACGCTCGTATCAAATTACGGTCGGAATAATAATTTATTGAACGGTTTCATTTTGCAACGCAGATAATAAATGGATTTCTCACAAAGGACAATTGTTCAGTCGAAACGAAGTAACGGTCTAATCACCTACGTTCGGTTGATGAGGGAAATTTGAGATAGGGAGTGCTTCCTCGAATTGATGAGGTACTTTTCCTCTTTGACCAGAATTCTCGGGAATAGGGAGGATGGAGTTGGGGGGAGGGAGGTGGTGAAGGGGTTCGGACATGGAAAAATATAGTCGGTTCCGATAAGATTGCTAAAGATTTTATACTCTGCCCTTAGTGTTTTCTTCTTAACTCTTCTCAAAAGAAAAGTTCATTCATGTTGTGAACTTCAAGTTTTCGGTAAGCGTCTTCTGGATCCGTCATATAAACCAATAATCGAGGGGTATTTTTGTCTATTGGGCAAATTTTTTTGAGAGCATATTTCCTCAAAGTCATTTTTTTCTAGTTGTTCACCCTGTTCCAGTGACGTACCCGTTTCTTTCATTAATACGTTTATTTATGCCGATATCTTAGGCTTAGGTCTGCATTTCTTCGGGATAACGAAATCGGATTTCGACAATCCCATTTAGTCGCTCGTTTCTCGATACGTTTTTCAACGGAATTACGTTTATTTATGCCGATCACTTAGGCTTAGGTCTGATGCACATCTGGTGATAACCCTTCTCTGGCACAATGGATCAACTGTTCTACCCTCTTCCCTCTCGGGGTGATATTATCGATAGTGTGGATTAGAGAGGAAATTATCGAGCACCGTTCCCTTTTCTGATTTCCATTAAAGTGACCTCAGTGGAATCACGAGATTCTCATGCTTCGTGAAGAGAAACGCACTTAACAGGTCTCTTTACTTCGCTTTATCGGCATCTTTTTTCTTCATCAATATCCCTTTATTTCGCTTTATGAGTATCTCTTCGCTTTCTAGAATAGCAGTTAGTTTAAAGGTTAAGGGATATGTTTGTTGTACTGATTTTTTTTAATTTCCCATTCAATAGTCGCTGTTCGTACCCTCAGTTCCAAGTCGACGTACCCGTCCTTCTTTCAACGGTCAATAATATGTTTATTTATGCCGATACGGCTTAGGCTTAGGTCTGCATGCACGAAAAATCTCTTCGGTGATAACCGGGAAATCCGGATTTCTCTACAAAGGCACAGTGGATAACTGCCCCTCGAGTAGTAGGTGGATGAGACTTCGAGTCTACGGTGGCCGTTGAATTTATCGCTTCTGCTTTCCCTTTATGCTAATCGTGTACATTGAGATAATTGAGGGGGAAGTGTGAAACCGATGTTGAAATGAACTAAGTGCGCTTTCGTAATTAAGAAGCAAAAATTAGTGAAAAAGTAGTCGGTCATTTCCGCCAGAGGTGGAGCTTTTGAGCTCAGATAGCTTTGTTTATCGTCAATGAATTTCATCGATCTATGAGAGAACGTATAATGGTCGGTATGATGGTATCGAGCGGAGTTCACGTCTTGTTTGCGATCGATTCCCTTTTGTTCGTAGCGCTTTCAACCGTTCGAGACCAAAGATCTTTTGGCTGTGGTGCATGGAACCTGAAGTTCATTAACACTGATCAACTCGTTCTAAAATGTAGGCTCTCTCTCTCGCTGTCTCTTTTTCTTTTCTCTCTCTCCTTCTCTAGTTTCACTTTCTACTTCTCTGTTTCATTCATTTCCTCATAATAGATTAATTAATTAATTTAGGTGATTCTTTGTTGCTCTATTAATAATGAGGAGGATTTCAATGTGATTTTGATCCTTTACATTCTCATAATTTCCCTAGGAAGTGGGGAAGGAATCCTCACCTGTACCACTTACCCATATACCTTTTAATATTGGTACGTTTTCGAGATGGGAAATGAGAGGATAGGGGGAGGGAACAATTGGGAGGTGAAAAATCGAAGGATGAATTAATGTTGATGTAAGCGGGCGAGTGTGTGAGGGGTGTTGTGTGCATGAATGTCGATCGGGTGGCGCGGTTTGTTGTGTGAGAGCGCTCTTCGCAGTTCTCACCGTCGTTGCACTTTGTTTACGCGCCGATCTATTCGTGGAACGAAGCTTAACGCTTCCTCGACTTCTTCTCATTGTTTGGGGGTGTTTTTCCTCACGCTTTATGATATGTGAGAGTGCTTATCGCCTTTATCTCTTTTTATTTCGGAGACATTCGTCGCCTATCGGCTTTGTTCACTTCAAACGAATATCCCCATTGTGGCGTTTATATTTTTTAAAGTACTTTTTTCGGTGGAAAACAAAAATTGCGATTATTAAGGATATTAACGGAAATATCGACATACTCGTGAGGTGGATGTAAGCTGAAAATTACTTGGGGGGGGGGGGGTGGGAAAAGAGGAGGAGGAGGAAGGGGGGAGTGAGGAAAAGAAGAGGAGGGGGGTGGGGGGGAGGGACAAAGCTGAGTTAATACCAGATCGGAGTCCTTCTATTATAGATCTTCTGGGTCTCCATTAGTAATTTTTAGCATTTATAGGGCAAAAGCTTTTACAACCAACTTTTTTTTGCCAGCCGTAAACATATGTAATTATTATGCGTGTATTTCATGTAAACTGCATACAGAGATGTTTTTTTTTAGCATAAGATGTTCGCACTATTCAGCTCCTACTTGACTCCGTCGATGCCAGCAAATAACTATGAGCGAAATAATAATTAAGCGTTATTTAGCTCCTACTTGACTCCGTTGACGCTAGCAAATAAATATAGAAGAAATGTTAGAAATGAATTTAGCGGATCGCCAACATAAAAGTCAAATCTATGGAGATGTTCCCATATTGCACGATTCAATATCGATTACTAAAGGTAAAAAAGGAGGGCATCTCTCTTGCTATGATTCACGGAAATATTGCGAGCATGTTGCTCTCGCTTCACTAAAGTTGGCACCTTTGAATGAATAAATATTGAGTTTATTTGCTCGATGTTTATACAATCGAGTCATATTATTTTACTTTCAATCCTCGTTGCCGTTCGTTATTTTCTATCTTCTCTTCTCTCCTCACTCAAAAAGTCGTTCATTTTGACCTCTTTTTTCTTTCAAAGTGAGGATAAGATCCGAAGTTCCGATATACTGATTCTTGAAGCACTTATATGCCCTCGTCTGTTAGCTTGATAGCCGTATATTTGTTGATTTGATGTGAATCCATTTTCCATATTGCATGGTATAGTTTGGTGTAAGCGCATTTTCTGGATATTCCCTCATATGATTTGATAATAAATCCGTTTTCTCTATTCAGTGGATATTATGATATATTCGCAGTATGAGGCGGCAGCACAAAACTACTATTTACTCAAGATAGTTATGATCAGCCGACCGTTTTGAATAAGTTCCCTGTTTTTTAGTTGACGGCTCTCAGTATCCTCTTGCTGCCAGCGTTTAGCAAACTGAATTGAGCAAGCAATTTTACTATTGCCATAACTGATCATCGCAATCTATAAGCAGGAAACAGATACGTTTTTAAAATCCTCACCTCAGGTGGAATTTTCTCGGTCTCGAAATACCTCAGGTCTCACGTTCAAGTCCGATAGTGGGTATAACGACTGGGAAGGCTTTTCACCATGTCTGTGCAGTTTCCTTCTCATTTGCTTCTTTTTCTTTTCACATTCTCCTTACCAAGCTATACATGGGCAGTTTCATGCGTTCCCACAGAAATCAGGTTGCTGTGTGCACCCATACCTCCCGCTCATTCACCAGTTTGGCTCCTAAGGTTGATTTATTTACAGTTTCCACCCTTCAGTGACAGATACTAATTATTCCTGCATCGAAAGGCCGCTATCAAATTGATTTTCTCGTCGACTTTTCGCCGAGATGCCTAGTCGATGTCCTAAACGACCTTTCTATTGGCTCCTTTTATTGCGGCACCAATATACTTAGAGCGCTGCAGTGGTCCCCTTCTTGGTGATTGTTGATCGAATGCGGCGAACAAATTCTAGGCTCGTTGTCGCCGAACTTCTCTGGAAAGCTTCTGATAGTTTTTATAAGTGCGAAATGAGGAATGTTGAAACTCATTGAGGCAATATTTTAAATTGTAATTCCGCTAGGCTTGTGTATTTTAATTTTTTCCCCATCCATCCGCCACCCTAATATTATCGCTTAAATAATAGCGATTATGCTCGTTAAGCTCTGTGCCCCCTCCTCTACCTTCCTTCCATTTCCTACATTCATCATATTGAGCCGGGAAACTCTTTAGCGCTAATCGCCATGATTTTTATAGCTGTCGGCGATATATTTGCAATAATGAAGGCAATTTCAGTGCACAGCCGGACTCATCTTCGGCAATGAGTGATATTTTCGGAAGACAATTAAGGAAGCAGACTGCACGTGCCAAAGAAAAGGTTGGTTAGACTTGCCTTTGAAATATGTTCTCTCATAGCAGTTAAATATAACGTATAAATGTATCGTCATATGGTTACTGCTTTACTTACCTAAATTCTTAAAATCACATATTGTTGTTTCATTACGTTCGTTGATCGCATTCGATCGTTAGTAATTTAAGTTGTCATTTCAGTTGTTAGAGGGATTGGGCAAAGCGAAAGCCACTCAAGACGATGTATTCGATCAGCACGCAGCGAACCTTGGCAAGCAGAGTAAAGCATGTGATCGCCTACAACGTGATCTCAAGGCATACGGCATTGCACTCAAAGCTATGATACAAGCACAGAAGACACTCAGAGAAACTATAAGGGATTTGTACGAGGCCGATTGGCCTGATAGAGAGCATGTCTGTGCACTGACACAGGTTTGCTTCAGTCTATTTCAGTGGTTTATTCAGCGATCATTTCATTCGTCCGATCGTATCGGGATGCTTTAATCAGGGCGTTTTTTTTAACATAAATACAACCCGTCCCCCTTCCCACAGTGTCGATTTGGAAAAATGACTCGAAATGTTGATGAGGGGCTGTAATTATATGCGTTTTTTGCAGTTTTGCTAATTAAGCTAATCAGTTCGATAAATAACATGTTCCTGTTTTAATTGGTTTGAGCATCCATGCATATACTCTTCAAAAGACTTTCGTTTTCTTACCCGAGCGGTATAAGGGCGGAGGTGCAGTCAAACTTCCAGTTGAAACTGGCAGACCGACAGATGGACAGGTACCACCGCATCGTCACAGGAGGCCTTTTCAGGGAGAATTTTAAAAAATTCATAAAACGTTGTGGATTTATGCGATACAACTAGTTGAATTCCTAAAATATTTATCCTTTATTGTGGATGGGGTGGAGAAGAGTTTATTTGTTTCATCTTCTACAGTTGCGCATAATAAAATATAATTAAGTGGAGGTATGATATTTGGGAATTCATTGACGTTGGCGTTTACCTGAAAGGTTGTGTGATCGTTGAGTTTCTACAGAAGATAGAGAGCTAAATTGCGACCGTTTTAGTTGGTATTAATTCGGACAGGGCGCATTTTAAAATAGTAATTTAATAGGTTCGATGTTTAGAGTACTTAGTAAAGTAAAGAGGAGGGAGGCATGCCCACATAGAGGAAGATGGGGGGGGGGGGGGGGGGGGGTGAAATGATACAGCAAATCGCCGACTTTAGGAACTGCTTTTTTATAACTTCAAAATGCGCGCAAGGTGCGCCTTATACCGAGCATTATTTTTAACAATATGAAGATGATATTCATAAAATAGATTCTAATTTTGACGCTTTCTAGTCTCTCGATCTGCAATGGGATGATTTCGAGAAGGTGGTCAACGAGCAATTAATGGGATCTGTGAATAGCTATATGGCTCAATTCGTTGATTTGAAGGCAAAAGTTGCAAAACGAGGCAGAAAATTAGTCGATTTTGACAGTGCCCGAAATAATTACAACACCATCAAAGCGAGCTCTAAAAAGGTGAAACTTTAAAGAATTTTTCTGGTGTCTCCGATGTTAAATTATTTTGATTGGTATCTTTAAGTTGTTAATTTCATTTAGTCTCTAAATTATTTGGTTGGTATTAGTGTTTTGGTATACATCAAATTGTTCTTTTTTCCACTGTGATCAGGATCAGTTCACTATTGCAAATGAGACAAAAAATAAGGCTTTTTGTAAAATATCTGGATATGATCCTGAATTGTTGCGGTTTTTTCGGCGATTTCTCAAGAAGCCTCTCAGAAGTATGGGGGTGGGGGGAGGGATGGGCAGAGGGGAGGAGAGAGAAAACTACATGTTCATTTTCAAGATAATGGAGAAATTTCTGTCTTTTCGGTTTCGACCACTAATGCAGCTACCCTTTTTAAGGTTGCTGTTATAAATAAAGGTGGAGAAGGCTGTACCTCTTGGAGGTGTCATACCTGTTTAGTCTCTCGCACACCTTAGTCTTAAAGTCGTATGTAAGGATAAGGATAACAATGTATTTTTTACTGATGTAACTAACAAGCAGTGTGTTATCTTTGGCTCAAAAACTGAAATTTTCGAAGGGTCTTAGGTAAGGACAGTTGAGTTAATCGCAGTCGATACGCACTGCTTTAAAAGCGAAGAGGCTATGAAATATTGAGCATTGCAAATTTGTTGGCATATTTGATGTCAGTATCCATTTATCGACTATTTTGATATTAAAAATCTTAATTTCTCTGAGATATAATCCGGCTTTAATATAAGTGTTGATAAAACGAATTGCAGTGTTTAAATAGAAGAAGATCGGCTATCGCTTTTCGAAATAGTTTTTGAAATTCACCTTATAAAATTGAAGTTTGTCTCATTTTAGGGCGATGAGGATCCAAAGGTCATAAAAGCGGCGGCGGATTTGCAGCAGGCGGAAACGATGTATAAAGATTTGAATAAAGAGTTGGTGGACACTCTTCCGGCTACATTTGATAGTCGTATAACCTTTTTTGTCGATACATTGCAAACATTGTTCAACGCCGAAAGTGCAAACCACAACGAATGCGCGAAGGTTTCAGTTTTATATACTCATTTCCAAGATTCTCGAAATTTAATATGACGACGTAAATGTGTGTTTAATCGCGTACTAAGATTGCACGAATTAGTTAAATTGTCGTTGACTTTCAAAGCATTTAATTTAAAATGTTCAGTAAGACATCGTTCAGTGATACTTAGCTTACAGTCTAGTTAGGCAAGTTTTCGCTGAGTCTGTAACATTTAGTGGAGCGGCTACCCAGCTGATTGCATTTCGTCGATCATTTTTGATGTATTCCAAACAGTTTGCCCACTGAGACGGCATTACTGATGGGATTATGTTGTAGAACGCATCTAAGTGTAGCTGTGATGACTTTTGAATCCATTTTATTGAGTGTGGAAAAAACTTTGGTTTTTCAGTTTATCAGGTTATTTCATTTTCCTCACAGCTTCTATTTATCATTTGTGATATGGAGAGGATTTCCTCTTCATTATAATTGGTTTTAAAAATTATTTTCAGTATAATAAAACGTTAGTGACCCATTTGGATAGTTTGGGCAATGCATTTGATACGTTGCGAGTGCCACGACCTGAATCAAGCGAAGTATCGTCGCATCCTCTATCGGATCTGTCGAATGGAGCGACGGATCAAAGTCATCGAGACAGCGTCGTCAGCGCGCCCGTAGGCACTCATAGCCGTCCTTCCCCTCCATTGCCTCCATCTGTGTCATCGCAGGCACGTGCTGCTGCTCCAGCCACCGAAGCGGTCAAGCCAGATAGCACAGAAGAGGAAAAAATACGCAATCAGATGTATCCAGTTCGTTATTTTTATATTATTCAGGTATTTGGGCTGAAGTAGACGAGATGGCTTTCAAGCATCTTTATTTATTTATTTACTTATTATTCATGTTCCTGTTTTCCTATTCATTCATCAATATTTATACCCACAATTATATTTAATAATTCGTCTGTTTAATTCCTGCTGTTCATATATTTATTTATATTGTTGTGGTGGCAAGTGAGAGTTATTTTTTTAATGAAAATACTGTTATAATGTATGGCCGATATGATCAATAAGACATTCGTAGTATAACGTCGGATAGAATTCTTGAAGTTTGTGTCACTAATTGCAGTCGTATAATGGATCGAATATTTCGAAGAATCATCGAGCGCAAATAAATGTGGTCATGGCCAACTTTAGAAGAGGAATTAATGAATGAGTAATTCGCATTTCGATTTCTTTCCCTTTAGATTTTCAAATTTCCCCTAAAGTAAATTATGTGAGAGTGGTAAGATTCATTGAATCATTTTTTATCATTAAATTTCCAATGAATATATCGCATTGATCAGAGTGATCTCACCGAGAAATTGCTAATTGCATATATGCATTGTTAATAATATGAATGTATCGCAAGCTTTTAATGCATATTTTAGAAGCATCGCGTTCGTTCGATAGATCATTGGTGCTGTTGATTTGTTAGAAGAGAAATTTGCTTTGTTTAAATGAGGTAGTTGGAGGTTTGTTAAAGGCGGTCAGCTAATTCACCTCAATAATCTCAGAGGTCTTTTTTTTTCAAAGCAAATATCAAAAATAATTGAGCTCATCGTTTTTGACACAATTACTAGGGATTTTTGCGTCATAGTTAATGATAGAGCATGCAAAATATGTGATACTAAATTAATATCGCTTGTCAAGTAGTGTGCGTAAAATGTCGATGTAAACAGATAGGAAAAATTAATTTAGAAAAGTAAATTATTTGCAGAGGAATTCATATACAGATGTAAACATTAACTATATAACTGATTCACTTGTATTGCAGAGTCTAAATGCGTCACAGGAGTCAGCGGCAGTGAAAGGAGATAAAGAAACAACTCAAACGAAGCCGAAAGCAGTCGAAAAAGATGATGAATCGGCAGAGCGTACGTCGCAAAATCCGTTCGAGGAAAATGCCGATGCTGTATCGACGAACCCATTTGATGAGGTTGAGGAGGAACGACCAGCCACACCAACGGCAAAAACTCGATCGACTGAGGTGAAACAAGGGGCCAACCAAGATCCATCTGAGGCCTCCGAGACGAGAAAGGTGCATTTCTTGTTTTCGTTGTCCCTTTTTCCCTCATTTCTAGTTTCACTCCATCATTCTGGTACGTCATGATTTTTTTAAAGCTGAATACATTATGAAACCCATTTCCTATAGAAAATTGCCCAGACGGAAATAGGTGGTCATGAAAAATTCGGCGCGATACTACAGAAAAAATTCATTGGTTCATATCTCGTTAATTAATATATCTATGGGAAGAGTGCAAGTGTCATCCTCTTTAGCTGTTTATAAGTCTTCAAATGACTTATAAAAATTTAAAAACAGCTATCTTTCATGAAATATTCGTCGACTTAACGTAAGACTACCTCAGAAAGGTATTCGTATCAAAATATAATGCAGCACTGCCTGCATATATATTTGTATGTTTATAAACTTACTTGTATAAGCACCGATTTCTTTTGTAGCCGACATCCTTGCTATTTTGCCGATTTATTGACCTCATCGAATTCTGAACTTGCTTTTCAGTTCGCAAGTTCTTCGTAGGACAGCTGTACTTTTCCAGTAAGTCGATCAGTGGGTGAGATCTGAGGTGATGCTTCCGACTTCTGTGGAACCAAATTTTGAATATGCTATTTACTTATGTGCAAGTAACTCCCGTCTATGTTAGATTTCATTAAAGTCTCATCTATTTTTCAAAAAAATGTTGATGAATAAGCTTTCCGTCCTTATAGGTGAAAGTAAGTTTTTCTTGCAGCTTATAGCTTCAAGTAGTCTATTAATCATTGAGACCTGTGCTTCCTTATTTTGTGAAATGACTATTTCTGTTTGCATATGGTAATTTAAAATTAATAAGTGCCGGCTAGCATAGTTTGTTATGACTCATAAGTGAAGTATATAGAAGGGAATAGTGGAATCCGATACGTGACATTGGCGGCAGAATTTTATATGTTCGTCTTTGTCAGCTGTTATCTGCATTTTCATGTAGTATAACAGGAATGAGTCGATGAATAGCTATAGTAAGTGTTGCCAGCACAACAAAATAATTATACTTCTTTAAAGGAGATGTCGTGACCTTTGATGTTCATCAGATATCCCTTTCATGTGCATGTGAATAAAGATATCGTTAAGGTTATGTATAAGGTACGAGCAACACATCATTATACCGCTGAAGATGTTGACGAATTAACGTTTGACGCAGGGGAAGTGATTGCGGTGCTTGAGTCGAAAGAGGAGGATCTGCTTGATGAGGGATGGCTACTTGGTATAAAGCAATCCGACGGTGTAGAGGGCGTCTTCCCGGCTAATTTTACAAAGCAGATCTGATAATCGAGTGTGTTATAAAGCAGACCTGTGAGTTATACTGCTTAAAATGTTTAGTTTTCTCTTATAGTTTCATTTACCGTTGTGGCATACTGGCTGTATATTTTTTTTACTTACACTGAATAGTTTGTTGAACGAGTTTGGAGTCGATTATATATATGCTTAATTACTTATTTATGTAATGTTTTAGTCGACGATGTTGCTGCTTTATGATTGTTCCACTTAAGGGATTACGTTATCAGTGATCTTCAGCTCATTTTGCAGTGCTTATATTTGGCGACGATGGTAGTTCACTGGAAATGGTGGTGATTTGGGTCACGCATCAGTCAACGCATCGCTGTTCGTTTGAGATGTTTAATTATTGATTTCGATTCGATCAGTGTGGTTATATGACTCGTTCAGTTATGCAGTCTAATGTCTTCAAGGGTCTTACTTTATTTGCATCCGTCTCACCGTTTGATATTATGTTCTTCATGATTTTTATTTTCAGTATTCGATAAAATTTCGGAAATTTTTTCAACGGGTGTGAAGAGCTTCTCCAAAAGAATTCAGAATTTTCTCATCACAGTACAGCTAAAGTTTTTATAAGAAATATTTGATTGGGCAATATGTTAGTCTACCATATAAGCATTTTAATCTTAATCGTTTATCAAATTTATTCTTTAAAAAAAGATTAGAGGAGAAATTTTCCTTCAGAATTCTAATATTAAGGTGAACTGATTGCCAAGATATAGCCTGTTCTGAGCAAATCATCATATGGCACTCATTTCTCTTGACATCCTTGAAGATGTTATCCATAACTCAGTTGATGAGGTAGTGGATAGCTCTATTCGTCGAGTTCTTGGTTCTAACCCCACCTGAATGAATGTTGCGTCGATATTTAATCTTGTTCAGAATTCATCAAGTTGAAGTGTAAGCAGTTAGAGAGACGAGTATCAGAGAGATGTTTTACTGTGATGCGTCGTTTTCTATGCATTTTTCAAAATATGCTTTATTGTTATTAGTTCTTATTACTAAATTAATTAATATTAATATCATTACTATAGTGATAATTATTATTGCTGTTGTTTAACAAAATTACTATTATTACTATTACAGTTACTGTTACACGATTTCTTTTGTTATCGTTCAGTACTGTCCAGAAAGATATGGAACCTTTAAGTAAATATCCTGAAATATGGAACCTTTAAATGTTCTGTCTTTGAGGATATCGTTCATTCTTCATCGATTTGCATGAAGAATTATTGTCTCACTTGAACTTTAATCAGATGATTTATTCAGTATTACTTTTATTGAAATATATTGCATGAAACCATGATGAATATATAAGGGGAGGGGGAGGGAATGGTGTGGTGCAGAAGGTTTCTTTTATAAATTCCGTTTGCTTTTTTATAGGAAGAATTCGCCTGTTGAAATGAATTGTTAAGCTTAAGTTGGAAATTCTTACGTAGAGCGTTTTGCTCATTGCTTTGTTAGAAAAGGCGATTTCTAGGAAATTGAGGAAGAGGAGCGGGGGGAGGATAAATAGATGAACTCGTATGATTAATGCTTTTCTATAAAATGATTTTATGTGATTAGCACTCGAAATATGTTTAGTAGCCGACCGGTCATAGTATTAGTATAGTCGTGTGGTAAGGTTGTGATATTCGCTTTCAAGTTGCCATCATGTAGAGGATTATCAAATATCGCTTTTGCAGTTGCAACGTCTTTTGTGCCTTCATATGCAACACATTTCGCCGATGCTCTTTTCTTATCACTCTTATCGTTGTGATAAGGTGATAAGCGCTATTTAGAGATTATTTTTTGCTTTGATATTGAAACGGATAGCATGCTATAGTTTAATTTACACATAGAAAACGCAAAGATTCTATGCGATAATATTAGCGTAAAAAATTATGAGAAATTCGCATAAGCACAATATAAAGAAGATATGGAGGAGTTCATTGTTTTAATTCACTATTGACAAGTTTAAAAAAAAAGCATTTCCCAAATATGCTATCCATTGTTTTTGCTTCCTATAAGCTTTCCTAGAAATGGAGTTAAGCATATTTTAAGCTGTAATTTTTTTTTTATAAGTTATTTGCTATTAAAGTAGAGAATCTTTTAAATAAATACTTTATTGCATAAGTCAACTGTCACTACAACGAAAGACAATGTGAAAATGGCATCATCTAGAATTAGCTTCGTTCTGTCGTGGATGACAGCAACGTTGAGGGGATTTTCTGCGGAATTCGATCAGTGATATTACACGATCCATTCTATGATCCCATGTTCGAGCTGCCTTATCTGTTTGCATCGATGTGCGGCTAGCTCGTGGGTTCTTTTTTTCTCGACTGCATTGCGTCCCTCGAGAAAATTTGCGTCGATCTGGTAGGAATATAATGCTTTAGAAGTGAATTATCGATGTCTGATTTGTTTTCTTATAAGAGTCGTATGAGCACATCGTTGCATCCAACTTCGTTTTCACTTAATATAAATCATTGTGAATTACTTTTAGTAGCTGACAGTAACTGAAGATTGCCAGGGACAGTTGCTGTTGTCGAGCAGATCCACGAGCAAAACTTAAGCGAGAGGGGATTGAGTATTCTTCCTGCGGGAAGAAAGGGGAAACGGTATGGACGTTCTTTCTGCGTCAACGAGAACGAAGGTTAAAAAGAAAGTTTTATGTTTATGAAAGGAAGATTTGCTCTTAGACAAGCGAACGAGAGCACTTCAGGCGTCTCAACAAAGGCATACAAAATTATTCATTTTTTAGCTCGAGTTCATCCTGACCTTTGACCTCTTTAAGAAATGCTTCCTGCTCCAACCGGATTATTCTGCACACATAATAGGTTGAGGAGGAGAATTCATGAACGATGCGAATGTTTCCGATACTAAAAATCTTTATGCACCAATTTTTTCTAATGGAACTGTCGTTGTGAGCAGAACTTTTGATGTTTCCCATAGGCGTAAGGTTATATGACAATTGAATCGACGATATGACTAATCGTGATAATTCTTGCTTCCTATCATTTAATCAAGCAATGTCACATGTTGCTCATATTTTATGCTTATCAGTTAATAGCATATTATCGTCGATAATTTAAAACATCCCATTAATTCGATTTTATTCTCCTAATAAGGAGACGAGAAGAAGCCGGAATGAAGTGCCGAATGACGATCGGTGTAATCGTTGTGTGAGAAGCAAGTTTTCACGGACAATGACAGCATTCTCGTTGCCTCATCTAGGCGAGCAATGTTCATTAAGAACGTGAATGTACGTGCTCACGTGCAGTGGTCACATGCATGAACAATAAAATTTCTTCGATTTCTTCGACGCTTCGATAAAATTTCTTTCTATGGACATCATCTCCGAAAGAGGGAGGGCATTGTTGTCGACTGTTATCGTCGTATAAGCATCTTCTATGGTGCATCGTTTTTGAGTCGGAGAGGGGCTCGTTGCTTGCGCTGAGTCGACAGCGATATAATACAAGGCGGTGGCCACACTGCTGGAACCAGCTCCGGCTTTGCAGCGCATAAAAGAAGATCTGCAGCATCGCGAATTCAGTGCAGCGTCACGCAATGGACGAGGGGAAAGAGCTCCAACAACGGCAGAGTCTAAAGCCGGTTGCGTTTATCGCCGTCGTTTTCAGCACATTTGCCATCACTTCTGTACTTATTACATTCCCGCTTATTGTCAACTATGTTCAAACATTGGAATCCTCCGTACAAATCGATCTCGATTTCTGCAAGGTAGGTTTTTTGAAATGCTTTATCGAAGCACATTCGATGATAGCAAACAATTAAGATCGGGTTGGCGCATCCAACTTCACATCTTAGCGAGCGTTCTTCCTTCATTTCGACACCGCAGCTGCTTCGCCATTCTTTCTGGATGAAGTGGCTAATTTTCAGGACATTCACTTGTCCTCTCACTCATCTGTCACAAAAATTCATAGGTAACATCGATATTTTGTGAGTACCACATTTTGTCAGCATTATCGCATTTGTGATCACCACGCAATTATCGCATTTTCCCGCTTAGATTAGAAGTTAACCACAAAACTTAGCGTAATCGTTTTCTTAGTTGAACGGCCACTGTCCACAACCACTACTCGATCTCACAGCTGGAGGAGAGGTTTTTATTTCTAGACTTTGTCATCTACCTACCATATCTATACTCTTAAATCGATCCAGAAATAAAATTCGACACAACGTTGATCCTAGCCGAACGATTCGTCAAATATATAGCTTGTATTGTGATTCTCGTTTTGCTCGATCTAAACAAACAATTCAAACGGGATAAAGGAATAGATAAGTAATTGTACTGTTTCCGCCTCGATGATTGCTTGTATGATTGAATCTCTATGCAAACCTGCATTTGTGCGCCTTTCGAAGTTCTTTGCTCGCAAAGCTGAATATGGCTATTTCGCAGTTATGTGTATGTCTTTGATCTCTTGAAGCATCGTTTACATTGATCCTTTGATTAGGGGAGGAGGGAGAGAGGGAAGGAAATTCGTCCATATTACATCTTTTGGACTATAAAAGAATATAATTTCACTTAAAAGATTTAAATGCTCAGCTGAGTTGAATAAATTATGAACACATTAACCGCATTATTTGGATGTCCGAGGGAAATATTTGATGAGAGAAGCAAAATTGGTCAATATCATAGAGAGTTATTTCGCATTGCAAGAAAGATCCCACTATGAGGGACATCTTATATTCACTCAGTTCTCTCATTGAACGTTAAGGGGTAGTTATTGAAGTTTTTTTTTTTGGTGAATTAAGGAGCTGCATTCGTCATTAACCAACTATCTCAGCAATTAACCAATATCAACTCATATCACTGAATGCATAATTAAGGCAAGAGCACGCGATATGTGGAAGGAGATGCTGGATATCGAGATGAGAGGACGTGGTGATTCAGCAAAGCTTGCAAATATTATGATGTCACATCGACGACTGCATAAACGAGATACAATCGCAGATTTCTGGGCAAGAAGGCTTCACGACCAGGAGCTTAGGGATGATCCATATCAGAAGGAAGATTCTTTTGTCGAAGGATTCTCCGGTGGATGTTGCACTTGCCAGAGGGGACCTCCAGGTCCAGCTGGTCCTCCTGGACGCGATGGCGTTGACGGAATAGACGGCGAAATAGGACCCATTGGCCCACCTGGGCCGCCAGCTTCACCGGCACCTGACACTCAGTCGCTGTTCCCACCGCAGTGTCCTTGTGAAGCCGCTCCAGGAGAGCCTGGACCTAAAGGACCACCTGGCCCGAATGGACCACCAGGACCTCCTGGACAGTCCGGTGAAGATGGGAAGCCCGGAGACCAAGGACCACGCGGCCCACCAGGTTTGCCGGGACCTCCTGGACCGGCTGGAAGAGCTGGACCACCTGGGGAACCAGGAGTGTACCGAACTGAGGTTGGACCAGCTGGAAGACCTGGAGCCCCTGGTCGTCCAGGACCTCCCGGTGAGCCAGGGCCTCCTGGTCCAAATGGAGAAGACGGCTCTCCTGGACCGCAAGGACCACCTGGCCCGCCGGGTCCTCCAGGGCAGCCTGGCCAAAATGGACCTGTCGGCCCACCAGGAGAAGCTGGAGAAGCTGGTTCGTTATTTTTTAAAGCTATTTTCTTAAAGACATTAATAATTCTGTTGTTCGATCATAAATTTTGAAAAGCATATATTTTATGTATCGTTGTTGTTGGTCGTTGAGGTTTAGAAGAAGATGTCTTAAAGAAACCTGGAAAACATCAGATTATGTAAGTCCTTTATATTTGTTGTTATGTTTATTGAATAAATGATAGAGAGCACTTATTATTGGATAGATGGCTATAGGCTAGTCTTTATATGAACATAGAGCAAGCGACGAAAAATAGCCTAAGCGCTTAAGCGAGCAATTTTCGCCGAAAATATCGAATCAAATCCGTTCCATTCAAATAGCGATCAGTTAATCAGTACCTTCATTAGTGGAAATGGATTTGATATTAATTATAAACCTTTATAGGTAAGTAATATAAATCTAAAATGGCAAATTGGAGAATATTAAACCATGCATAAGTCATTTGCATAAGTATAACTGAAATTCCTCACCTACCTTAATTTCTTTCCTTAATTGTTATATTTTGCAGGTGCACCAGGAAGCTGCGATCATTGTCCACCAGCTCGACTCGCTCCAGGATATTAAATTTGTAGGTGCACCAGGAAGCTCGATCATTGTCTCGACTCGCTCCAGGAATTACAGACAATTTTATATCAACGTTTCGTCAATAAAAACATTTATGCAACGTTTCTTATTGCAAAATATATATATTCATGCAACATATATTAAATATATTCGATGCGGAAATATTTAATTTTCCAAAGAATCGCTCTTGCGGCAACGTTACCTCAAAGATAATTAAGCGATCCGGGCGATCATTAATCGTCACTTCGAAGTATCCACATATAATATGATTTTTTAATGAAGAGGTGTTGTTAAGAGAACTCGTTTCTAATGACCAAATAGGATCGGCGGCCGATTCGTCGACTCAAGTTTGTCGGTGTAATTACGCATTGTTTCGTTGATATGAGAAAGACTTTCAAGTAATTATGATACGTTCAAACTGGTTTGTGGATTTCTCACCTGTGAATTTACCTCTCTCAAATGTGGATTTTGGAATAGCTTCAATGGATAAAATAAACAACGGAGTTTCTCATCGCTGATATTCTTTTTTATCGTTCCATTTGTTCTTCAGAGTAATTAATATTTTTGGAAGTTCCACGTGGGAGTTTTTTCTCTTTGCGAGACGGCGAAGATGAGAAAATGACAGTCGAATATATTTCATAAATAATCGAATAAAATATACGCTAAATGAGGAAATGACTGCCCTACTTAAGAGTGAATGAATTTCTTAGTGAAATACTTTAAAAAACGAATGATCAATGCACAAATGATCGATGCTAATATTTTTATGCTCTCAAAATTGATAGTTCAATGCGAGAAATAGTACAGTAAGTAATTCCATTGTTGAAGTGATACTCATCAAATCGCCTAGCTCCGGCTTGAGTGATTCCGGAGTCGGAGCTGCTAAATAGAGGAGCCAACAAACGCAGGTACCCGCTTAGACACGTCAGTCCGGGTATGACATTACTAAAACATATGTTTGCAGTAGAATTTGCAAAAAACAGTACTGTAGCAGGTACTTCGAGTTTATTCATTAAGCACTTCCGTAGGACATAAGGATGCAGCGCTGGTCATATTGGATAAACTAACAAGTAGATCTGAGCCCATATTCAATAATGATGATTTATAAATCCCACTTGAATATAATCGGTTACTCATTGCAGAGCGGATTAAAGGGATACTATATGAGATGCTAAATCGGATCCGTTAGCGAATCCTCCTCTCAGAAATGGAAGGTGCATTGATCTCGACCGTTATGGTTATGATCCGCTTGTTCACTCGACTTGTTCATTAGATTTGTTTATACTAGGTTTGGTAGGTCGTTCCCAGCGTTCAATAATGCGACACTCGTGACCTTTTACCTCTTCTTCTACTTCCCTTTATTGTTCCCCTCGATCCCTAGCATTTAACAGCCTATCCCTGTAGCTTTCCATTTTGTATTTTAAATGAAGCTTGACCTCCGAAAGGAGAAGCCCGTGGCGCTAGCAATTCGTAGTGTAAAGTCACTCCACTTGTCCAGGTGGCAAACCCAAAAGTCGAAGGATCCAATGTGTTTGAAAGAAGGAGGACAAGGGTCACGAAGGAGAAGATGGAGTTGGAGGTTTTGCGATGTGAGGTCGAGGTTTATTTGTGCTTTAAAGTTTGAAGGAGGTGCTGCTAAAGGTCGCAGCAGTTTTGTTGTACTATTTGATTAAAGCTAACCGAGAAGGAGTGTTTAATAGACTTCATTTTTCACGTAGACTTCCTGGATATCGTTGATTATCCTGGATTACTCAAGCGTTCTAGAGGTATTTAACTTGCTTCTCGATGGTATTCACAGCAAAATTTCCCATGCACTATCATGTTTGAGGTCGAATCTTGCCTTAAATGCTCTTTTGTGGCTTCATTGCTCTCATATCAGTATATGTGCTATGCGAGTATAACGATAGGTGCAAATGCTGTTTTTCTTTGATATCGTTTTATGCAATCATTATATATTCATAATGCAACCGTTATATTCCTCGTTTAGCATGCAACACCGTTAGTAGGTGTTATGAGTATTCTTATTGTCATCGAGGCGCTCATTTTTCAATTCTATCGCGCCTTAAACGTTAATCCTTAAGGAAATCATACGCGCTGACTTCGACAGTGATTGAAATAATCGAAGCGGTCTATTGAGAGGTGCTGTCGAGAGGAATTTCATTAAAAGAATCAAATTTGAGTAGTCGTCGAACTTTTTGCTTCGTGGCATTCGGAGACTCCGGATTCCGTTCTGCGAAGTCTGTTTAGGAACCGCCGAACTCTGCTGAACGTGGGGATTTATCCGGTCTTTGGAGTTTGGGTGACGATTTGTGCAACGGCACTCTATTTGTGGTAGCAGAAATCATTTGCCTTTTTGATGTAATAGAAAATTTTTGACCAAGTTTCGTGGAATTTCACTCTTGGAGGGTCGGCACATTTAGCGTAATCCTCAAGTTGGAGCCGAGTTTGTTTTTTTTAGAAACTCGAGCGAAGGTCACCTAACTCTTCGAGTTGATTCCACCTCTTCCTTATTCAATTGCCTCTGTAGAGTTCTGTCGTGTTGTTTAAGACCTATTGTAGTGCTTCCCCATGGAGACAGATACATCAATTAAGTGCTTTAGCGACGAGCTGCAGTCGTAGTTGAGATAGACAACCACAGCACCGACCGCGTGAAGTCACGTTTAATTTGCAGGTGATCACAAAGGAGGTGCAATGTTTGACGTCAAATCAGATGCGGGTCTTCTCGAATTCAACACCTTTCTGGCCGATAACGCGTTTGCCACCGGGTAATATTGGAATTATATTGCCCCTTACTGCTTCCTATTGTTAACTTTAGCCCCCTATTGTGTTTTTTTTTAAATTTTCCGAGAGAGAGAGATGAAAACCAATTTAATCATTTGCTTATCAGTCGACTGTGTGGCAGTCCAACTGATATTGGAGACTTGGGTAATGCAGTATGCATTCACTTGCTCTGATAGTTTTTTCTTTCAAACTCTACGCTTTTCTGTTTCAGTAGATCCATTGAACAAGATTGGCATTCAGGAGTGAACGACTCCGGAGTAGAACGTACGACTTAATTAAGCAGTTGGCATAATGAAAGAAGTATGGCTCGCCAAGGTCGCGAATACTGTTGAAAAACGTTTTGTGAGCTCTATTTGGAAAGATAAGAGCTGACTGCTTGTTGAAAATACATCGAGTTAGGTAGATTATTGGGAATAGATTACTATGTGCTCGATCTGTAAATTCATATATATGATGTCTCTTGAGGTGCTTTCATATTCCCTTTATATGGATGCCGTTTTATCCGTTATGTTGGGTTTGTTTAGTTTATTGTTTTCTAAAGATTTCTTTGAGATATTTTTTATTTATGAAATTCCGACTATTTTTGACGAAGAACTTATTGACCATTTTCTGAAGCAATTAAGAAAGCAGAAATGAATATTTCATCGAATAATGTTTGAGTGCTTGGGTTGCAGTAAATACCCAATATGCTTTATGGCATTAATAGAGCCTTCTCGTGCATCGATTTGAAAGAGGCCACCCATCGGAGATGTTTCGTGGTGACTGATGTTTTAGATTCACGTTAGCAGGCGAGGATTCATGCCTTTTCGCTGGTCTCGGAAAGGCGCCCGACGCCAAAAAATACGCGAATGTGGCCCGTTGGTACAAGCATATCGCCAGCTATACCGACGACGAAAGGGCAGCGTAAGCACTTCGCAGTTCACATTTTTATGTCCGATGATGAGGGGATTTGGGGGGAGGAGGAGGGGACGGAATAGTTCATAAGTCAGTTGGATTAGGCTCGAGGGAAAGAGAGGATGAATGTATGGTACTCATCACTTCTTGCTCATAGCATCTATTACTGAACGAAGAATAAGGGGCATATGTGGGGCAGATAATATTTCAGGTGGCCGATACGTTGAATCTAAGTAACAGTCACTAAATTGGGCATTCTTTTGTCTCTGTGGTATGCGGTTAAATGAGATTAAAGAGATCAGAGGGATCAGCGGTTCATAGAGTGGCATATTCCTTGAAGAGTTATTTAGAGCTGAAACACTGACGACTGAGTTGAGTAGGACTCGAGGAATAGCGGACCTGTGGTTGTTCTTCGTTCACCTAGGACCCTTTGCAGACGGTGCTGCAGCTTCCTTCAGCTTAACCATTGGTTTCCACCTCTGATTAGGATGGCAAATCAAAAATTCCTCATTGTTGAGAGTTTTTCGTCGTCTCATTATTTACCTAAGTGCATTTTATTTCTTTGCACATCTGGATCGTTATTATATGCAGATTTGCTTCTTCAGTCTTATTATCGTTCATGTTCATCGGTTAGTTGTCGTGATTATTTCGCAGAATAGCAGCTTCACATGAGGACGTCACCACGTATATGTTTTGCAAGGTTTGCCTCTGCCTCACTTTTTGCACTCCAGCATACACCTGGATGGCTAGAAATGCAGGAAAGAGTTCTTGCAGGAACTTGCTGGTTGATTTTTATCATATTGTGATAATGCGAAGTGGACATGTAATAATATTTTCTTCTGTCCCATACCTTTGATTATCTTTTGCTCTGTATCGCAGTGGAAATGACCGTCACTGACGACTATGTGTTTAGATGCAAGCCTATATATTAAACTTTTAAATGTAGATGAAATCAATTGTTATTTTGGAAAATTTTGTAGATGGGCAGTGGCGAGCGCATCTATCGAGAAGCACGAGAAGAAAGTGGAGGCAGACGAAGATATTGATCTATTCGGATCGGACGACGAAGAGGAGGATGAAGAAAAAGCAAGAATCACCGCTGAACGTCTCAAGGTGACTTCTCCAGGATGGCTCATATTTAGAAGTATCATTTTTTAGTACTAATTCTTAGGTGGTTTGACTGCTACGAGTACTACATATGGAATATATGTCTGATGAGATGTTTTCCTGTCGAAATGAGTGGGTAATTCCACAACGAATTTGGAGATTTTACATAGAATAGTATAAAGAAATTGCAATTGTACAAATATTTTTATGAAATTTGTTTTGCGTCATTTTTGATTATTGATTACTGGTCGGTATTTCAGGCTTTAAACATTGGGCAGCACATTTTAAGTGAAACCCAGCCAAGCAGCGTTTATTTTCTTTTATATGCCTATCCATTTAGAGTATAGAATGCTTTATGGAAAATGATTGCTGCAGACATCTCGCTGTGCAGTTTCAGTGGGAGAAGGCATGAGCGGTATGAGTAGATTCCGTCCCCCAGCGTCGATACAAGTTTTTCGATGAACTGGTCTGTAGTTATGCTTTACATCGAAGGTGATTTTTCGCAAACATAAATTTGCTTAAATGTCTGGTAGTGTTGTTGGGTGCGGCGTGGGAAAAGGAAGGGATTAGAAGTTATCGGAGGTTAACTCCGACGAGAGAAATCTTTAAAGTTTGTCGGTTGGTGTGGACTTTACGATTTTAAGGCTTACGAGGCAAAGAAGGCGAAGAAGCCAGCCGGTATTGCAAAATCGAACATTATCTTCGATGTGAAACCATGGGACGATAGCATCGATGTGGCTGAAATTGAGAAGAAAGTCAGAGGCATCGAAACGGATGGTCTTGTCTGGGGTACCGCCAAAGTGTTACCTATCGCCTATGGGATTAATAAACTTCAGGTAGTCGTGACAGTTATGAATTTCTCATCTTTTAAGGTAAATAGATCACTTCCAGGTAATCGGCGAGCGATTAGAATTTCGATAGCTGCGTTCTTTACGGCTCCGGCAAAATGCAAGATGCTTTAATTAGTTTTTTAAAGGTTCAGTCGGTGAGGGTTACGCTGAAAGAGTCTGTTGATGTACCTAAACTTCTAAGCCACAACATCTCTCGTGGGCACATTTTGGTTAAAAGTGTGCTGTAGTGCGCAGTTGGCAGGCGAATGAGTCGCTTGGATGATGTGTAGCGGTGACAAATTTTTTTGACTCATTCACGGGCATTTTGTTATACGAGTTGCTGCATTAATTATAAGAGATATTGTAGTCAAAAAAGGCGCCCACATTTCTTCAGCCTTTTTACCTTTCCACTAATGAAATTTACCGATCACCTGGTATCGCATGGTCGCCGAATCGGTTCCTTTTTGGTGTCGTGAGATGCTTTGCCCTTACTGACTTTTGCATCTCCCTTCCACATATCCGGTGAGGCACATATTTGTCGCGTTCCATAAATTACCGTAAAGACCAAAACAGGTAATGTCTTGCTTTCCCACTGAATAGTCGGATAGGGAATTGAAGTATTTGAATTCATGAGCTGCTTACTCTTTAGGTTTGACGGTTATTGATTTACCATCGTTTCGAGAATTTCTCCTGCCCTCCCTGTTACCTAAATGTTGGTGAGGTGGGAGAAGAATGTAGAGTCTTCGTGACGTGTGAGATGTTATATTTTGGATGCTATGACGGAAGTGCTTTAAGTAAGAAGTGGGAAAACGAGGGAGAGAATAATTCTGGTTTCATCTCTGATTGTTATTTTCAGATTTGCTGTGTGGTCGAGGATGAGAAGGTTTCGTCGGATTGGCTCGAGGAGCAAATAACCGGCTTCGAAGATCTTGTACAATCGGTCGATGTTGTTGCATTCAATAAAGTCTAGTAATATATCGCCTCTTTGTTCGAATGACCCGAGTTTGCTGTTGGTCAAATAAATTGTTTGCACAACTGTATACTTGACATTTGAAATGTTTCACCTACGTGCTAGTCGAGTTACTTCTAATTGCTGTCACTTGCAAGTATATAGTTCTGAGGCACGCTGAGATGGGAATAGCTCATTTGATTTTGTGTGAGGCAATAGTTGCTGAGAAGAATTGCAAGAACACCAATGAAGAAGGGACAGGGGTCAAGGTGCAAGGTGATGATTGGCATATCTTTTACTGCAACAGAATGCCCATGTGTAACCTCGGCTAAATTTTCCAAAGGGAAACGTTTCGGTTGGATATTTACCAATGGCAGATGGAAGGTGCATCATGTGGCTTCTATATGGGAGGTGTGGCGTAATTCGACAAAATGTCGACTATATTCGTGGAGCGGAATGTAAGCGGAGCTTTCGTATTGTAGGTAAGTATCGTATTGTCGACTGTATCGGCTCAAGACTGAGAAGAATGACGATGCACTCTTATAGCTACATCGCGGGGATGTTAATGCGGCATGCTGGGTACTTACAGTTGGCTAGTAGAAGTAGGATGGCTATTTACGTTTCTTGATCTCCTGTGAAATTTGCAGTTGAGGAAGTGACCTTGCGCTCTAGCGAACATTCTTCTCAGGCAATTTGTGGTGGATTGACGAGTGGCATGAGGGCGATAGATGGGGGTGAAAACGCGTTCGAGCCATTCTCAAATTATGCGCGTGAGTGAGTGGTGTGTTGGGTTCGGTGCTCTTCAGTGTTCGATGTGGTGAGGTCGTGTTGGGCGGTTGTAGTGTTTCTTCGAAGAAGTTGCGTTCCCTAAAGCATTGGGGAGGGTGTTATTTTTATTTTCACATAGTGATGGATATTTCGAAAGTCGGAGAACATCGATCCTGGAAACGAAAGGTCGGGTGTCCACCCGTGGAGGGTAGTAGAAATAGATGGGGAACATTGTGTGGGCTTTATATCCTGGATTCTGGAGTATTCGTGCTTAGGAAAAGCGTCATATAACACTGCATTCTCGGAAAATATAGGTCGGAAGCGATGAATTGCTCACTTATCAGCGCTTCATCTGTATATCTCGAATTTCTTATCTCATTATTTATTTTATCGTTTAGCTCTTTTAAGCCTTTATTATCTTATTTTTTGGATATTTAATCAGTCGCATATTCTGACGTGGGTGAACTCAGTGGCAGTCTTGCAGAGATTGCATATGCGTTTTCTCGTTTTTGACAATTTCATACTTCACTGAGAACATCTCTATGCATAGGGAGAGACTATTTGTTACCTCAATCTTTTCGTTTGGTACAAATGAGGATTAGTTCGATTTTCAGAGCTCTATCTCTTCAGTTGTTATTTTACAGAAAGCAGTAATTCTGGGGCTCGATCTTCTGATTGCAGACATCTTTTACTGTGTTTCTGAAATTCATAGACATTCGTTGAAGAATTTCTGAGAGCAAGCGATGGGAGGGTACCGAATTAAAGAGGGAAAAGCTAATTCGGTGTATGTAAGATTCACCGATGGATAGTTTTTATGCGTTAGGCGATGAAATTCACAATAAAAGAAGCGAATATGAAGAGCAATTTCAGGTTTCGGTTACGCGAGGAGGTTTTCTCGCTAATGGAGGAATATTTCACTCTGTTACAATTTGCTATTTCTCAAGGTAATACATATATCTTGAACGTATTTTTCCATTCTTTTTTTTTTGGAATTTTTATTTATTTATTGAACAATTTGTGTAATTAATTCTATAGATTTTTCAATATCCAGATAGCTATTAATAGAGGGTGTTAGAGAAAAGAGGGGATGGAGGTGGAGGGAGGGAGGGAAGATGAGAAGGCTCAGTGAGTGGGAACGATTCGATTATTCGATATTAATTCAGCATTAAGCGTAGAGTGGCAGCTTACTATTCTCATTTTTCACAACGGTTAGTGCCCTGTATTCCCTATCGAAAAAGTGGTTATCACCATTTCCAAGTTCTATGAAAAAGTCCAGTAATTCTCTGCGAGATTGTAAGTAATATGCTTTTTTATTTTATTGGCCTCAGCTTCTCTTAGTGGTCACTGAAAATTGCGACTTTAGTAAACCTGATACTAGACAATAGAAGAAAATCTCACTTGAAATTGTGAGGGAGGTGGTGCTCGGTAGGACTCTTAGCTAGAAGGCAGTGTTACTGAGGTGTATTTTTGAAATCGGCTTGCCTATATTTGATGAATTTCTGAATGAAACCTGACTGCGACTTAGATATGCTTCTTAGGCGATCCAATGTGTCGGATCATTTGTAATTAGTTCGCTGAGATCTGCAATATTCGAGGATTCAGTTCAATTTTTTAAAGTAAATGTATTGTTTGCAGAGGTCACCGAGACAAAGACAAAGATCTACGCCTACGATCCACTCAAAGAATTAGCGGATCGGCTTAAAGAGAAGCTAAAGGCTTGTGGATGGGATGTTCCAGAGGATCTCTCTCAATATCTGCCGAATGCGCCATCCACCAGCGATACGAAACGTGGCGTCGATGTTGCGATTGATACAAGAATACAGTATTCCGCAATGCTTACACTTATACTCAATAAGGTTTTGCATTTGCTTAATTATTATCGCCGATTGGGAAAGTGAGGGCTCAATTTGAACACTGAGGTTTATCCGATAATCACTACCGTTGTAAGTTTAGAATAATATGCCGAAAGAAGAGAGAGCGAATAGTCGGAGAAAAGGAATAATATAGGATCAAAGTTCTATCGTGCTGAGGAAATATGGCGGCTTTTCAGCTGGACGGGTATGTTGGGATTACTGTTTAATTGTCGTAGAAAGAAATATAAAAGATGATATAAATAATGGTATAAAGTGGTGCAAATTTGGTACAGAAATGAAGTAAATATGACTTCGAAAGTTGCTTATTTGCGTTTCTGTTATCCACCGGGATTTCGTTACTCAATTTTGGTTCGATTTCTTCGATTAGAAAGGGAAAATTGAGACATATAATGCTTTGATAAACGCTTCAATGCGTTATGATAGGACAGTTGTCATTATCCTTTCACATAAAATATTTTGGCCTTTGAGGTGAATTGACATAGTTGTTTTGGCATCATGTGTTATAAATAAATAAGGCAAGCTTGAATATTAAAACATTTTCATTAACTAAAGAGTTAATGTGATATTTATTCATGCTTTAGCTCTATGAAATGTACACTTTTATATTTTGTGATTTGGAGCTTTCTTCGGCGATAAAGCAGTCGGCTGGAAATGGTGCGGAGTCGACGACTTTGCTTTCGATTGAGAGGATCGCGTCGATTACGAGTGCATTGCAGTTCTATATACCCACTGCAGTGTTACCATACCTCGATGAAGGTAATTTGTCTAAAGCATTTCAACTTATTCTTTTTGATTTATGCGAAAAGAGGGGAAAGGCCATTTGCTTGATTTTTATTTATTAGGGCTTCGTGAAGCTCGTTGTGATTGTCGTGAGGTTGGGAATTTTCGGTTCGATTCATTGACCAATGATGGCAAACGTCTGGCTAAGGTGGTTTTCTTTCGTACATTTTTTTAGTGACAGGATGATTATTCCATTTTCACTTCCATAAAGGTAGTTTGCACTGATAATTATTCAGTGTAATAATTCAGTTGATTATTTTTGGTGCAGGTGAAAGTTTGAGGAATGCTGCAGTAGGTAATTGGTCTGTATTTAAATTCCTATAACCAGCCTTCATAGCGTTGCTTTATTGGTCACGAGGTCCACAAGATTCGAGGTGATCGCAGTTTAACAACATCTAGTCAAATAGCCGATGTAAATTTGCTGCAAAGGTTTATCTAGTTTGGAGATTCCTCACGTATCGTTCGGATATCACAGTGAAATATCCTTTAGGGTTTGCTAGATCCAGGTCGTTGGTTTTTAGATTTGGCACTTCGGCGCACTACGATTTTTCGGTAATCCCCACTAACCACCTCCTTTTTCGCATATTTTCGTCTATAAGAGATGTGATGCATCTGTGGCGCATTTGAGTGGTCAGAAAACTCGAGTCGTCCTGTCCTCCCATCCTTCCATTCAATGCAGTCTTCTTTCATGAGGTTACCACATGTTCTTATTACGAGTTGAAGATATCTCCTTTGACCATAGTATATAATTAAGCAACTGATTTTTTAATTTTAGGTGTTGGTGTTGCCGTTGAAATGCGTTCGAAAATTATTAAGTATTGGCAACCGATTCGAGATGACGACGATTTCAGAAGGAAACAGGTTGATGCATTGAATTTTTCTTAGACAACGTTCTCCTTTGATTTAAGTCCAAAGCAGGAACTCGTAGCACAGAGGTTTTTTCGATTGCATAAATTTTTCTGCAGAGAGTTTTACGCATGTTACCTCGAGGTTTGAGGGAGTTTGTATTGTGGATATTTGGATCGATTTTGAAGTATTGTCCATAAATCACTCTTCTCTCCTCACACCTCCCAGTTTTAACACTCCCTGGATCTGCGGTAATGACCAGAGAACTTTTTGTATGAGGTGATCTGTGGATCAGCAAAAATCCTCACTTCTGGAGCCACCCCCCCCCCCCCCCCCCCCTCTCCCGAATCAGCAATAGATTTGTTCTCATGATCAGCCAGCACTCATTTTTTGGATTTCAAGCGTCAAACCTAGTGAATTACGTAGCAAAAAAGGAGAAGGCCGTCCGGCGCTGTTTCAGAGGGGAAAGGGAGCAGTAAAAAGAGGTAGTTGAGACTTTCTGTCGCAAACTCTTGAACGGTGTAGGTTTTTGCCGGCAACTTCGATAGTTTTGAAAAGAGAAGTGGATGTTTCGGCATGCAACTTGCTTGCATCGAAATATGTGATGTCAATGGGAAGTTGTGAATAACGCATTGTCGGTTTGGAGAGGGGGAGGGGGAGATAGGGTAAGGATAGGCAGACGATTCTTTCAAGCACTCATTACTTCCCGAATCATCTTAATTCACGTCACCAATGAGTAAATGGCTCTATCTCGATAACAGGTGCACTGCTTCAGCGTGTTAATAGATAGATGGCTCCAACTCGATGATAAGCTGGAGATGGCTCAGAATTTTTGTAGTCTTGCGGGGAGAATAATTCAGGGTCTTAAACCTTTCGAATGTTCAAAAGTAAAGACTCCTAATCAAGATCTTATGGTTCGCATGGTGTTCCTGAGGTTCCATGAGAGTTCGCTGTAAAATTGGCCTCAGCCCTGATATAGTTTCACTGAACTATTTTATTGATTCATTCAGCATTTTATTCCTGTTTTTTTACAGCATTCTGTTTTGCAATATCACGCAAAATCTCGTTGATTTATTTTCAGTTATTGAGTGCGGCAGTGACATTTACGAGATTAACGGAGTGCTGCGTTCAGATCAAGCAGCTGATTGTTGCGAAGTTTATCGCCGATTATATTGCTCTCAATGAACAGGTTGTGCTCTTCGTTTTGGAGATTACGTTGTCGAACTCCACCTACCCCCTCTCCATTCATTCTGCTTTCAGTTTTTCAAAATAACCAATGTGGGGTGGGGAGGAAGGGAGGGGACTTATGTTTTTGAGAGTTATGTGTTTCACTGTGGAAGCTTAATAACGAATAAGGTCTCGACGTGGCGGAGTGTGTGACAAAATTTTTGCTGAAAGAGAGATATTTTTGAAGGGAAACAGTGGAGGATTAATCCGAAATATGCATTTATTGGGAGAGTTATTCGAATTTTGTTGTGGCGATTTCTATTCGAATGCAAAAATTGACGAAAGCGGAGTTTTTAAATTTTTCCATTCAAGAGGCCGTAAAATTTCTGTCTATCTTAGACTCTGTTGAATTTTTGGTCCGACTTTATTGGCTGTTGGCCGATGAAATGATTGGAAATGTTTGACGCTATCTGGCTAGTTTACGTCTTTGAAAAAAATTTTTGTGAACAAGAACGTTCTGATTGCATCTGCTCTATTCGAGGGTTATATGGCTTCCTGAGAATGTGTAGACGCTAATCATTCTTACTTCAAGTTACTCAAGATATCTTGCTACCTAGGTTTTCTGGAGCCTGAGTTTGTCCCATGCGCAATGTGATGGAAACTTATTGAAGTCTAAATAATATTAAAGAAATCGTGTTCCCATCTAGCCTCATATTTTCCCGACTTGGTCTCCATTAGCCTGTTTGTCATGTTTTTACTAAAACTGCCTTCAAGGTGATATAACTTGGACTTTTTTCCATCGGCAAAGGACGTAAAAAGCTGATGAATTGAAATGAATACGCTCCTTCATTAAACAGTGTGATACTAAAACAAGAGGGTTGAGGGATTCGTTGAGTATTTCTCAAGCAGTAGCATCAGGTCTTCTAAAATGATTTAATGAATTTTTCCCCTTAATAAAGAAAAACATTTGGTGGAGGTGACGTCCATCTGTCACTTTATTTTGTGTGTAGAATATATTGCACCAGCCTGAGTAAAATTAAACGATGACTGCTTTGATTTATCTTTGACGTCGATTCGTAAATGAAGGACCTCTATCGCTTAGTTTCTAATTCCTTCATCTTTTATCATCAGCCTTCGTTGATCATTTGTGCTATTAAAAGATATTATTAATTGTTCTTTGAGTTTAGTTGCTACGATTGAACGAGACGTCGATGAAACAGCGATATGAAGCGTTCATTCTACGGGAAGTTCGCAGGTAAAAATTTGTAAAATGCTGTTTAAGTTGTTCTCAGATTTCCTGCGCCTTAGGAAAGGGGGGAAAGGAAAGAATATAAAAATTAGAGAAAAGGTGAGGATGGGGGAATGGATGATGAGCTGTTCTCTGTTGATCAGAGTGTGGGTTTTAGCAGTTTCTAAGTTGTTAAAGATGTGCCTCAGGTAACTGAATCTGTAGAGCTTCTCCAAAATACACTAATGTAGTAGTTGTTCTCTGATTGGTTTTTTGTATTTCAGGTCATATTTGATGCATCAGCTGTTCTTCATAATGAGTCCACTTGGTAGCACGCAGAATAAGAGTAAACCACCTCCGTGGTTAACGGTAATATTTTCACAAGTTTTGCCTCATCCTTAATGGCAATTTTTAATAACTGAAGTGGAGTTACTTTAGTCTAATTATGATAATAGTGTCACGAGGATGAAATCCTTTCTTCCTGGGAGTGAAAATAAGCATTAAGAAACATTGGAATAATAGTTCTCTCTTTTCGGAAATGTCAAAAGTTTTCGGGGATATTTGCAAAAATCTTCATAGTGGAATTTAACTAAATTCATTTTGCAATTGTGGAACTGATCTATTCGAATGAATTTTTATTTTTGATTAGAAATATCGGAAATGAAGGTTCATCCATTTTTTTTTTTATTGCTTTCACATCGTTTCTTCTACAGTTGTTTTAATATGCAATTTATTATAATTTGGGCCAACACCTTCTGAAAGTCTTTGAAGTAATCAATGGGAGGAAAAAACCACAAAAATGGACTCACATCAGAGATCTCGATTTTCAAGATTCATTTTGAGGCGCTCGAGCCTAAGTTAGTGCTACTGTGGTGATCGCCCTTTTTAAGCGTTAAAATAATGTGAGAACGGAAACAACGAACGGCGTAAAGGATGGTACGTAAAATGATTTAGTGCTTAAAGCTTAAATTGAAAAGTTACATACTGAAGATTCCACTTACGTACGGCATCTTTACTGCATAGTTTTGTTTATTTTGCCCCAATTGTTCGTTATTTTGCTTGATGGAAGTGTCAGTGGTTGAATGTTGACTGTGTAATGTTCAGCTGGCATTAGGTCGTCGTCTATCGGAAATGATAATAGAAGCGGATGGTATCGCAAATTTGGCGACTGCTCTCACACAAGGTTACATTTTGAATTATTCGCTACTCAAGGTAATTTGGACAAATTCATTTGACGCAATTGCTGAAATCATAAAGTTAAAAGGAAGAAAACTTGCAGAAGTTCAAGTTCTTTACCATTATTCAATTCATAGTTCTATGCGTATTTTAGCGGGTGGTAGTTTTTCATATTGTAGACAGATTTTCGAGTGCTTAAAAGAAGCAAATTTGCCTCTAGTGTTATTTTTTCCGCCTGTGGGATATGTTGTTTTCAAATATTAAGAGATATGATACTTGTTTAATTGATCCTAGGTGAGTTGCTGAAGGAATATTTGTTGAACATAGTCTTAAAAACATCTATTTTTGACGACGTCTTTTAGACCTCATCGATCATAAAGAAAATGCTACTGTTTTAGAAGGTGTCACATACTTCGAGAATTGGGCATTTGTGCGATCGTTAGCTGATGTGATCTCAAGACGACCGAACTTTTTGAAGGAGGGTGATAGTCGTCGAACACTCTATCATGCGAATATTTTGAAACAGTTCATTGCTGTTATGCAGGTAATTTGGTATACTTTGGTTCACTAAGCATCTCATAGTGAACCGCTGGGATAGGTATCACCTCCCTTAATGCATGGAGTAGAGCTGTAGATGAAAAATGAAAGTTTTCGATTGGAGAAGTTTCATTAAACTGAGGTGAATTACGTGACTGTATTGTTGATGTTTCCGTCGTGAAAGTTGTCGGCAGCTGCTGCATGCTTATCTGTTGATGCTGATTGTTCATCTCGTTTGTCTGAGATCTCCTTCGATGGGAAATCTGTTTTCCTTCATGAATGTAATCCACAATGTTTTCTTTTGTTTCGTTATGTCTACATTGAAAAGAGTTATGCAAGTCTATCTGCGGTAATGGTAAGGCATTGCAAATGAAAGAACATCGCGGTGGGCATAGGGATCTTTCGAATACGACGATAGGAGATGAGGAAGCGAGGGGATGGCATATTCTCACACAGTCTGATGATTGAACGGTCGTGTTTAGATTTAATCAGATATCCTGCTTTTGTTGATTACGTAATTATCAGTATTGTTTCAGACGCATCCAGCTGCACCAAAGCTCGCGCCATGGTTCGCAGCGAGTGTAGAAATGATCGCTGCATTCGTGCCTCGAACCGTCGCGATCTGTTTCACAGATAGCCTTTTGCATCCTTGGGAGGTGAGGATTCGTGTGTCACATTTCCTCATTATTATGTTTATTTCCCTGGTGTACTGTTCCTTGGGAATGTTTCTGTGCTCCTTTATTTTTTATTTTTTGCATTTGTGTTACCGGAGATGGTGGGGCTTCTATTCTTTGTTCGATAAAAGAAGGGCTGTTTATAGGTAGGCCTTATTAGGGGTTTGTTTTCTCATTCATTATTCTCCTTTGATAGAGTTCATGCATGCGTATTATCATTCATAGCTACCTGCGGGTGGTGTCATTTTGTTACTTCATTGTTTTGAAGATGATGCACTTTAAGACTTTGAAAACAAGCTGTCATTTCGGAATTCCTTCGGTTTTTCGTAGTTGCGAACTTTCGATGTGTTTATCAGTTCTTCGTCATGACAGTCTCACCTTGAACACGCTTCTCTCTGCTTTTGTGTAGAGGTTTTATGCAACACAGCGTCGTATTATTTGTTCGATTGTGAATGGGTTCTCGTTTCTTGAAGGTTTTATGTCATCAGAATAAAAAGTTAATGCCATGGAACGAAGGGTGGACGAGACGATTGGATGATTCTTTGAATGTCCTCTTGTACTATGTCCGTGGTACGTCACCGGCATCAAGTATGCAAGGAATCGAGCGAATGATTAAGGTAGATCATAATTTTTTTTTTTTCTAAAGGTACACATTATGCGCCAGATTGATTGGTTAGTGGCAAACTGGGAATGAACGAGTAATCAAGGAAATCTTAATGAGAATGCTGTCATATATATACATAGACGAATTGTAATAAATTTAAACACGCGATCATATAGCACTGAAATGCGAATAGAAGAGAAAAAGAACGAATTCTCTTTTGTGGAATACTTCCGCTGTGCATTCTGAGGATATCTATATAGGTGAGCTGAATGAATGTTTTCGATCGTTCCGTAACCACGACTCGTTGAGTGCCACGAAGTTTTTGCCAGAGCATATGATATCATCTGGATGCTTTTGTTTGAATATTGTGTTTTATAGTTGTTTCCTCTATGGCTATCACTCTATGGAAGTGCGTTTTCTTCGATGGAGGAAATAGCTGACGTTGAACGTCAAAATATGTGCGTTGCATTTACCGATGATCTGTGTTGTCTCATTACTCGTATGGTTAAGGATCCTTTTTTCGAATCGGATGCTCAGAAGGTAACCTTTCTCTTGACTGTCACTTGAGAGTGAATGTTGGATTACTTTCAGGTATGTATTTAAGTTCGGATTTTTTGTAACATTCAATTTTTTTTTTTAATAACGTGATGAATTTTACTGCAGCGGTTGCAAAAAAGATTGGCTGTTCAAGTTTTATTTGCATAACGGCATGTTAGGAACTGATATTGTCGATGTGGGTCGAACTCATAGAGATAGATCCATCTTTAAAAAACATGACAGTAGGGCGGGAAAAGTACCATTAATTCGTGTTTGAAGTGAACATTATATGTACATTCTGTACACATATATATATGTGTGGAATGTGTACAAAGATTTAGTTATTTCAGGCGAAATTTCTGGTTGCTCAGTTGGCTGCAAAAGACGTTCACATGTACGTCGAATTTGCCTTCAAAGTAAGCTCTTTTCGCACGTTGTTAAATGCCTTGTGTTCCTTCTCACATTCATGCTTTCGCAGAGTCTTTCCATCAGTTCTCATCTGCTGCAACGAAGTGGATCGACCATACTTTCTGAGGATATCTCCATTGCCAATATGTTTAGTTTTCATGTGGTAGGATGAGTGATAACGTCGTAGCGAACTATTCGGATACAGTTAGAGGGATTTGTAGTTTAGGCGGCTCCCAAAAATGTGCTGGTCGAGTAATTTACCCATTCGTAGATCGAAAATCGAATATGGTTCTTTTTTTAAAGCAGTTATTCCTACATCGGTATTTGGGCAAGAAGATGAAATGCAAGGGCATTGCTTCTTAGAGCTGTGATCGTCATAAGAGGCATGGATAGCTGAAGTGCGCAGTTGGTTATTGTTTATTTAGTTCCTCATTTATTTTTTTTTAATTTTAATTTTTGCATAGATGAAGCATATAAGTTATGCGTAAACTGAGCTGGACTTTGTTATCAATACATTGTTGTATCGTTGACTCAAGAAAGGTAAACTGCTCAGTGTTTGCAATTGACTTGGGGAGGATGAAGGGGAGGGTCCATGCTTGTCGGAAATAGAGATGTTTTTTGGATGGCAGTAAGAAAGGGGGCCGTTCATTCTTTAGCAGTCTGTTTCAGTGTATGGATTAATTTTTTTGAATTTTGCCGAGCATTTCTAAGTTAACATTAAGAAACATCCTTTTAAATTGCCCGTTATTTAAATGGTATGTTTGGTTGAGGCTTCGATCGTCGAATTGAGCTCCTCAAATGAACTGGGAGGTGATAACAGAAGATTGAAGTATGAGTTTGTACGCATTCGTGCGCTACCCGATGACAATTTGGAATTCACCAAAGCGCGAATGTTCGAAAATAGAGTCACTGCCATTGTTCATTTGCTCAAGGTTATTTTGCTGTTTTTTTTTTCCATTTAGTGATGAACTTGAATATATTTTTGCGTTATAAAGACTTCACTGTTGTTGCAACATATGCAGTCGCAAAATGTTTCACATTTCGTTTGCCTTTTATATTGCAGTTGAAAAAGCAGCAATTCAGATTCCTTCTGGCAACTGAATACTAACTTCTCACCATGGTGCTCGGTAAAGTTGTTCGTAAAGCTCACTTCTCGGCAGAAATTTTCAGTACAGATCATTGCTGTCCGAGCGAGGCAAGGATTTGTTTAGTCTTTTTTATTTCCGTTACAGATGTGTGCGTATAGGTGAGAACCTGTGATTTATAGGCTTTGGATAAAAATACTGCGGAAGAATTGACGTTGAAAGTTCTTTCTGAATGTGTATTGGTTTCGCGTGGTGGGTATAGTGTCGATGATGAGGAGGAAGACGAGGATCGATTTGTTTCCATCGAAGAACACGATCACATATCGGCGCATATTCAAGTTGTGTATTTTTTCTTTCAAAGTTTCTTCAGCTGCTGATATCTTCACATTACGCATCCAGCTATAAGGTAGAGTGCTTTGTGAGTAGTTCTAAAAAAAGTTGTCGTTGACACTCCACGAACAGACTAAGCGAAATTCTTGTGCATAATCTGCGTACGAGCTCGCATACCCTATACGAATTCGAGCACTGATAAGGTACAGCGGACTTCATAAACTTCAACTTATTGTGGAGACCTTTCGGCTTATCTCGGGTGGCTTAGAAAATTTGTGGCATAGTTTAGCGGCGTTATAATCAGTAATTCTGACTAGCATCGTTGACTTGAGTGAAAAAGCCTCTCGCTTCGTTTGTCATGTCTTAGGGAAGTTTATCGCCCGTCGAAGATCAGCATTTCTATTTCCAAAAGCTGTAATGTATATCACCGTACCATTTTGATGCAGGTATATGATCATTGAATGCGACTTATGTTGAAGTATTCAAACATGGTTTTACTTTCATCATATTACTGTGACTGGGAGTTGTAACGCCTAGAATTTTGAAGACTCTTAGCTGTTGGGAAGTTGCGGGTTGAACGGGTGCTCATATGTATGGACGCATAGGTCAGAAATGGGGTCACGAAATTATAGAACGTTCCGGAAACCTTCGCAAAGACCACTCATAAAATGTTTATCACGTTTAGTTATGTATACTGTTGTGTTGAAAGAGGGAAATGAGTTTATAAATGCGATATGTTGCTTGCGATAAATCCTTCACTTTAGAAAGAAAACTACGGCGCTGCATTCACAGTTGATTCTTCCTCGTGGATTTTATAACATTCTTGATGAGATAGCAAGGAATTGACCGAGGAGTGGTGTGTTTTAAGCGTTTTACTGGTATTCAGGAAAGGGGGACGAAATTATGTTTAATCTGAAAACGGTCTTCAAATCCGTCGGTTGCAAGGTCTATAACAGAAGGGGACTTTCATAAGGGTAAGGATTCGGGTACATCCTTTGAGAAATATTATTCGAGCATTATTTACTGTAGTGTTTTTTAGATCGAATGCGGGTCCAATATCTGATGGGATGTCTCTGCGGTCTGTTGCCCGAGTTTGGTCTGCGTTCTGAAGAAGCGTTTACATGTGTCATCGATGTGGCTGAGGTTTGACTATTGGCTAATGACGTAGAATCAACTTTTCTCTAATCTTTCATTTGGGTATTAGCGTTTCGTTGCCAGTTCAGTAATTGGCCACGTTGCACTCCAGTGGTTTAAGGGAATCGGTATATGGTTTTTTGTTTTCACTTCGGCTGTATTGCATACAGCTCGTTGAGTCGTTCACTTGAGAGCAGCGTCGGTTATTTTTTGTCTGCAGACATTCACCGGAAGCATGCAGAGGACGAATCATGATTTCCTCCCTGTGTGTTTGATACTTTCTACATCTGTTCTTCCTCTCGCTTGTTTCAAAAGTTATTGTGGGAAATGTCAGTGTATGTTGTGTCATGCTTGGAAATTCGAAATTGGTGGGGAACTTCTGTAAGCGAAATTTACCTCTGTGATAGAAGAGTATCCAGTGGATCAAATTATAGGTAGTACTGGAGTCGACGAACGAAAAATTGGAAGCACTTCAGATGAAAACAGATGTTGATATTGAAGCCAGGCTGACAGGAGAAGAGGCGGAATTGGCGGACGTGCAGATGAAATCTGTGGAGATGGCGGTGGCACTCGCAGGCGCTGTAGTTATGAGCGCGTCCGAAAGCGCTAAGGTTTAGTTTTGAGGAGCTAATTTCACACTTTATATGCTGGAGGTGCATGATTGTAGATAAGATTGCTGTATCGGTTCTTTATCTCATTTTAGTTGCTTTTTCCGTGTGGTCGGCAAAAATTAGGCGGTGAATTAGTTGTGAATTAAGATGCTTAGGGACATATTTCCAAATTAAAATTAGTTAGTGGATTGAAAAGAAGAGAGGGGAAGATCACAAGAATGAGATGATGGGATAGTCGTATAGGTTTGGCCGAGATCTTTTGTCGCGTTTTAGTATGCTATGTATCGGCGTTGTTCATAAGGAGGTATAATACTCGTTGCAAATATGCAATTTCAGAAGATAAGAAGAATATATGTTCTGAATTACAGTCATCAAGATTATATCCTTCGACGCTACAGGGAGCCGATTTAATTGCTTTTTTTTATAAAGTTCGGTTAAATGAAACGCCATTTGAATATTCTGCTGGGGGAGGTTTCAAAGGTTCTTGGATTTTATCATTGTGGAAATGTGAAAAGTGGTTATTTTTTACGTATGTTTACCTGTGCTTTCTTATTCATCAGCTCATTTGCATATTGTGTTGTAAGGATATATCATATAATATTTATCATGCTGTAACACAATAATCAGTCTAATTGCTGTAATGGAATCCTAACAAATTAGTTAATATATAAGAATAAATATAATATTAATGTGCAGTATTCAGTTGTTATTTTAGGTAAAAGCATCGCTGTCATCGCTGGGAGCTATAATGCAAAAGTTTTGTGTTCTGGTGAAGCGGATGGATGATGCGGAAAGGGAGAGATTTTCAGTCGCTTTCGAAAGCGCTGAGAAAATGATCGATATCTTAAAGTGTGCCACTATCGAAATACCTGATCGGGGTATAGTAGAGAGCGATAATTCGGCAAGGTTGGTTCATTAAATCTTTCTAGCAGATATCGGTTTTTTTGTTTGATATATCGATTTCTTTTGCATATCACTCAGTTTCTTGTTGATTTATTGGCTTTTGAGATCAATTTTTCTTTAGTTTTCTTCAGTTAATTCTTTTACTTCATTGGCAATTTTAATTACTGTTTCATTTATTATTTTTGATGTTTATAGTTCAAGGGAAGAGTATCGCATTAATTAAATAATATGAACAAAAGTAACATTATTTGTTTTATTATGTTAGGGGTTGATTTTGCTCTTAATTATTGCATCGTTGTGGCCTACATGCGTCTGGGCAAATGCCCAATGCGAGAAGAGTGGGTAATGTTGGGAACAGAAGGCAGCTACTCAAACTTTATCGTTGTGGAGATGTCTTCATATTTGGGCTGTAGTTTCTTAACCTCCTTCATTTGATTTAAATTCTTTTAATCAAACTTTATTCTAATGACATAAACCATCAGTTTAGTGGTAGTATTTATTCATCATATACCACTCTTCCATGTGGTCTAGTGAATGTGTGCTGTATAGTGATGAGGCTATTAACCAAGCGAAAGGGCTCATTTTATTTGAGTCGATATTACTAGCAAATGAAAATGAACCTTTAAAAAATTAGCCATCGCGAGGAATGTGACCGCGCAAATCGAGTTTATTCTCTGACACAGTAGACCTCACTTTATCGTTTCGTTTTGTCTGTTTTTAGATCAGAAGCTTTCTGAATGGACTTGGATCATTTAACATAATTGTCTATAAGCCATACTATCCAATTCACGTCCTTGCTCCTGCTTGAAAGCGCGTTGTTGTACAGTTTCGGTTATGTTTGCTTCTCTCGTTTCTGCTTTCCTCGTCTTCGATCGAACTTAACTTCGTTTTTAGAGATTTTTAAGTGCTATAAACCCTCCTCTCCTCTAATATGCTTGCCATAAAGGCAAAATTGTATGGATCTGTGGGCTTTTAGGCGATGTCGGATGGTTTTTAAGATACATTAATAACGTAGGATCGATGCTTTTCTTTTCAATATGGGTTTTTAGTGTTTTTAGGAGGATAAATTTATGATAATTTGCAGTGCACGAGCAGGATCGAAATTACGTGAAATGAATGTGGATAAATTCGAGCAGATTATTCAAGGAATGAACGATGAGGCGGAGGCGGTGAGGGGTCACGCACTCATCGAACTTGCCAGATGTATCCGAAAACGAGATCGCCCTATATTAGAAGCTGTTGAGAGGCACACTGGAATCATGGATCTTATAATGAGTAATCCTCGTGAATTGTTTTATTCTGTGGGTGACGAAAGATCCTATAAAGTGCTTTTGATGAAGGATGCAGCTTATAGATATTTGTAATTATACTAAACGTATATCCATTGTTTGGTACTGTTCTCACTCCTTAGTGTTTTTTTTAGTGGGAGGAAGGGAGGGATGACGAAGAGGGAGAATGAAGTTGCTCCCTTCCTTTGTCTTTTCGGCTCATTTTTGTTTAATATTCGATTATTTGTTGGGTTGAGATGTTGAAGAAATTGGACTCATCATCTGAGCATATTTTATGCGTAAGACGCCGCAGTATGACGGCCTCTTCACTGATTTATTCAAATCTGCTTGGATGTTCTACTCCGATTGTCAAAAGAAAATTTTCGTCATTATAATTGGTTAGTTATTTCGTATCCTTTTGCAGAGAAGGTAGCCGACAACGATTCCTATGTATATCTGACAGCGATCAGGGCAATGGCCGAATTAGCATATTGGAAACGAAACTATTTCGATTCAATGGTCGAATTTTTTATTGGGTCTAATGGCAAGCTGAGTGCAGTTCTCGGTGAAATGCAATGTTAGTATATTTTCGATATCATGAATTTATGCTTTTGTTAGTAGGACATGAAATATTGCCGGGATCATTGATCTTGCCAAGAATTCATTAGATTGGGCTTATTAAATGGCAAGTGGAAAATTGTATCTGTGGACCGGGACCGAATTCGTGATGTTTTGTTTTCTGCCGTAGAAATTAATTGCCTCGACCACCTGATCGGTAAGCGAAAAGTCGTTGCTCCTATGCTTTACTTCCATTTGTCACCCAGGCTTGTTGAGAATGCCAGTTCTTCTTTATTGCGTTTTATTGGAAATATTGAATCGACGTGAAATGAATTCCTCTTTCAAGTGAGATTTTGCTCGTTTGTCTATGTAGAGCATAGTACGACGGCATCATACCAACATGCATCTTTGTGCGTATCCAGCTTCGAATCGTTGAGGGTTGAATTGTAAAATTTTGCGAGTACGCTAACGGGGGCCAATCTTTTTCGTCATTTGCCATATCGGATCGCCGACGTCAGAAGAGAAGATATGCATCCAAAAATGTCCAGAAATTGCACTGCTTTTATACCTGTCGGATTTTCCATTTATACTGGTAGCTTTCCGTGGGATTTCTTTTGCATTACCGAGCCGGTTAAAATCTGAAGGCATTATTCCGCATTTACGACGTTATTTCAACTTATGTGTAGGAAGCAAGTTTTCCGCACATTTAGAGGGCTTATTTTTCCAATAGAACAGCGCCCTGAGAAATACCGACCCTGTTTTCAAGCGAGAAGTAAATTTGAATTTGCCTTTTTTTTCGTCTGTTACTGGGATCTGTGTCACCGGATAGTGAGGGGACAATTCAGTGGTAACGATTGTCCAACTGAGAGAGAGACTATGCAGTGCCTGGTTTCTCAGTTATTGTACACCTAGAGATAACGTGTGCCAGTGATACAGCTGGTAGATTGATAACGCTAGTGATATTTTATGACATGTTACTCTTCTTGTTCGTATTGATATATGATGAAATTTTTAGGTGAGGAACTTGACCCAGTGAAGCGAGAAGATTTTCTTTTGATACAACGCGTTAAAGTTGGCGAAGCGCTTGGCAAAGTTTGTAAAGCACTGGGTATGTAATGGATTTTTATCATTTTTGATTTGTATCGCCCATCTAGCTAGCTAAAAGAGAGCTGAGGAAAAAGGGTTTGGGGAAGGAGTAGTGAAACACAAAGGAATGACTCCTGGGAGTGTACCAGTCATATGTAGCTATCTTCTGCATTGAATATTAGTCGCAGTAAAGCAAAGGTTCTTACCTTGCAATGCCCCACTTGTACATCTGGTTTCGTTGTTGTGCTAAATGAGGTGATTCACTCGTCGGTAGGAATGTTGAGTGGCATTTGATGGGTGGCATGGTTGATTGCAGGTGATATGGCTCCTTATAACTTCGACCGCTTAATCGACCCATTAATGTCTCTAATGATGCATGCGAGTGATGAGCAGCTGAAAGCATCATGTGTTTGTGCGATCGCCGATCTGGTGGTTGCGTGTCGTGGCCGCAAAATTGCGAAACATCTCAACGAGGTAGGCTTATTAGTGCGCGGGATGTGCCATAAGAAAAGGAAGAAGCGTGCTGCCGAAAAGGGGCAGTGGGGGAGGGGATGAGAAATATGAAACGGTGGTGTTTGTGTTTATCGTGACTAGAGTGCCAATATGCAGTGCGTTTGCTTTGCGAAAATTTCGATGGCGGAAGGTAATTTGCCAGCTTGGTATATTTAAACATTAGAGTTCCACAAGATTATATTTGCAAGTGATATCCTATAACATAGCAAAATCGCATTTTTGAGTTCAAATCAATTTTTGATTAATGGAAAATTCTTTCATTTTGTTGACATTTCTCTATGGAGAATTTTGGTTATAAGCAAAGGAGAGGTAAACTTCAAAAAGTTTATCTGTATTTGTATAAGAAGGAAAAATTGTTGATGAAAGAACAGAGGACACAAGTTTGCAGTAGTTTTGGACATTGTGGAACAAATATGTGAAACAGTAAGGTGTTCGATGAGGAAGAAGCACTGGATTCGTAACTTTGTGGACTTTTTCCTGAATTTTAATGGAATATTTGTTCCATTTATCCATAATGGTAAATAATTTTAGCAGTCCATTGCACTGCATTTGTTAATTCCTTTTAGCCTTTTGTTTATCAGAGTGGTGGTGCCGTTCTAAAAAATATCTCAGCGTCTAAAATCGTGACGACTAGTCACATTAGGGGGTCAAAACGTCACCGTCGGGATTCCTTGGCACCTGATCGGCGGTACCAGAAATCGCACCTCAGCTTTGATTGTCTTTTTAGAGTGAACGTTTTCCTACACGTGTGAGAGTACCCATAAAATAGGGTGAATAAGCTTTGAAATTATTGGTCACGGTTTCTCTTAAGAAACTGACAAAAGGGACGGCCTTTCTGTTCCATCCCAAAGTCTGCCAGTTTCGTTGCTTCCGACTGCATCATTCTCATCATATCTGCCCTCATCTTTCTCGTGTCATTGTCCTGCGTTTTCCGGCCTCTATTTTCGGTTTTTCACTCCAGAACGGATTTGTTATATTTCTTGTTTTTCCTGAAATGAGTGCTTATAGTTTATGGCGTAGGACGGTTCTGAAAAAGTTGGGTTTCAGATGCTTTTGATGGTTGAACAGTTGTTGAGTGCAGCGAAGGAGTCGCTTCTGCGGCGTGCGGCATTGGTTCTTTTGCGTGCTATTATTGTTTCATTCGACACATCAATTCTAAAAGTTTGCTTTTCGTTTTTATGAAGTCTGTAAGAAGCACCCACAGTTGCGAGGGTAAAATTTTGCCTAGCACAGTATTAAAATAAGGAATTCGATGATTATTTGTCAGTGAGGTAATTTAGTTGATGATCGAAGGTAATAGTTGATGTAAAACGAATTAAAAATAGAAGTTCTGATGTGCAATTAAATATGCTGGGATTCTAGAGAAATGATCAGTGGCCCGATAGATGCTGCACTGTTGCCGGCGGTTTAATAGACCTACCTAAACGGGGTGAATTTAAATCCATTTAAAGAAACGTGTTGTTATTTTAGAGTGTTTTGACAGTACCCTTATGGAATATTTCATTTTATATTCATTCAAAGTGCAGCATGAAGTGTTTGAGGTTGTGTAGGTATATCGATTTGTTTAAGGGTCTGTCGTCTCATCTTCGTAATCTGAATAGACATTTACGACATTTGTTGATTATGGATCGCGATGATGGCGTACGTTTATTGGCTGAATTATGTCTTCTGGATATCAAAGAGCAAATGGATAACGCAATTAGAGATGTCGAGAATTCAGTGGTTAAACGAATTCGCCTAACATAGATAAATGCTACTGAATGTTTCTTGGTTTATATGTATTTGTTTAGTGGTATCTTTATTTTGATGGAACAGTCAGATGAATTGAATTCTAAGGGAAAGTATGGCCTCCCACGATGGGATTATATACGCTCTTGAAGGCTGTTTTGAATTCGAATGGTGGTCACTATGGAGGATAGTAGATATCTTTTATATGAACGAAACTTTAATTTGGTGATCTAAGGGTGCCATAGTTCGGTCAGATAAACACAACATGGGGGGAGGGGAGGGTATAATTTTATATCGTAATTTATAAAGAATTGGAATAGGGATGGAAGCGATCTCTTTATCTTTTCATGTTGAGAGGAACTTTCTTGGTTGGAATCTCAAAATATATACAGAAATCTGGCATAAAACCGGCACAGGGATATTTCAGTTAAATTTGGGGACTTTGTAGCGTGGAAGGTTTTGTCTTATTTAATTAGCTTGCCGTGACACGTCCGATGCAGCACTGGGGCGACATTTCATGACATCCGAAAGTTCAGGCTTATGTCCTTGTGTCATTCTCACCACTTTTCCGAACTTTCAGATTCAACCTATCCTTTCATCCTTGGAATGTACCCTTTCGGATGGATACTATACCTTGAGTATCCAGTTTGTGAAAGTGGGATCCTTTACGTTCAATCTAAGTCTAATACAAAGATGCTGTCGGATTTTGGGTGGATAGCGTTTTCTTATCGCACGGGTATAGTTCCGTTTGTAAGTTGTTAATTCGAGAGTGTTTCGCTGTTAAACACCGATATCTTTTGGTTAGCAGAAGTACGATGCAGATTCTCGACGATGCAGGAACCTGGAGAGTGCTAGTTTCGAAGCGAAATGAAGTGGAAGCTGGAATGTAGATGTTTGTATTGAGCACTTTTTGAAGTAGTTTCAGTTTAAGTGCTGTAAAGATATAGGTTTGTTCTAGGAACCTTTAAGTTTTACGGGTCTGTGCAGAAATTTCCTGTCATTTCAGTCGTTCAATGAGGTCCTCTGGCGTACCTGGAGTCGTGAGTTCTTTATCGTAGTCGTCATGATTAGCAGGGAAAGGGGGGGGGGGACTATGGGATGATTCTGGTTTTCGTACTGTTGATTATCTCAGTGTTTAGTGCTTTAACTTTGGATGCCTTTGCGATTTCTTTTTTTGATTATATATATATGATGTGCCTCTCTTACAAAATGTACTCCTTTATTATTGTTGAGGTTTTATATTGGCACTGACCATTTCCCCAATAAAGGGATATTGAACAGTTCGTTTCACAGCTTTTTTATCTATATTCTGTTGGTCATCATCGTTTTTTGGTTATTATTTTAACTGCGCCTTGATGCGTCACTAATTTTGGCAATAGTTTCTTTATCTCATAATCAGGGATCACTTATTTTTCTCTAAAATGTCGTGAGAGACATTCAGAGGTTGGAATTTGTGTGTGTGGGAGATGATCGCCTTTGTTACGAAGAAATCTCGAGTCGAGGCGGTGCGTTACTCTCTCCTACTACTGTCTAACCGAAGTAGCTACGAGTTTCCGAACTTTTCGAAGATTACTTGTGACGAGATGGTAAGGAAATGAGAAATAGGAGTATCGTGCTAATAAATACTTTAAAATATTTGATATTTTGCTTACTATATAACATTTTATAACATTATGGAAGAAGAACCCCGCTGCAATTACCTCTTCATTTAGGGAGGTGAGTGGGTTCACCATTTATAGCGCTAATCCGTCTTTGGTCTTTGAAATATTCAGTCATTATCATACTAAGTTTCTACGCTAACATGAGATGGCAGGATAATGCAATCTAAAAGTTTCTTATTCCTGGAATGAATGCGGATCCAGGTAAGGGTTTCGACAGGTAACTGATGTGATTCAGCGAGGATAAATTTGCGCTAATAGAGGCCAGCAGAAGATGAATATCATAATGAAACATTTATTAGTTAAGCAAATAATATGAGGGTTCATGTTTGCAATGTTGCAGAATCTGAAAGAGATGACGGTGCAAATTCATGGAGGTTCAACTCAGGTGGATAGCATCGATCGCGTTATTTCGTCGGTCGTTCGAAGGTTCCCTAACATCTGTATCAGTATGGAACTTCATGCGAGCAGCAGTGATGAAGTGAAGTCTTTTTGAAATATTTTAATCTGAAGTTTATTTTTTTCGCAAGAGACATTCAACTGATCGATTATCTGATGAAATAACTCTCAGCTGTGCTAATATAACGGCTTAGATGATGGTCATGATTATCGCTGCGCAGTTCATTACCCCTGAAATGTTATTATCGGATAGATCGTCGATGGCTGCCGATGCGACGGTTCTGTTGTCGTCAATTCGGCTTCGTGTCACATTAGCACCATTCAATGGGGAGGAATTAAGACGAATAATCTGGTCGAGTGGCTGAAGTGGCACGTAAATTGATCGCCATTTTTAATGAGGTTGTTGCTGCAGATGCAAAAATTAGACAACATTCCAAAAGGATGCTAACATCAACGTAAGCCTCTAGACCTGCCTCTAAACGTTCACTTGTTTTTTTTTTTTTTTTACTGCAAATTAGCTATCCATCGTATTCATCTGAAGAGAACCCCAGGAGCGTCAGTTCTTCACTAATTCTATATAAGTGAATATATTTAAGGTGAAGAGAGGAGATTGGGGGCGGTACCGTGATTTTGTATATAAAATACATGGGGGATTTTTCGGATAATTGTGCTGCTGTGATGAAATATGTATATGCTCATAGTGTGATTAGTTAGCATAGGAACCTGAGGTGTTCAGTCTTGCTAGTGGGACTTCTGCTCAAGCTTGAAATTCAGTTTTTCGGGATCGACGAGAGGCAACTGCAGTAATTTTTTTTTTCAATATTATCAAACGACCATAGCGAAGATATTATGTTCAGTAGTAATGCATGTGCAGAGTGGCAGTTGAATTTTAGTGATCTATTTCGTGCGTGTGAACGATTAGAGTACGTACCCGATTTTAAGGATAACATTGCTATTTTAGGTGGACTAAGGGTATTACGTTGTGCGTCTTTCGATTTCGTGACACTGCTGTCGCAGATTATTTCCGACCTTCTGTCAGTAAGCAGAGAACAACTGGAATACCGTTTAAATCTACGCATGACTTCCGTATCGGCTGAACAGGAACATTTTACTTGTGGGCTTGCCCAAGGTGAAAGTATCGAAACAAACGGATGCACAAAGGTAGGTAACAGTGATGTTGTTGCACTTGTGCGTGCTTAAATCGTTTTTGTTTCTAGGATCGAGATGAAGCAGTTTAACACCTAGGGTTGAAAGTTGGAGCACTTGTCTAGTTATTTGGAACAAAGCTCTGATTATATTGAGGAGTATTGAAGATTTCTCATTTCTGAAAAGAGGGGATGAAATTTGTTGGCACACCTGATGATATTTGGCAAGAGTAGTTTTGCTGTTTAAGTAGAGTATGAACATCTGACTGGATAAATTTCTTATTTTCTCGCTTCGGTTGAAGTGCAAGTAATCGGTCACTCAAGATAATTTTTCCTTTTAATTGAGTAACAAAATTCGTTTATTCTAGGTAAGAGAGTCGACTCGATGTTCGGAATAAATTCTCTTGCTAAATGCGGACTTTTTTGCCGGGAGAGGATGAGGAGGAGGGGAAGTGAAAGCTTTTTAAGAGTTTGCAAAGCGAAATTTTAGACAACGTGGTTACTGAGTAAGTGAGTGAATATTTTGCAGTAAGCGTTCATTATTGGATGTAATGCGCGACGTTTGTCAGTTAATGGAACGAACTGCTGTATGTATTGATCGTAACGAGCCTGTATTGTTGGTCGGTGAAACGGGTATTGTAAAGAGACCAGTTATGCAGTCGGTAGCCGCTCACGCGAATGACATCCTTCGAGTGGTAAACCTCACAGCATTTTGATTCCTGTGATCATCTCATCAGCGGGTTAGTACCTTATTGTTTCGAATTCTTCACTTACACATCTTACGTTGCTTTGAAATTTCGAATTTTGTATAATTTTTAGTTCTCATCCATGAACTTACTGGAAAAGAAGTCGAAGTAAAAGGGCCCGAGCTTGCACCGGAGATATTCTGAAAACCACTGGAATGTGGTTTTGACGTAATCACATGGCACGTGCCATCAGCTCTTGTAGAACCAAATAATATTGACGTAACTTAGGTGGAGAGGAGGTATGAGATTGAGGTGAGTAGGCAAACAAAGCATTTTGTTTTGCGTCTTAAGAGCAGTATCATCTAATGATGTTTCGAGTTCGTGGGGGTATGGGGTGAAGATAATGGACATCCGCGGCAATAGATCATTTTTCATTGGATTTCGATTAGGAAGGACATCTCGCTGTTTTGTTTTCTTTTTTTTTCCAGTTAGCGATCTGCAAATTTGGTAGCAACGTGAAGATGCTGAGTGATTTCTGTGCCTATGCAGATGTCTCTCTTGGAGGACTCTTCTCACCGAGCTGACCTTCATGCAAGACAAGACAGATCTCGTTAATTTATTGAACGTCAGCAGAAAGGTTTGTTTTGATTTCTAGAAGCCAAATAATTATTATTGGATGCCCACAAGTAAAAGAGAGAGTGGAGAAGGAGTTGACCAGAAGAGCGCTCTAAGGACCGTAGAAGAAATCAGTTCTGTTCGCTATTTCTCATAGTTTGAAACATTTACTATCCACTGATTTGCCTTGCTGAAGGTTTTTATTGTTTTGCTCAGTTTTATTTATGCCAACTTAAAGATAATTATAAGAAGTCGTCTTATTATTCGTAATTTTTTATGATTAGTGGGCAGTCATGAATACATATGGATGTATTATCCTACTGGTTGATTATCTTATTGAAGTATTGAATATTTTCATGCGATAGTCTCAATTAACGTGCTTTATTGTGCAGTAGTGAAGTACGGATCGCAGTCGCCCTAGATAGCAATGCTGTATCTCCATACGGCGCAAATCAAAGAAGATTTCAGTTTTCAGCCGCGTTTGCTCAAATCATCATGGGCTGATCAGGAAGTATGGTCTGAATATGTGTCGGCGGTGTTTCAGAGAATACGCCGCAGACGTCGGATTTAAAAAGGTCTTTTCGATTGTCTTTATTTTCGAAATGACTCTGCTTGGCTTGACTTTCTTGTCGCGTTTTATGACTACAGTTTGAAATTTCATCTCCCACTTCCCCACCCGATTCTACACACTGACTATAGGCAACTTTAGGCAAGATAAGATTTCCCTTTGGCTTCCGTGTTCACCTTACAGTCGTTATAGTATCCGTCTGTCACTTGCTGAAGTTAGTTCTAAATATGCGGATATCTGTGCACCTGGGTTAATCCTGTGAAGTAGCCCCACTTTTTGATGGTTTTTTTAGTTTATTAGCGATGAAAGGACCATATAGAATCTCCAGTCTTTTCGTTATCCGTGGCAGGGAATTTGCGAGTCGTTTTGGCTTGAATCGCCGTTTGGCACTAGCCGGTCTATGGGACCTCTTCACTGCTTTGGTAGGTTTGAGGAACATATCTGTTACGTTTAGTATATCTTGGAGATTATATATTCTTGGTTGCAAATTGTTTTCCTTTTATTGAGAGCGGCATTGAAGGTTGTGAAAAGAATTTCAGTTGGACTGAAGGCGAGCGTGTTCACTGTGGAGGATGCGACCGTTACGATCACTTGCTGTTGGCATTGTTCTATATTGAAAAATAAATGTTGTTTTGTTTGTGCTTATCATTGTCTTATGTCTACATTCTCAGCAATCATCGGTGCGATCCATTCTGGCACTTATTTCGAGCACGTTTTCTCATACGGAATTTATGCGGGTCCTCGCATCAGCAGAATATTGCACCTCGAGTAGCTCGTGATCCGGTGATGTGAACGGCGGAAGTGTACAGGTTTGAATAGTGAATGGCCGATACTGGTCGACTTTCATGCGGTGCTTGATCTGGGTTACATGAAGAGTGTCAGAGATTGGGTTTGAAGTAATGAGGTATATAACTGCGGGGATCCCGCTCATCACCACCGATATTATTGGAAATATCTGAAGTACGCAAGATATGTTGAAAGATGCAGCTGTATATGCGTTCGCGCTTCCTCGACAGATTTCCGTTGTTAAGTCCTCAGCAGAATTTTCTGGCACAACTTCGTGGTTTCTGGGTGGGGGTCAGATGGATGCACGTTTGAATAACAATGAAGGGGGAGTGAAAGGTGGGAGTCTTGAACTTCATTTTGGGAAATGGATCGATTTGTTGGAGAACGCGAGTATCCAAGGACGACATTTAAAAAAAGTTGTTTAAAATTGCCTAATTGCTAGGACGGTTGGGATGCACTTATGAACGAAGGGACGCAGGACAGGATGGGAAAATATGACGGGAGACGTGGGTCGCCTGCGGTGTAGGTAACCAGTATTGTTGCTTGTTATGTGTGCAGAGCGAGGAGCAGAGGTCGGGTTTTTAAAGGCAAAGAATAAAGGTAGGATGACAGAGGTAGGATTGAGGTAGACTTTAACGATGTTGTAAGTATAGGTTCTTGAAGCTACTGGAATGAGCTTATAACGATGCGGTCACTTATGGAGATGAAGCACTTCTGTGTAATCTGCTTGTACACTTTGCCGTGAAGAGGTGGCGAGTAGACCATCCATTGAAGTGTTTATTGTCTATGATGCAGTCTGGAAGCAGTTAGTGGATTCTGGAAATCGTCGAGGTGCTATTGTTCGGTTACGGAGATGGTTGCTGCATATCATTTGTTGAAATAGGAGGAGTTACCACCCATCGTCCACTTTCAGTCACTATTAGCTGGTAGTGTGCTTTAATGAATTTTTGAGGCTTATCCACCAAAGATTGTATGGTCAGTTAAGATGCAGTGCTACGCGCAAGTCAAGGAATAGATGGTAATGAACTGAGCGGCAGACGAGTCCTTCTATTTAGTTATGAGAGGAAAGGAGTCTAATTTGTAAGTAAGTAATATGGAGAATGTTTTCTCGGAGGGGGAATAGTAGCCATGGTGACCTGAAAAGAGGGGGAATGTGGTAAATGATTGGGTGGGGGAAATGATAGCTTCGCAATATTTAAGGGTAACTTATTGTATTTTTTTTCAGCATTGTGTTGCAGTAAATGGTAGTTTTTTTTTTAAGAAAATTGGCTGTGTCGTGTTTGAGAAACATTAACTCGGTATAGTAGCCCATGGGTTTATAATCAGACTGAGGATACTGTAGAGAAAGGATTTTCGTTAATTGCGATCTGTTCGCATTGGAAGTGATAACAATAGAGAACTGAGAGTAGCGCATAATTTGTTGGATAGAAGTTGATGGAGTGAATGATTTTTGTGTTTGAAAGTTCCCTTTTTCTCGAATCACCTATCTGAATTCTCAGTTTTGCTTACTTTGCATGGCGATAATCAATTTCCGCATACGAATATTTGTTTGTCCAACGGCTTCTTTGGATATATCGGATAACTCTTTATGAGGTTTAACGGTAATATTGAGTAATAAATAAGTAACCATAGAACATATGGGAATTCTAATTAGCAGATGCATCTTTATTGTTTTGTTTTGACAGCTCAGCAGCGTTAAAGGTGTTGTCTGTCTTGGCTGTGTTATGTTCCTCTAACGGAAAGAGAGGCAATGAAATTGCGTATAAACCTTTGTGGAGTTTATAGTAAAGCAGTTGAGTGGTTTGCAGCTATAATTGTCGGTATTGAAGGTGTTATTTACCCGTAAGGGTCTGACAGCGAGGAGACGTTTCTTCATAGCGGTGAATTCGAGGCCACCGTTCACTATACGAACCTCACTTCTCACATTAAATGTTCGTTTCTGTGTTCAGTGTTTGCATTGCATTTTTCATAATATTGCATTTTTCTCGCAATGTTCTTTTCTCATTTCTCATGTTGCATCACCTAAATACATGCAAAATGTATCTCACTTATTCGAAATTCTCCGTTAACCTTAGAAGCTGTCAATCCGCTTACGCCACCGAAATGAAATCTTTAGCCTGGAATCAATGAACGGATTATATTCGAAGTCGTTTTTGCTTAAAAATAGTGTCTATTTCTTGGAAAATTCAGCGAATTTTTTTAAATTGAGTCTTTAAGAGTGCACAATAGACATAATTGAAAGAATGTGATGATGGAAGCGATCTTCGGGCGAGAATAGATGGAAGCGACCTATACGTTTACGATGAGATCAATTTAAGGCTACGACGATTAGCGCTTCAAAATTCGAACATTTCACCAGGCTTTGATCCAAATTTCCATCTTCTTTTCTTTTCAGGTCAACGAATCCCTCCCCAATATGGGTAAAAGCTGACGGCGAAATGATTCTAAAAAGTACTCCCCTCTATTTTAATAGGTCAATATTAATGTAATTTCATTGCAGTGCTTTTCCCTCTCCTTTGTTCTCCACCTAAAATACCTAAAAAGAACAACAACGAATATTTTGAATTACATAATACGCGTTTTAGAATTGATGAGAAAATTCTCCAATCATTTCGATGGATTTAATAATTTTTACATTAGAGGGAAACTGAGTGAAATAATTCATTTTATTCGTGAACAGTTTTGAACGAAATATTTCTTCATAGTGCCATCAATAATTATCCGTTTGGATCAGCAATGTGGACACATTCCTCGGATCTTCAGTCAGTTTGTTCGCTAGTTAATCACGAGGCATTTAAGGCTTCAATTTACAATAATAACGCCTACATTCATCAGACAAGCTTTCATTTAAATGTACGTCTTCATAATGACGCCAAGGTTAGTATGCAAGCCAAAGTGTTTTCAGCATATATTCGAAGAGATGAACAAACAAACAAACAGAGACGGAACCGCACAAAATGCAATTAAGTGGCAGATTTTCAACATGAAAACGATCTCTATTAATCAAAAGGCAATAACAACCCCAATCGATGATCAAATGCGAAGAAACTAGAAGAAAAATGCATAAAGCTCATTTCACCATTGAAACGTAGAATTGCCCAAAGGAAATTCAGTAATGTATCAGTAAATCTCGAGGAAGTGCTCCTTTCATTGAACACCTATTAAGAATTAATTTTTTAATTAAGTCCGTTCCCCAAAACAACAAATTTAAATCCAGGATCCTCAGAAAAGCTCAAAAAACCGAAATATATTTATACTTTGTAACGTATAATTATGCAAAAGTGACCAACCTGTTTACTACCGGCGAACATGAAGAGATCAGCCATTTCGACAGTGATATGTAAGTCAATTGCCTGAGGATGCAAATTTGTTATGCAAAACACAATCGGTATGGCAGTGCGTACGATACACTGCGTTGTGCATACACGTGCATTTAACACGATTGGAGCACGTTTTGGACGAGCAACACCGGCATCCAGATACGACATAACCCATGACTGAGGTTTATCCACACTGAAATCCACACAGACACGTTTTCTCTTGATCTACTCAATTGACAGCCATGTAAGCACAATCGGATCCTACATGTGCATAGCTAGTTACTTGCATATTTCGTATAGCTATTTAAATAGAACTTCTGCAGGGGAGATGCGAAATACCGACCTCCAGTCAGCTCTCGAGCTTACAACTTGAAAACTTCAAATGAGGAGTCCCAGTTTTCGCTCCGACGATCAGATCATTCAATCCGATACACTTTCCAATACCTTAAAAAGAGTATATAATATAAAAGAAAAGAAGAAAGAATGAAGATTCTCGCAGCAAATTCATACTTTTAGCACAGCTATTCTTTTTTGCAAATCAAAGGGGGAATAATCTAATCGGCAAAAGTCGCTTACGTTGCCCACTTTATGGAAATTTGTCCGAGTGAACACTCCTCCAAGTCATCACTATCCACAATGCGCATACATGAGCAAACGCTGAGCACATCACCTTCAGCATATCGTTCGCCTTCCTCTAGAAAAAGTCATATATTCATTCTGAGCTAAACAGGTACTAAACAGACATACCTGAGAACACTTATGCTTATCACACTTTTATCAATGATAAAATCTGACGACAAATGAGGCTGCAACAAACCATTCTTTCGAACAAATGCTCAAACAGTATGGAATTAATGAACTTTTGAATTTTCTGAGGAGATTACTTGCAGTTTAACTCATTTCTTATTGAATTAAAGTAAAACGAGCATTTAACTGACTAAGTAGATCGTCAAGAACTTATAATTTTGAAGAGTTTGCACGGCTTATCTATAGCCACGGATAAATAATATTCCCACCTTTCCATAAACGAATCCCAAATTTTACCCTCACTTACTTCCTTTGTAAAGTTCAAATCTTTCTTGAATTATTTGTGCACAGCCAATAACCTCTTTTGTGCAGCCAGGTATATGATAATACCTCCTACTGTAAGTGGATTTTTGACAACTTTGTCATCAGAAGGGCTCATTTCCAGCGAATCTGCAATCTTGCCGATCTTGATACGAATCAGTACAATGGAAGGAAAACAGCTCTCAAATTCTCAAAGGTGAATGTGACTAAATTGGCCAGTCTTACAGAAATATTACAGCCAACAGATCTGCATATACCCATGTTCCATACGCAAAATAGGTAAAAATATATGTGCCTGCGTAAGTATAATTATTTAGGATTCCTTTAACACAGCTAATAATTGCAACAAGCTCAGAGATAGGCAAATGGGTGTTCTGAGGACGTTCAGTAATGTGTAAATATTCTCCAACTAGTGGAAGCATTAAGCCATATTTGCAACTCCGAGGTTTACACCACCCAATGCAATTTCCTAGCACTGAAGTGTAATATGAAGGAATAGAAACTGTCGATACTTCATTCCTTCGTTTTATAAAGGACGCGTTTTCATAAAGGCTACTGGGCTGGTGTTTAGTGACATCGGCTGCGTGCTTTAGTACCCACAATTGTTTAGTTTTTGATATTAGCCAATGTTGGGATCACATAAAAATCCAGTAGTTTGGTATGAACAGTGGAAGTCCCTTAAACTTTAGAGTAAACAGAGACATTCAGCGGGTAAAATTGGGGCACGGGTGAATTTCTTTCTTGAAAAACATAGAGCCCTGGCAATACAAATCCCTATGAACATGCACCCGTGTGAACATCCAATATCACCCTAACAGATGAAGAAATAAGATGGAAAATTTTTCGCCCTGTAGCACGTATTAACATAGGCACGGCAAGCCAAGGATGGATTAGGAGATCGTATCTTTCTGCGAATTGAGTTTTTGCAGACCACAGAGAAACTTTATTATTTCTTCATTTATTGCTGCCAGTGCTACGGATGTTCGATCCTGGCTTCTGAAACATTAGTGTATAATGTTCTTTGTGATGCTAAAAGTTTCACGATAGGTTTACGTCGGCTCTCTCTTTGCCTAAATTTTAGATCCGCAAATGTAGGAATAATCCAGGGAGATGATAAGAAGGAATTTTCTTTATTCACTTGAAAACGTTGTGGTATTTCTAGGGATTTCCGGAAATCTTGCATCTAGGTGCCGAAAATCTTTCGCAGATTTTTCCAGTGAATTTCTCCTCTGTCGAACGAAATTCAAAGTTTTCTCTCGAACGTCATATGTGGATTATAAATGTAAATATTCTCCCGCTAACACTTTTCTCTGCTAAGCGATTCAAAAATTTGATAGCAGTAATGTTATGAATGTTTGCATGCTCGTGGCAAAATGGTGAATTTTTCCACTGCGCAGTGTTGCATCCCACATTCTTTTGTATAGAGATCGGTGGTATATATCGCTAATTTACAAACAGAACTCTTACTGAAGTGATTGCTTATCATCTCATTTCGGCGTTATTAGTGCAGTGCTGTTCTGTTCTGCCCCCGTTTATCACTCAATAATTCCACTTGTTAATAATTAACTTTGTCAGTGGTTAACCATATTTTTTAAAGATCATTTCACCTAAAGAGTTGGAAAATTGAGACAGTCGGGCAGTTGGACAATTGGCCTAGAAGTTTCGGCGTCGAATCTGTCATCCTTATTGCTGCTCACTCCGTCTCAAACATTTTTTGAACGATTAAATCGCGAGAGGTGGAATTGCTGAGTGCGATGCGTAATGAGTGCGCGAATTAGGTGTGCGTGAAGTAGGCTGAATTTTTAGTTACCATCTGAGATAAAACTGTGTGATTGCTGCCACCTTTTAGCTGCCACTGCTAGTATCGGAATGTGCTCTCGATAGGAATCGATGCAGTTGTGCCTATTGCGACATTAAATTTTATGATATGTAGGCATGCTGCGATATTCTGGCAAGCTGCAAATATTTCGCTTTAGAAATATTGCTGAGATTTCGATCATTGTCGTTCTTATTTGTTTGTAATATCATGTCATAATTTCGCTAAATTATTTATAATTTTTAAAAGACTAATTGATATCCCTCCCATCCCCTCCCCTCCTCCCCCTCCCATCGAATTAGGTCATAAAGAATGATATTTTACGTTTCCCTCTGAATCGCATTCAGCGAGTGGGAACTTGCCGGTGAATCGCCGCTAACTTTACAAATTGCACCTTTCATAGATAATGTTGCACGTGGTGTGATCTTTGTGCTCAAAAACGAGTTTTACTGCATCTTTCGGCACTGTTTTAGCAATGGGAGATTTTTTCATATGGAGTGAAATTTTCGTAATAATTAAATTAGTTATTATCGTTTTCTATGGCATTCTTTAAGTTATTAAACTCATAATCTCAAAGGAGTAGGTGATGTTATGGCGCTTTAAATTCCTTTGATGCACTTTATAATATAGTTTAGGTGAGTACTAGTAAGCGTAGATCTCGAAGTAGTACGAGCATAGAAAGTGACAAAATTTCATGACGAATTCATCGCTTCGAAAATTATGTTCCTATTATTTAGCGCTCTTGCAAGTGGAGTCGTAATTATCGGTTTATAAAGCTACCTCTCATATTATCATCCTCTTATTAGTGTATTATCATCTTGGCGCTCAGCTATTATCGTTTGTTATCAGTTTCTCGGTTCTTCGTTTTAGTAGTCACTTTTTTCAATTTCTGAAGTTCAATTTTTAGACGTTATTTCTCCCGATCTCGATCGCCGTCGTTTAATTTTATAGGCTCGTTGTTGGCAGTGAAATTTTACGGGATCACTGATTGCCAATAGTAAATCTCTTTATTGAGATAAGAAGTATTGCCAGTAGGGAATTGCAAGAATCGTGGAACTTACTGTGTAACATTGCATAAAGCATTGCATATGAAAAAGTTGATCGATAAACTTGAAACTTTATTCCGGCAATGTTTCCTTAGTTCGTTGGAAATGAATCGCTGAGGTGATTGATAGTTTTTCTTCAGTTGGGTACTTACAACTGCCGAAGAAAGATATAGAAATGAAGATCACTTATCATTTATGTCGTTGACACATTTGCTGTAAGATTTCTTGAGATCAGAAAAAGGTAACCACTTTAAAGAGAACGAAAAAATGATTAGAGAATAGGAAGAAACAATCAATTAAGTGAAGCATTTTTGTGCCGTCCGATCATAAAGTACTAATTTTGTACTCCAATATGGTGACATAACAAAGTGATTCATTCTGGTAATTTGTAACGAAGCAGTCATACATACACCTTAGTGGAGCTAAGCAGCTTGAAGCTCTCTGTTCATGTATGCCCCTAATAATTATCGACGGGGGAGTTTAATGCGAATTTTGAAGACTTTTTAGAATGGTTCCAATCACCCGTTCAGCATTTGCTTCGTTAACATAACATTAGTACCGCCGCATGATCACTGCTTGTAAGACGGACTTTTGGAATGGAGTGGCAAAAGTGATTTCGACATAGTGACTCTGATTTTTTAACAGCTCTCCAAGGGAATCGAAGAAGCGGTTTTCAGTTGTATGAAACCAACAGGAAAGGGAGTCTTCAGAGAATTTGACAAATCATGAGCTTTTTCATCGTGCACCGGGCAGCGTAGTGGGTGAAACGAGGATTCTTCTGAGGGAATACAAATTTTCCTCAGGTAGCTCAACAGAAGCATGGTGAAAGTGAAGACTTTCCAGCAAAGGTGGTTGGTTTCCCAAGGACTAGCGATAGCATACGGTGGCCATGCAGAAAGCAGAGAGATATGAAGAAAAGACCCGATCAGTTGTCAGGTGTATCATCCGATTTGCAATCTGATCTTCTCTAGGCGTGATGAAACTTTTTGAAGAAAGCGTTCCCATCGCTTATGGAACAAAAGTAGGTAGCAAGCGAAGGACTTTTCATGGTACCACAGGCAGTTGTCCCGCATTGCAAAATGAGATATAAATTAGAGAAATAAGTTGGTTAAGCATATAGCAAGTCGCCAAGGATTCTCCCACTTATTTGTTTAAACCAATACGATATTCTGAGAATAGAAAACTCCAACACTGGTGAGGTTGTATTTGAAATATTTCTTGTTGGGAGTGCATTATGCCTTACAGCAAATGGGCTAAAGAAACGGGCCGGGTATCGGCAAGGTAATGACTGGTTCATTCGATGATGGTGGTCGAACATTCTACGGATAAGAGATCATGAGTTTAAGGGCTTTCTGTGGTTGATCGTAGTCAAGACGCCTTCCTTCATCGGGGTTATCCAGAACAAAGCACGCATCACACTGTTGACTGTTGCCAGCCACGTGAGCAGGTGGGCTTTCAAAAATGATTCCGTACCACTGATCCTAGCTTTCACCGGTAACGAAAAAGCTTTCGATTCAGTTGAAAACTCACTGCTGCAGACGCTTATCGAGTAAGGGACCCCGATGATCCCAATGATTTTACATTATTCCATGGAAGGAGTTGTGGCAGGTCTTTATGGCAAAAATCATCCTGTTCAAAGAAGCTTTAAAAATCCCCATGAAAGAAGGAGTGTGACAGTTGGATGCAAGTGGCCAGAAGAATTTTAACTGCCGCGCCGGAATCGGCGTTACGAACACTGTATCGGGTAATAAGGGAAACACTGTTAATGAGAGATGCTTTTTTTATCTCAGCTTAGTCTACGACGTTGTGTTCAGTTGAGCAGGTTCAAAGCATGCAAGCGAAACTCCGAGGGACGAGTTATGGATTTATTCTGATGACCAAAGTGAAGAAGATGTGAGGTAGGAAAATGCATCAACGTCCACCTTACGATGAGGAGGAGAAGTCGTGGATGAGGTAGTGATCCGCGTAATTGGACAAAAAATTAGTCCAAGGCACGCTTTCCTGCGTAGGTCTCAAGGAGACACGCTGCACATCATCACTTTTCAACGTTATATAAGGAATGCTAAGTGATGGGGGTCGAGGAAATTGTGAGAGAGCGTATTAATTCCTGTTTTCTATCGGTTGTGCTGTATAGCGGCGAAATCTATGTCGTCAGTGAAGAACGGTGTATGAAGAGTTGTAGTTCAATGGGCTCTTCACTATGTGCCACAGGTTATATGAGCGCTCGGTTATGTGCTGCGCACTCATTAGTGCATTGGACAGGCGCTCACTTTGATCCGGCTTGGAAAATATTTGTGGACTTCCCATTTGTGTGAGAACAGAGGTAAGGTAGGCAGAAGAATAGCAGATTGGTTACAACTGGGTATAAAGTAATCTCTCGGAAAATCATTACTGCGACAGAAGGCAAAAATGGGCTCCTGGGACCGTAAAGAGGGATGGGGAAGCAATCAGAAGAAATGAAGGCAATGCTTGGCGGGGTATGCAAAACTGCTGATGCATATCAAATTTTTCATCTCACTTTAAACTACTTTGGGAAAAAAATTTCTACTTCTCTTAAGGCGGAGGAATGTTCTAAAACTCGCCAGCTTTTTTGGTCGATGTCTCGATCAATCAAGATGTCAGGAAATGGCTAACTTTAGAAGGGGGATAGAGTAAGGGCGGCTTGATCAGGCGAGCCATTGGGATCTCGGAGAGAAGAAAGAGAGGAGACGTAAATATGTATCGTTTAGAAGGGAATGGTGTCGAATGAGGTAGTGATGGATGGTGTTTTTAAGAGGTCTAAAATTAAACGTCTCAACATCGAAATTGCACTGATGCGATTGATGATTGATTGTGTATTACAGTGCGCTTTAAGTTCATTAGTTTTTGTGTATTTAAAAGTCATAATAAGTAAGGATCGATGATTCTCGAATGTTAAAATTTGAAGGTCATTACCACCGAGGATATACTACCTTCGGAATGATCGAAGCTCTATCACTGCAATTTGTGGAAATGAAATCTTCAAATCGTCGAAAACTAATCAGTAAAAATGAGAGTTTATGAGTCATGAGGGATTATCGCTTAGGGTTCATTGGAGGTCGGAACCTGACATTCATCAGAAGTACCCTCAACGCTTTTAATAATCACATAGGCATGTTTCTTTTAAGAAGTATTCTTAAAGAATGCAATAAAAGATGGGAAATAAATGAGGACAAAAGCTGAAGTTCTGAGCAAAAAATTTGAAATCTGCAGTGTCATTTTATGCTCTAAATCATCGTATCTGTTGATGCGTCTATGCTTAAAACGATCCCGATCGTGGAGGGTGGAAGTACTCGTTATTTTTCACGATTGCATTGACTACAATTGCATTGACTACAATTGCATTGACTACAATTGCATTGACTAGTGCGAGTAATCGTTTGCAATGAAACGTTTTGCACAATGTAATATATATCGTTCGTGATAATAACCACTTAGTTTCGATGTTGAACCTGTTTGACATTCCGTTAAAGTACAAAATGTAATGTAGTAATCTTAAATTTAAAAAAAACGGTTCCACCAAAGTTTGATCTAGTTTCTTGATTCTCACAGAAGATTAGTGCACAGCCGGGAATTTGGTTCATGCGAGAGGTTCTCGGCTATGGAAAATCTCTCCGGCATTACTCGCTAGCTGAGATTCAATATTTGCGGATATTAACGTCGGTAGTGTTGCGCCGTGTTCATTTTCATTGAGATAGACAAGGAGATCTGGAACTTTAGGAAAACTTCGGTACATTTCAAGCCTCATTACCCGACTTAACCTATTACTCTCTCTCGTCGTGAAAATGCTCAAGCTGTAAATTCGAGCGCATATGAGTGGCACCTTTGCATCAACATAGTCAACGATGCATTCATCACTGATGCAACATGGGCGTTTTTGAGCAGTTTCCTAAAGCTTTCGTCAAGATGGTTTGGAAAGTACTGTTTGCATATTTTAAACAAGAGCAAATTTTAGGAGGAAAGAGAAATTTATAAAGTGGCTTGACCACTGCGTGGCCATTGTCACTGAGCTGATGTGTTCAATGGCTTGCTTTTTCAGCTTCCCGCATCCACTTAATGAACTCCTTGATTTCGACTATTACTTCTGCTCACTTTCGTTTATTGTTTTTTATGGAGGTAATATTGCTTTCGGGTCGTATAGTCGGCGCAACAAACGATACTCAAAGAACGTTTGTTGATGTGCTGTCGTTGTTTATAGAGGGTGCAGAGGGGAGGTCTTTCTCGAGAGACATGATAGCTCGTCCGTTTTAACGTGAGATCACTGAACCTGAGAATATATGAGAAAATTATTTGTGGAGGAATTATTCATAATAGTTCAGCAATGGCGTAACAAGGTGTTGTTGCACATTAAGAGAACAGAAGACCACATGTTGTTTTCATGTTTCCTGGATTTGACGGTAAATTGAGGCCAAACATTAATATTGATCCTGGAAATAAGACCACGATCAGTATCCTATCTTAATCTAGTGTAGTGCTGTCGGGGAAAGAGAAACGAGAAAGGAGGGAGGATGATAATGCGAAAGGTTTGCCGATAAATGCCACGCACTTCACTTGCGTCTAGTGCAGCCATTTTTCATACTTAAAGTTAAACGTACCAGCATTAACGATGGCAAATTTTTTTCAGTATTTTTCACATGAAAATGCAGCAATAAAGGTCATTTAAAGTTTCTTCGTTGGGTATCCAGAATTTTCGCCGGCAAACTCGACAGCTGTCTAATATGCCGAGCTCTGGTATTTTCGAAATTGACATGAAAAGCGCAAATTGTATTTTTCGGCTTCGTGCGATGCGTTTTCCACAATTATCACCCTATTAGCGAGAAAAGGAATTCACCAACTGTATGCAGCTAGCTTTAATTATGCATGCAAGAGATAACCGTTTTGCTCCGGTGGGGGATATTAATCGGCAGACCGCTTGCACTTAATGTTTTCACATTTCTGCAAGCTTCTTCAATCCGATATTCGGCTCTCCATATTGCGGAAGTATTGCTTACTACAGCTTACGCGTGGTTCTTGACTCCGCCATTCAATAAACAGTTGGCTGTTCATCCACATCGAGAATAGGCCGCCAGCTTCTAAGTAATATAAATCAAAGACGGGTATACTGCATTGGAAATTTTTTATGGAAATCTGCCTAAACTGATTCTAATAACCATTTTGTTAGTTACTGTATGTGGGGGAGGGGATATTCTAACAAGATCGGGCAGTGATAGGAATATAATATGATGTGTGAGGATGGCTTAGTACCTTGAGTTTTGTCAGCTAACGAGAGCCATTGCTACTAGTGGTTTGAGTACAATGTAGAGTCTTATCTCCGCATCTATCGTGTATGCAGCTTTTGGCTATGTTCCCGGGTAAGAAAACAGTTCGAGAGCAAATTACCTACTTACAGTTCCCATTTGAAGGGAACACGTTTATTGTGGCAAGAAATCTGTCGAATCGAACTTGCATTGCCCTACCAATTTAAGAAGTGACCTTTGTTATATGAAGCGACTAGGGTGGTTTCAACGTGAGGAGAACGTTTCCGAGTGTTTTTTAAGTGACCTTAAAGGACACATCTCAATTGCAAAAGAGTGCAAGAATACTCAACGTTCTTCTTCATAGTTTGGAGGTGATACAGTTATTGACGTGAATTATGTTATCATTCCGGTTATTAAATGAAGTGAGGAAGAGAGAAGCACTGAAAATTCTTTTGCTTAGATTGAAATTCATTTTTATTGATTGATTAGTAACCTGAGATTGCTATATTACCTCTAGGAGTACTATAGGTAGCAGTACCTGGGGATGCTATAGTAGGTGTGAGTCCATGACTTGACGAAAGCTGTAGTATTGATGATAGGTGCAAGTAATGAGGGGAGGGATGAAAAAGTGATTAAAGTTCTTATGTTTTATTCAAAGAGGAGAGTTGGGTTCTGTGCTTTAATCGACGGGAAAATAGAAACGAAATATTTGAAGGGCGGATGTATTTCATTTACGCAAAATATTTCTTTCAACTGCACAGATATTAGAGCGGTTCTTGTCTTTTAAATATTGCCCACTTGAGGTGTTTCTTCTTGTAAAAATGATGAATTATATGGCGTAATTCAGCTATTTTTGGGAAACGTTATACATTTGCATGTGTAAGTTTTGGTATGTATATATGCATTTATATCTCTATATGGGTAATTTAGATATGATAATGAGATGTGATATTTTTTCTCGACTCGACGATAGGCTAGTATTACCTTGGTGGGTGTATTTGATAGACACTAAGCGAAGCTGTATTGTTCGTTAAATTAAATGTGCCCAATATGTATTTTCAATCAGTGATGTGTATGTCAGTGAGAAATATGTATTGCCGCTTCATTAAAAATGAGGATTAAATGAGGGAATCCTTATGCGTACTCCAGAATCCGCATCGCTCGAGCAATAATACTGGAGCTTTACAAACATTTTTTTCTTTCATTACTACAGAGAGTAGGCAGTTATGTTTTCAGTAAAATTATCCCGTTATCTCGCGCGTCCTACAAGAAAGTGCTGTAAATATCACGAGCATCTTTGCAGATATCTCAACTCTGAGCATGGCAATACTTGCCGCTTCAATCAATGATCTGTATTCTCTATAAGTAAGGATAGACTTGCGTTTATTAGATGGTCGAAGCCGTCATTGTCATGAAAGGCTAATTCTTCCTATCATAAAATTTGATGTGGCTCTTGACGCGCAGTTGTCGGATGTGATTGCATATCTTGAAGTCTCGCAAAGTTGAAGTCATCCTCGGGGTCCTCTCACTCCTTTTGATACCACTATCCCCTTCCACATATTAGACCTTTTTCTTGATTACTTATTGTTACTTGCAGCGGTCGTTGCTGAGTGGAAAGCATTAGCGCATGGTCCCCTGAAATAGGTGAGGGGAAGGACAAGTGACGTACCTGATGTGGGAGTAGTTGTTTTGCTAAGAGGACGTTTACGTGAGGACGCGATCGTAGTTTCCCATACGTAGTGTGTGATAAGTGTGTGATCTGTGTCACTCGCGTGCTATTATGTGGGTTGCTCTCATGATGCAACATATCCGAATATCGGTGCATTATATTGGCTCACTTTGATGAATCCGATTCGCGCTTAAGTATTAAGCATTTTATTACACTCATCAAGAAGTTAATAATATATTACAGGTTAAATTTGATAAGGTGCGAAATGATAGATCTGTCCGTAAGGGCAGAAATGTGCACTGTTTCAAGGCCAGAATTTACACCAACAGAATAATGTAAGTGCAGTAATGATCGCGTTGGCATCTAGAGTCGAAATGTATTTCTGCCTATGAGCAGGTGAAAATAATCGACGATGTAAAGGGGGAATTATATTCTGAAAATTCCGCTGAATAACCCGATGTGATTTTAATTGATGTTTGCCCATGGACTGAGGGCAAGAATTGCATTTTATGTTAGATTGTGAGACGTCTTCCAAGATAAGATGGCAAGGCAAATAAATTTTGCATCCTCCACGCCCACCCATACTCATTTTCCTTGTCCCACCACTCTCCACATATACTGTTCCGTGTTCTTTTCTATTTCTGTCATCTGTGACCTCAGATTTCTTGCGCGCTTCTACGTTTAGCACAATATACATATGTTAATACGTGCTACAGGGCGAAAAATTTTCCATCTTATTTCTTCATCTGTTAGGGTGATAAAGTGATACTCGATTATCACACGTGTACGCAGGTGCATGTTCATAGAGACTTGCATTGCTCTGTGTTTTTCAAGAAAGAAGTTTACTCGTGCCCCAGCTTTACCCGTTCAGTGTCTGTGTTTACTCCAAAGATTAGGGGACTTCGACTGTTCATACCACACTACTGGATTTTTATGTGATCCCAAGAATGGCTAATATCAAAAACTAAACAAGTTGTGGGTACTAAAGCACGCAGCGATGTCACTAAACACTAGCCCAGTAGCCTTTATGAAAACGCGTCCTTTATAAAACGAAGGAATGAAGTATCGACAGTTTCTAGTCTTCATGTTACACTTCGATGCTAGGAAATTGCATTGGAGTGGTGTAAACCTCGGAGTTGCAAATATGGCTTAATGCTTCCACTAGTTGGAGAATATTTACACATTACTGGACGTTCTCAGAACACCCATTTGCCTATCTCTGAGCTTGTTGCAATTATTAGCTGTGTTAAAGCCTCCCTAACTATTTATACTTACGCAGAAACATATATTTTTTCCTATTTTGCGTATGGAACATGTGTATATGCAGATCTGTTGGCTGTAATATTTCTGTAAGACTGGCCAATGACTTAGTCACATTCACCTTTGAGAATTTGAGAGCTGTTTTCCTTTGATTATATTGATTCGTATCAAGATCGGCAAAATTGCAGATTCGTTGGAAATATTTCTTTTACCTTATTCTCAGGTGAGGTATGTGATATGCTTGTGAAAGCAGCACTGCCACACAGAGGTGGTCAGTGCACCTGAGTGGTGGTAGTGGCTTCGAGGGCCACATACCATTGGAATGGCTCATATGATCGACTGCACCCAAGCTCCTCACCATATGGCGTTTTGCAATGGCCGTGCTGATACTTTCATGACTGGAGGAGATTTCATCCCTCATTGTGATAATCCTGTTGTATTATTGTAGGAGTGCATTTCAAAGGAGGCTTTGTAAATCACTAAAGTGGAATGTATATTTCGAATTAAATCATATTTGATCCGAGTGTAGGAATTAATTGAACGTTAGTGAATAATTTCGATAGTTCGTTGCCTTTTTGTAGAAATGTTCATTTTGTTCGTTGAGAAAGAGTGAGCAGAAATCACCTGATGCGTTCACCCTACTGATACGGGAGAGGGTTTTATCTCGTATACCGTTTATTTTCAGAAGATTATTGAGAAATGAGGTAGAAGTTGAGATACATAGTCTTATAAAATAGATGGGCGGAAATATAGGTGTAGTAGCGCAACGTGGCCAAGTTAAGCGTTGAAAATGCAATGGAAAATTACGCCATGAGAAAATGAGGGTAAACATTTGATAGTTGAACATAGAATGCCAATTTCGATTGAAAGGTGGTGTCACTATGGTTAGCGGGAGATATCAAAGCAAACGATTGCTGAGGTTGGCGTCTTAGGCAACAGGCGAGTTTGTTTGCTCCTTCGAGCAGTTAAGTCTGCAATAGTTGGTTGAAGTCTCATTAAATAGATAGGCTTTATTCGATGAGGAAATTACAAACAACTCGACCAGTTTCGATACGAATTGAGGATTGGGCGATTTGTCGATGTGAAAACATCTCTTATTCCAGTTATCGTAAAGCGGCTATCCCTGTTCACGTTTGTTTTGAAGTTAGGGACGTCTCCGTTGTTGTTTTTCGGCCTACTGCATTGTGAGTATGAAGTGTGGAAATGGCGGCACAATCGGGAATGCAGGTTTTCAAGTCCAGTAAGATGTTTTCGAGCAGAAAGGAGCTTATTTCTGGAGGGGGGGGGGGGGGGGGGGGAGAGGGTAAGGGAATATGGATGACTAAAACGATGCAATCATCGACGCGCATCGAATTTTTAACAAATAAAAACAGTCATGCAACGAGGGGATCCCTCTCATTCATCCCTGAAATTTAGTGAACTTTGCAATAAGAGCGCTTATGCGGTGGAAAATAGTGAGTGTATATTCCGCGGCGCAAATATCCCACTATGTCGCAATCATCCTGAATTGGATCTCTTGTTCAGTGCTTTGCAGTTCTCTTCGATGTCTTATGTATGGATATTATGTGCGGGATTTATATGCCTACATATGATTGTTAAATTATATGAGTTTTTCATAAATCTCTCAGCAAGAACCGTCGTTTGAAGGTTTAAAAAAAAGATGTTCCATAGCACCTCAGTTATGTCACTTTCATAGCTCGCTATGAATTTTGTTCTATTTGATCAACGAAGGAGTCGCTTTTTGTCAGCGCAGACTTTTTGTCTACTTCATTCATAGGAAACTATTGATTTTATCAGTTAATGTAGTGGACAAAATAAATTAAGGGGAGATTCGTTGTCTTATCATTCTTCTATCGAATGATATCAGTGATAATAGCTATTGTGCATTATTGCCGCCCGGAAGTATATATGCTCGGATCTGTGATGCTTAACGATTTCAACGACGCATATTTGTAGAATGAGGATTGAAGTTGATGGAATCTTTGTGTGCGTTTTAAAGAACTGCCGCTAATTTAGTGACTTTCTCAAGGTTCAGCTAACAAAATTTACCAACGCGATTGTTTTGCGCAGCTTCAAAATATATCTTCCAGTGGATATTTCCTTGAAAAAAGTGATCATAAACGAATTGCGCGTGATAGTGTATATATTAGTGAGGAAGATGTGATGATGATCGGTTAGCGAATGTGATCGCGAACGCAATGTTACAGCACATCGTAATTGGATAGCCAGAGAGAGCGCCACCAATTACGGCATCAATAATATCGGTGCTTCTCGGTGAAGTATCTGTCGTTTCACGTTTACTGATTGATTGGATGTGATTGTGATCAGATCAGATCAGATATTGCTTAGAATGAGCAAAACTCACTAATCGTTTATGAGGGGCAATAATTTTTCTCGGCCTACAATCGAAGATTAATTTATCGGCTATGTTGTGTGATGTTAGTCGAATCATTGGATAAACAAGAAGTGTTCTGCCGTCTGTCTGTGTTCTTAAAGTTTCATTTAATGCTGCCTGAAATATAAAATATCGTTTACGTGCCTGAAATACGGCGTCCGTGCAAATTTTTCGATAAATAGTGAATAGAAAAGGAGCCGAAGATAAAGGACATCAAACGGAGTTCGTAAGGAGTCATCTCGGAGATATTTCCTCGAATCTCTCGTTACTCGTTATTTATTCACAATTTGCCAATCAATTCGTTCAAGTTGTTGTTTTTTTTTTCAATTTTAGTTGAGTTTACTTTAGTCAGTCCCTCAAAGTGCGCAAATGTCAACAAAGACTCCATTGCTAAGTGTTGAAGTGTGTTATTTGCGTTCATCGATCTCTTGCTAGTTTAGCCATGCATCATTCGATGAGGTCATCAGTGAATTGCGATAGCAATAATCATCGATACATGATCGAATCATGTAGTGAAAATTATGTGATAGGTGATAGTTGAGGGTTAAAATAGTTGCCGCGACGATTCGCCATCACATTCGATAATAAGGGCGCATGAATCGATTTATATGAGCAATGGCATAGGCGGGTGGCTGCTCTTGAAAAATGGAAGATAATTGATTCTTTATGCGCCTATCGCAAGAATGATATCATAATTGAGCTTCATTTGCAAAGGTGCATCCAGTCGAGCGATAGCTTTCATTTTTGAGGAAAAAGATAAAGTATTTTTGAAATAGGCACATATGTGTCTCTATTACTAATTCAATTTCAAGAAAAATGAGCTCTCTTCATATTTTATTCAAGTCGAGAAATACATCAACTCGCACTTCTATTCTTCTATTCGAAATAGATGGTTACGATCCAAGAGTGATTAGGCAAATCAGATCACAGGTAGTATGGTAATTTGAGGTAAAATAACCAGCGATAAGGAGAAAATTAGCGATAAGTTCATTGGCGAGATGTGAAATCGATGGTAAAAATTACTCACTCTTCACCGTAGATTTGAAAGTATTTAGTAAAATAGTAGAAATAGTATAAAGTATCATTGTACCTCTCTTCTCGTTAGTGCTCCATTCTCTTTACGTATCCGTTCGCCATTCACCTGGTCGTTGTCAAGATCAAGATATGTTAATGAATGCAGTTAGCAAATAACCGTAACGCACTTTCGGTCTTTTCATTTTTACCAACCTGTACAATAAATCATTGAAATCTCAATGCTTTATGGTAATTTGTAGTTTCGAACTTTCCTATGTTTAATGGAAAAGACATACTGAAATTAATATGAAGAAATGAGCGGAAATGCCCATATTTTAATTTTCTCTAAAGGAATTCTAGAGGGAGGGGAAGTAGGGTATGTTTCTGCGCCAATATGTATGGATAGATGTTCACGTTCACTAATTAATCTCGAGCAATTTTTCCATTTGTTTGAGCTGTTCATTAGACGCTTGATCGATTTATGCCCACTTAAACACAGATGTAGATTAACGAGAACGGATACAGCATAAGGTAGATGGGAGTAAATGAAATATTCATCGAAATATTTATTTATTTATTGTCATCGGATAACGGACTTCGGCTCTGAATCATTCACATTGAGAAATTATTGGTTATAAGTCATTACTATGAATTAAGATATGAAACGCTAAATTAAGGTACAAGGGAAAAAAGTGTTGGATAATCAATGAAGTTTTTGAAATCTCTACCTTCGAATTTGTAAGTTGAAGGTGCGGAAGAGGTTAAATTGAAACCGGTTGGTTGATCGGTGAATAAGAAGGAAATAAAGAAACAGTATTTATTGACGTCGTTTGGCTGAATAAATTGTGCCACAGCAGCAGTTGCATTTAAAAATTCGACGTGTTTGTTGATGGATTTGATTTTCCTCTTTCTTCCGTCATCTTGCGATCTCCTTCTCTCGCCTTGCTCACCTTTCTTGTCTTATTCCTGGATTTCTTCCAGATTCCTCTTTCTTTTGCCTCATAACACTTTCGACATGTTGTACTGATGATCGAATACAGGCTAGGTCAGTTTTTTTGTTAGTATATAGCATCGGTGCGCTCGTTCATCATTTTCTTATTTGGTGAGGCGTTTAACAGTGTTCTTATGTTCATTTTTTCCTCCTTATTCTGCCCTCCTCTCAGTTCATATCTATGCCCATCCGTTCGGATTTCTCCTCACCATTTATTTATATTCCATTATTGCAGTCAAACGTGGGGTCAACTGTATTTATGAAATGAAGCACAATTCACACTTCATAGCGAAAAGTGAGCCTCCTGTTGATGCCATTCTCTCTATTGAGTGAAATTTCTATTAAAGTATTTCGAGTAATCAAGTAACAATGAGCTTGTAGAAAATTACGTCTTTATTGGGCAAATTTTCATCGTTGAGTTTAAAAGGAGAAAGGGGATATGCTTCATTCATTGCCGGAAATGGACGATGCAGTTACTGTTGGGTTTGCTGAAAAAGAAATGTTTAAGTATGAATTGGCCTAGTGTTATGTGGATTCTACCTTTATTAGCCGAATGTTATTGTTGAGAGAGATGTTTTTAGGTGAACGTGAGGCTTCTATCGTCAGAAAGCTATGAGTGCAGCATATCGGTAATGGCACTCACCGCCGGACGGCTACCTTTCCCTCGGTTGCAGTTGCGCAGTTCTGCATTCGACTCGTTACTTCTCGATGAAATTGTGTGCGTCTCTATGCCGGCCGCCCTCTTTGTCCTTGTCAGTTTACAGGTTTATCATTCTCGCATGCAAGTTTTTCATTTCCATAGTGGGCAGCCTGATTTTTCTATTCATTTGCCACTCTTCTTGAAGTAACGTCCAGTAAAAGTTCTTCACATTCACTTTTATATATTTATTTACCTACTCACTTTGTGTTCAAATATTGGAAGTCTCCTCTCTGAGGTGTTTCCTTCTCAGGTTACGGGACCCTTATATGCTGAAATTGATCGTTTTTGAGAGCACATGCATTTATGGCGTTTTTTACACCACTCGAAAGTGTTCATTGCTCGGTTTCTTCTTTCATTTGCCGATATGAGTGAATTTTCATTCACCAGTAGCATTTTAAGTGAGCATTAAGTTATCCCTTATAATTGCATAAAACGCAATGAAATTATTACATAGAAGTAAAAATATCAGTGTAAACTTTAAAACAGTATTTCATTATGTTATTATTTATTTCGATCACGGCTTTTGTTTATCGATTCGATGTAATCAAGAAAAGGCATTGAGATGACAAAGTGACCCAGTTCGAGTAGGCGTGAATACCTCCTACACTGTGATGATGGGTCTGCCATTTCTTTGAGCGGTCGGTTTCGTCTGATTCCGTTAGATTTTCTCTTTGATCAGCGCTTTCCCCTATATGTGAAGGGCCGAAACGAATTTCCTTCATTTCATTGCTGACTCTACGTCTGCGGCTTACAGAGTCTGATCCATTATTGCGAATGTTACGCATACTTCATGTATCAGCGGGCATATTTCTTAGAGAAAGCTCATGGGAGGAACATTTGGTTCCCATAGGCAGTGCGGACTGCTTACTAGCAACACGGACAAACTTATATTAGAGTTCATAAGGTTTCATCTCATCTACCTTCTGAAGGGCAAAGATGTTCCCCTTCCCGCTACATCGGACAAATGATATATTATTTTGCTTGGCGATCTTCCCACATTTTTTTGCGGCATCTCCAATATTTGCAGCTGTTTCACACATTTTAAAATGCCCATCTCATTCGAGGGAGTGGTTTACGTTGAACCGACTTATCAAGCCACATTAGTGTTCCTTTGTTCATTTCGATGGTCGGTGGTTTTTTGTCTTTCGATGTCACTGTGAGGTCACTACTGGACATATCCGATCTCTACTTGAGGCATTTCCATAAGGTGAAATATAATCAAGAATTGGGTGTCGTATGAGGAACGCGATAATTAAATAAGATTTCAGGTGAAACCGAAGCAAAACAATATTGTGATCGTTGTTTGAGTGTAGGGACCTTCATTAGGCGCCCATCATTCTCTACTATTAGCCCTCACCGCATCTACGTGTGCGCATCAGTGCAAACACCTGCTTACATACGTATATATATACACGTGCATGCGGGTGAACACGCGTGCCTGTGTGCATTTATCTATTGATATTTATATTTAAGCTTATATTTTTACCTTCATTTATACATATAATTATGTTTATATTTGTACTAATGTTTGTGCTTATAATCCTTTTACGCTCATATATTTATTTATTCATTTGTTCATTTGTTTACTTATTCTATCGATCGACGGAGTGATATTGATGCCTCTAATTTGATGGTATGGAAGATGGGCTTTTTTTCTTCGAGATGAGATAGCTGACCCCTCCCCCCAAGGATGAGTTTATAGAGGATTTCATCCGATACTCAGAAATTTCGATTAAACCATAGCGAGCGGGACGAATGATGAGATCTCTTTCTTGAATCAAGTGTGATAGCCATTAAAAACATCCCGCAAGAGGGATTTAGTTAGGGTATACGTATATTTAAGTCAAGTTCTATATGAACCTCATCCTGGAGGAAGGAGAGGGGGTGGGGAAGGGCTGTGCACCCTCATTTCGACGAAAAACATCCGTTTTAGCTACGACTAGTGTCGGAATACCAGCACCACTTTTTCGATGGACAAAATCTCGGGTCTCGATCTGCTTTCCAGGAACATCACCAATTGTCTTAAATTGTAACAGCTGCATTATGAACTGGAGGGTTATTGCTGACATAGTATGATATCGAAAGCTGTGGTACCAGATACGTAGGATATTACTTAAGTTGATCACTGGACTTGAATTGAGCATTTAACCGTTGGGAACTTTTTAGTGATGTTTGATGGTAAGATCGAATTCATCGTTATAGCCGGAGATTAACCATGAAATGTACTGTTGTAACTAAGACGTTCAAAGGAACTCTGGGAAGTTCACTTAAAAAATGAAATTAATGCAGAAATTAATGGAATAAACTTCCGATTCGCATAAAATATTTCAACGCATTATGGATTTGATGTGAATAGCTTTGAAGTTATTTGATAGTGATAGAACTAAAGAAATATTATATTTCGATGAACGAGTTTTATATTGAAAGATTCTCCACCTATTTTCTTGCCCTCTATGGAGATTTGCAGAAATGCTTGTGGTGATAAAAGTAGTGATTTATTGTTTTATTAGATTCCGCTATAAGTAACTCTCACATCAAGTAAATCTGATCCCACCAGGCAGTATATCGTGCTTTAAGTAGTTCCACTCTTTTCTGGATGAAGTATTCGTTAGTCGCCGATCGTTGTCTTTATCTAAATGCTTTTTAGATTGTTCTGTTAACCAGTGTTAAAATATTGAATTTTACCTACTGTTTATCCCCTGTTAACAGTTACTGTAAGCAAAAAAAACTATTTTTGTCTCAATCAATTAAACACTTACAGTTGTTCATGGTAAAGTGTGGTGATTTCTTTGTTTCTCATTCGCGAGTCAGAGATTATCAAACGTTTATTTGATGGGAAAAGGAGGGGGGGGGGGGGGGGGGGTATTTGATCATCATCCTCTTAAGTTCATTTGGGCAGTGACATTATCCTCTTAAGCGATTAGGAGGGAAGGTGCTAGAAAGTTTTTGTAGGGTATTTCAGGAAGTGTGATAAACAAGCATTTAAAAGAACTAATGAATGTTAGAGTTGAACGAAACAAAATTCAAGGGTGTTCGATAGCTTTTTGTTTTTAGCTAACTCGCATCTTTTAATGTTCTCAGAGAGGATTGTTTTTGGCAGCCATACCGCCTAATTATCAGTTTTATCATGATAGAACTGTTCCCTATCAGTTTACCAGTTAATGAGACTCTTAATCCCACCATCTTGGAATGGGCAAATTCCGAAATAGTGAGCTGAAAATGTTCCAGAATGGGATCTGGCAAGTCTTGGTATAAATTTTTGCACAGATGAGTGTGGCTGCAAACGAAATGCATCAGAGTATAGCTGTATATGTTAATTTCTTGTTGAAGCAATGGAAATTGTCAGTTTTACCGGATACATTTAGAAACGATCTCATCCCCCACCCGGGTATTTGAAATATTGCTTTAAGTGCCTGGTATGATAACACGGACTTTAGATATCAATAAGTAAGAATATATCTCGCCATTAAATATCGCTCAATTGCAGAAACATTGTCGGTCCGTCTATTTGCATATTTCAGCTTGAAATTTGTTATGCCCACTGAAATGGGATTTTACATCGTTGACCGAAGATTCGTTATCTTTCCGGCTTTTAAAAACTCCCTCTTTCCCTTTCTTGACCTCGTCTTTTTAGTTAATTTTTTCCCTTTACGAGAGATCTAATTGGATTGCATTTTGCAATATATGTTCTGCGCTGAGTGAGGCTGATTTTCGAAGCGAGAATCTGTGTGCATAGAAGTCCCATTTCCAATGAATTGATCTCATAGCTTTCAATTCCATGGTACCGGCAACAAATTCCTTATTATTTTAAAGCGGTACTGCGCGTAGCGAAAATTAATGCTCTTTGTTTTGACGAAGACCAGCTCTTAAGAGGTAGGGAGATGTATTTTGCTGAGCAGCATCACCGTTCATCTAACCTTCAATATTTGAACCATATGAGCTTGAAATATAATCGATGGATTCTTGTGGCGGACGATGGAACTAATTGATGATAATGAATATCTTCTCTGTTTATCACTTCGATTTCACGTCCACTCAAATGAACCCTCCATTTTGCATCAGCGGAAAGCGTAGAGTTCTATCTGCTTGGTAGAATATTTTCCAGGTTGATTTAATTTTTGTACGTGATAAATGCTAATTAAGAAAAATTTAGAATTATCTGTAAAATTGCGTGATAGAAGTTGTTGCTCACTATTCTAATGAAATTTGAACGAATTGCGATTGCAGAAGTCTTACATAAGTTCATGAATGAATTTTTGTGGAATTTTTATCCTCGTTGTTTGTCCTACTTTATCGAATTTATGGCAAACTCTCCTGCATATGATAGTTGGTTTGTCCTACTTTATCCTCATGCAACTGCATAGTTGATAGTTGGTTTGCTGATTTCAGGTACAGCTGTTGGATGTGATTAATTGAAGTTAGTGTTTAAGTGAATTTGCATGAGGGTTGATGCTTAACATAAATCAATACAGATAATTTGTGTCTTATCAGTTTTTAGCCGCATTTGCAATTTTACGTCGCAGAGCATTGATAACGGAATAATGTCTTTATTATCGTTGTTTACTTGTTCGTCAGGCTGAGCTAGGGAGCTAGTCGATCTTTTTAATTATCCTTTAGCGCGAGCTATCCTGAGAGGAGATTTCGCAAGCACCGCCTCTGCAAGAAAGAGGTTCTTTTGCAGTTTTTTATTGTCACAGAAATTCTGATTTCATAGAAGTATATTGTTAAGGCAGTGCAACATTCTTGCTAAACGCGTCTTATTTGCATTTATTGTAGTTGCATATTTATCCACTGTTATGCAGTACATCTTCCTGCTCACTGATTTAAGTTGTTCTTTGATTTGAAATGAATTGGCCGCAAATTATGTTCGCAAAGTCCTCTTTCTTGCAGGAATTGCATTTTCTCGAACAGAACACTTGCTGCGGTCGATGTATACACTCTTATTCTCTGCTAATGCGGTATAATCTGAGAATGTCTTCAGGTTTTTTTGTTAACTATCGAGGTACTGTAGTTTCTGGAAGCACGTATTTCATAGGTCGTTAGTGGATGCACCAGATCGTTCAGGCCGATTGGTTACGAAAGCAATTGAAATGTTCTAGGTTGGTGGGCATTGCGTTCACGCTGATCTGTAAAAACCCCTTTAGTTTTTTTCTGATAAATCGAATGCTTATCATACGACAACGATCATAAGTTCTGTGGTGTTATCGATTTCCATAAATAGCAGCAGTTATGCGGCTACCTACTTACGCGTTCCCACCCCACTTCAAATTTCCCTTTCTCCCGAGGCAGGGACCATTTCGATGTGCTATTGGAGCATTAACAACCCTTACGCTTGTTAACTGCTACCTTTGAAATATAAGTTGATCTTATCCTTTATAGAGTTAATCTTTGATGGGGAGAGGGAGAAGAAGTGAAGCAGTTGGAAATCCCTCCTTTGAAGTAGATATTATTGTTGGAGCGGAACTTTCACTAGCGTTCTCGGTAATCGGTTATATGAGGTGAAGCGGTCAAGCTTATAGTTGATGGTTTATAAGCTATCATTACAGCAATTTAAATTTTTGATTCCTCGCGTTACGTTTTGTGAGCTTTCAGATATGAGCATCGGAAGGTTTAGACCAGGATGAAAGTCCTATGATAATGCACCTAGTTATTATTGAGTGGAGCGAATTCAGTTATGTAGAAGTCGCACATATTAGGATTGTTGGCAATGATGTCGTGCGTCCCAAAATGTGAGAAAATTATACATCCCTGCAGCTCGCTTATCTGCTTCAGCTTGTCCTCGAATATACTCGCTTGCACCCTTTTTCCTTCAAAAATGGTGAATCCATGAATCTTATAGTGTAAACAGCTTGACCTTAGAGTTAAATCTGTTATGACTTCAAAATTTAGCGTTCTGTTTAACGTTTTCGCGTTATTATACCTATATTTTCGCTATCTCTTCCGTAAATAGGGACTTCAGTGGTTCGTTATTGGGTCACATTCTCAACTGTGGACGAAATGCACTTCGCAGTTGCGATGTGATACTATTATTTTTTGCGAAACCTTATCAGGAAAGTTCGTCTCAAGGTGTTCTAAAATATAAGCTGGTATGAAATGATGCTATCCTTAGTTGTTATGGTTAAATATATTATTTCCACCCATCAGATTTTTGTTTGTGAATTTGCAGTGGCGAAAAGTTTGAGAGGTGACAGATTTTTTTTTTTGTTGAGGTGACAGATTTTTAACCTTCGAATACAATATATTGATGCCACAGTTTTTGCACCTATAAATTTTTACGCTTTCTTATGGCAATTTTGTTAACATTGATTTCTTGCAGAAACTGAAATTTCCGTTTCTGAAAACGTCCGATAATTAATTTGATTGAACCTTTACGTATTTAAATCAAAGAGGTTAAACGAATGCGTATCTTAAATGCTTAACGGAAATCACATTAATGCATAGAAGCAATGTTAACTTGTATATCTTAAGACACGCATACTTTCTTAATAATTTATTGTCTTATAATATCAGAGAATATCAGAGTATAGGCCATTTCATATGCTTATCGAGCTGCTTGATATATCACTTGTATAGCACCGCTAGGAAATCGGGAGGGTTTTGCTCTCCTTCTTTGGTTGCATCGTTTATTGCGGAACTAAGACACTTTCGCTAGCGTGGAAACCCTGGTACCACCGACAGTGATAGATGACCTACTGCATATGCTCAATTTTTTTCCACTTCCATGGCACTATGTGGGCATTTTGTATATTTAGTTAGGTTCGTTCGTGGCATTACTGCATCTCTTGCTATTGTCCGCAGCAAATTCATCATCTTGACAGCCTTTCAAGTCGTCACTTTTCTGCTGCTGAATTATGACGTTCTCGTAGCCATATGTTGCCTTCACTTTGTTCCAAAGACATCAGCACCTTTTGAAACGTTTCACCGATCGCATTGCACACAGATGCAAGCAAGCGAAGCGACCAATCACATGCCAACAGTGCAACGCCGAAAAAGTGCTTATCTTTATATTGTCATTCTAGAGTGGTCCTTATTTTATTTTTAAGGAATTTCATTTTTAGATCACTGTGATATTCATCTTTGAATGAGGTAATGAGACAACTAAAGGGGCAGGTGCTTCCTAGTTGTTTTTTTCAAACGGTTTGCGCATAATTCATAATTTTTGGTGCATTTTGCACATTTTCATATTATTGTATGTTTTTATTCGCACATTTATTGGGATTTTCTCAGTATATTTCATATTTTTATATCGAGTGATTTTTCACCTTAAGTTTAAAAGATCACAGTGGTTTCCTCCATATAGAGGAGTATAACGTATGCTTATATAATATACGGAATTTTCTTTAATGCAATAGTATAGCAATTTTATTGCAGTGAAAGAAAATGTGAAATTTTCTTCAAGAAACTGAAGTCCTCATGTTCCTCAACGCAGTGAAATTCACCTGCGACTTGCTACGATTGAAACTTGGAAAGGGTATTTCTGGATATTTGAAAACTTCTTTTTCTCTCTACTTTCCTCTCTCAACGCCATCTTTGCTCATCAATTAATTCTGTCACATTTGTTGTCTACTAGCATTCATGGCAACCTGCTTTAACGACTGTATGGACTAGGCAAAGCGCAAAACATAAATTGTGCGACATAAAATGTCGGTAGTATTCTCATATTCAAAACGTCGTATCGCGAAATGCCTGTTCTAGCGTTGCTGAAACTCTTCGTGGTGCAGTAGTCGTGCTTCGTCAAAGGCGTCGCGGTAATCAAAGATGACATAGATAATGACCCAGTTTCTTGCCATTTATGATAAGAACTGAGCTCAGGCTGGAGAACTAGATATGAGGAACGTTTATTTCATAAGCGCCTTAGCTAACCTACAACTGGTTAGCGCCATTACACCAAGTGGAGGTTCTTGTTCTCGTAATAACATCGCAACGTGTGGTCTTCGTATAAGTATATGGAACCGCTTTTTTTGCCGAATATTATGATTTGTCGAATGATTTGTTCTGTTATGCCGATTAAGGTTGCGGATGCGGGCATAATTTTTGGGAAAATTCTGTAAGGTTGTGGCGTCGAATATAGAAAGAGACCCTTTTTCCACTATTGTGATGAAATGAGCAAGGTGTAATTTTTAACTGGAGCTAAGGGGAGGGAAGGAATTTCCTGAAACTATATTTTGTTTATATATATATATATATATTGATATATTTCCTACACTTTGTGGTCTCATTGCAAAGAACGTTTGCGTTCGTAAGTGGTAAATTTCAGCGGGCGGTTACATTCATTTAACAGAATTCTTTAATAGAAAAAGACCATCATTTGAGTGGAGAATTGCTCGCTAGCAGTTGCAATATGAACAGATGAAATAAGTTTGTTAGTAGTTTCATTTAAAAAGTCTTTGTGAACGAAGTACTTTTCATCATACAATTTGACTCAAAATAAACTGCATATAAATTTAACTCATTAAGTGTACTTTATTTAACTAAAAAGTAAAAGAATATCGATGTTCGTAGCTTATATCACGAAGTACTTTTCATCATACAATTTGACTCAAAATAAACTGCATATAAATTTAACTCATTAAGTGTACTTTATTTAACTAAAAAGTAAAAGAATATCGATGTTCGTAGCTTATATCATATGTAACTGTAGCTGTGGAATAAGGCTTTTTGCCGCACAAGAGTATGTTCGTAGCTGAATAAGGCTTGCCGGACGATTTGAGTTCAGCGGCATCTGTTTTTGTGCTCATCGAGCAGATTGTTTTCGATAAGCGCGCAAAATGTAAAGTCAACATATTTGTAAAGGATATAACCATTTCTTACAAATTACGGTAGGCAGTAAATTATTATGATAGTCATATTGCTTTCAGCCCCTTATCGTTTTTTTCATTCACTTTATAGCAACGATCTATTTTTAGTAGTTTTTTGTTTCCTCTTCATTGAGATGTATCCACTTCCTCCACATAAATAAGATTTCCATGCCTATATACGATGAGTTGTATATATTTTATCATGGAGGTGGCAGAGATGTTCGCTTTCTTGGAGGCGTCCTCGCAATAAGTGGCGAAATTTCTTTGAAACTAAAAACTTTACGATCCCCGCCGATTTCTTAGCGTTGTTTTTTTTGATATCTTTGGAAGTTAAACTAAGTGATCGAGACAGCGGAAGAGCACGTTTACGTTGCAGTTGATACTAGGATAGCATTCAAAAATATCATTGCAGCGTAATTTGTAGTGAATAAAATTTGAGTGATTTTCACCTGTTTTGATTCACCCATCATCTGAATTGTCGTAATGAGCACGCTACCTTGAGCACTGACGTTAATGTGCGGATTTTGGTACTTTCAGGTGATTTCTGTATCACGATTTTGTACTAATCTCGTCGCTCATTCATTTATACCTTCAAGTGTTTGTACTTGTAACATTTATGCATCTGATCCAGGTAGTATTTGAAGGTACTAGTTTTTGTCCCAAAGTAGCCGGTTTAATGTTTGGAATATTTTATTTGAAGCGCTGATGTGGGAAATAAACTATTGCTATTCGGGTAGCAATCGCACCTCTACCTACACGTGGTACAAGTAGTACTCTGCTGCCGTCAGAATTGGGGGTTCGTACCCGGAGAAGATGGAAGTGGCCTTTTGTGAAAGTCGAATGTGGTGGCGGTTTTTGCAGTCGCTCGGGTAGTGATGGTAAAGATCTTTTTCTGATTACCTGCGAATTTCCACTAATAAACGCGTGAGACAGTGGCGCTGATTTTTAGGCTAATTTAGTAGATTATACATCTGCTTTATCATCGGGGAATTGAAATCTTGCGTAATTATGCATAAATTTTGTTTGCACTTTTATGGGCTTGTATTCTGTTCAGTACTAAGCACAATTTTACAGTGGCATATCTGTGACTATTTTTTCAATAGCTTGGACTTATGCGCAGTTGTAATTAGGCATGGAAATTTCGACGCTTGTAATGTACACCTTAGGGAGGCGTCTTATATTGTTTTTCTTATGAATCCGCCAGCATTATAAGAATTTGTAGAGATTTGAAAAAGGGAAGTGTTGCAACGATCGCTTTTTTAATCTGTCGATTAAGGAAGCAAGTGAGGAACTTGTTAGTGGAGTTATCGCGATATGTGCTTTTGAATCCTGCTGCCCTCAACAACCATTTAACCACCTGCCGGTGAGCAACAAAAGATTTGAAGATTCCATATTTTAACTCATCCATCATCTACGCAAATCATTTCCGAAAGAATCTTTGCCGTGTCGCGTGATCGGCGTAAATTACGAGTTATCTTGGTCTTGCATATTATATTCCATTATTATTATTATTATTATATATATATATATATATATATATATATATATATATATAATATGTTACAGACGTCAAGTAGGCCATAAGGATGGATCCCCGGTAGCAAATCTGCAGTCACTCGAGATGTGAAGGCATTATTCAGCACATTTACAATTTATGAATACCTTTGCAATTTGTGGACGAATGAGGCCGCACTGTCGTGCAGAGTCGCATACTTCGCCAGCTATTGCGGCGTGCTGCTTCAGTTTTTTAGGAAAGTATATTCAACTTATACGGTGTTATATCAACAGATTTGATAAACTTTCGCGATGCTTTTTTGCTAAATAATTAACAGCGCTTATAAAGTCTTTAAACTGCTCTCTTACAGTAATGTTCTGTGTAAAAAAATGAAAGATGCAGTTGAATCGCAAATTGCATCTTCATCTCTCAAGATACTGTCTTCACTCATCTTATGAAGATTCTTTAGAGGAAAATTTGCATCAGAATTTTTACTACTTTACTACTTTACCATTTCTACTGATATTTCGAGTTTAACAATGATCTGTTTGTTTTCTCTCAAGATTAGTTGCAACTTTCAAGAAAACGATTTCGTTTACTTTTACTTATTCGTTCGACACTTAGGTGATGGCTGAAGCAATAATATGTTTTCAGTATTTTGCAGTAACACTTCTCCTAGCCGGAGAAGAACACAATTATGCTTATATGTGAAGTGGTTTCTCAGTAGAAACGTCGTTTTTCTTTGCTCTCCAATGTTATACCTGAGCGATGCATGTGTTCGACCGCAGAGAAGTTTGCCTAACGTAGTAGGATTTTTCCTCTCTGTGGTTGCAAATTGTTTTTTTTAATTCATTGTTTTAAATAGAATGTCTTATTCTACCTGTGATATTTCATGTTTCATTGTCACTCCTTGTTTGTTTACCTGAGGAAAGAGGTGTTTGTTCCATAGAGAGCATTTTCCGGTTATAGGTTACACTATCGTGCAGTTTACATTTTCTGTCCCATTCTTATTTCTTCTTAGTTATTCTTGATTGTGTTTTGTTCTCTTCGGGTTGAGACGTTTTTGTTTATCCATTGTTTGTTTAATTGTGAATAATGGCTGAGAATATGATTTATATGTCAGAGAGATATTAAAGTGGGCGTTGAAAATCATTGAATGGGATTATGAGATGCAACCAACATATGTGAGCGAAGTTCGGAAAGGAGTAATTTGAATTACAATGGTTTAATGTGTTGCCTAGTGAGTTCCACGGTGGCGCTTGTATGCGCTCTAAAATCCCAGTTGAGAGGCTTACGGAAAAGCTTTGAACAGCTCATGTAGAGAGGGGGAAAGGTTTAGAGGAAACTGCCATTTATGGATTGTTGCAAAGAATGATAGAGGAGCGAATTTTTATAACTATAAACCAGTTTGATTGATTTGGTTTTCTCATCTGAGGTGTGCAAAGGTTCTTTCCTTTAATATTTGGTCTAAGGGTTTTGCCGTGCTCAAAAGTGTCGTTTCCTTCCATTTTTGCAGTCGCTCTTTTCCCCCATCCCTCATCTCATGTCCACTTTTCTAACAGGCCATTCCCGTTGAAATTACCCTCAATCCTCGTGTTGCTTATGAACTTGTATCTTTTTGTATGCATTTCTATCTAATTACACAACTAAACCGTATATTACTTGCAGCCGCAAGCGAAGGAATGACGTGATTTCGTTGCACATCTCGAATTTGTTGATGTTTGTGGATGCGCGTCCATCAGGAACGACGTCAACAGTCGCGCTACGCGCTCCGTCGTATTGAGATTCGTCATCATTCTGTTGTTTTATTTGCCCTTTTATGGATTGGTGTATTTGCTGTACGTCTTTTCTTGGACTCACCATTTTGAATTAAAAATTATTCACACTGAAATGATATCGACAAGCAGTGAGCATCTGCCACTTAGCTAAAATATTTTTAAAACACTGAAGGATACAGGTAAAATGCTGAACATCTGATTACCTCATAAAGCGCTTGACGGGAATCCTGGATATTTAATGATTTTATGGGCTGATATCGGGATGATTTAACGTTGTGAAGAATTTGAAGAAAATGATGGTTATTGGACAGTGACATTCGCTCCGCCCAGTAATGCAGGTCGCGAGAGCACTTTTCGCAGAGAACGTTCATAGGCGCGAGGAGTAGATGGGAAAGCATACTAAGGGAGTTCATAAGTGTTTTGTGGAAGGAGGGCGGAGAGTTGGCGAGAGGTGTTACATACAGATAGAACCTGTTGGTGAATTGAGATTGGTTGGTTGGTTGGGGTAGAGCATCGCAAAGAAATGTGTCTTGGCTGGTGGCTAGCGGTGCTCTTTTGTGGGTTGCTGCATCGTTCCTGGCTAACCGAAGCTTGGCGCAACAACCACACTTGTCACAGTTGTGCCGAGGCCCGAGATCAGTTCGCTAAAATTCGTCTCGAGCAAATCAAGCGGGAGATTCTCGAGAAACTTGGTCTTGATGGACCACCTCAAGTGCGGCCATCTGAGGGTTTCCCATCGATTCCTCAGGTGGCAAAATATTTGCGGAGTCAAGTACGGCGAGATATTCATTCGTCATTTTTGGCCGACGAGTCGGCTTATGGGAGAGTAGAACAGAAGACCGAACAAACGATCATAATTGCGGAACGTGCACCTGCACGCTACAACCAAAATTGGCTTGTTGGGCATTTTCGTTTCTCCAATGAGATTATGTCAAAATCGCTACGTCGTGCCTTTCTCTATGTCTTTCTCAGGAAACCATCGAATTTCCACTTCGAGTCGAGAATTAGTACCGTTCAGGTGATCGTCCGAGAAGTATTGAAAGATGGAAAGGTAAGTAGACTACTTCTTAACTCTTTCTGTATGTTTTTTCACAGATTTTCATGTGCACTATATTTTAAATGCGCTAATGTGTGTTTTTCCTCGTCACTCATTTTCTGGATCTGTATATGTACTTTGTGATGCGTTTTGCACAGTATCAAGCAGTACAATTTATTCACGGTCTTGATGAGTTCGTTCGCCTTGCTGAGGTTCGTCTGACCGTCCTATATGGAATTTATGTTTGTCTTTTTGTCTTCAGATCACCTTTACATTTCATGTAATTAGGCAACGTGGTCGCAGAGTGAGATGTTTGGTCAATGAGTGTAGAGAGTGCGTTAAATTGTGGTGAGCACCAGGCGTCAGATGAGGTATTGCTAGAAGTCAACAACTTTCAGAAGATTTTTCAAATTGTTTAGAGACATTTACCCACGTCATAGACTTATGTCGTCACATGCCCTTCATAGTCGATTCCTCGTAATGAGCGTTTCGACTACTGAAGTTTCATTTGTTCGCTGCTTCAGGTGGATTGGTTTAGCCTCTAGTCCAATATTTATTAAGTGCACGACGGCTGTCTTCCTCTCTCTCGTTGATCTTGCTTTAAAGTGTGAATTAGTAACCACTTGTTAGTGAAAGAAAAAACGTACATGAAATAGTGGGCGATTGCCTAGTGGTACAGTCAAATCAGTGTTGATTGCTATCATTGATTGCAACGGTTGCGCATAGTTGTGCCATCATTCGTGCTGTTCTTATCGATATGAGTGATCGTTAGCGTAGCTCTAAATATTCTTCGAATCATACCCGGGATGAGATGCAGATAAGATTTGACTCGAAATGTCCACTTAATTTGTCTTTAGAATATCTCAAGCAGCCTCAATCGCAATTTCTAGAAGTTCCCTTCTCGTCATTATTGTTGGATTGTGCTTATTTCAAGCAGATTTTTAACATACTTTGGCTATTAAAAGTTCATCATGCGAGCTATAAAGCTACTTAATCGACGCATTCTCAAGAGATAAAGTGAAGTATTAGGCCATCCGGTTTGATTTAGGCTGTCGTTTGGCTTGTCTAGAGTTGGTGGAACTGCTTCAAGAAGCGGACGACAAATGTTATGTCATTTAGCTGTTCAGTATGTATGTGTTTTAACGGGTGGAACTGGTTACGTCTTCTATATTGGAAGTCCATTCACTTGTTACACGGCCATGTGTACGTCATACCACCTCTTTTTTGGTTCGTTTCGCCCGCTGCAGAAATGTTTTCTCGACGATCCGAGCAAAATGATTTTTTCAGCGGTCCCTCAAGCGAGCTGTTTCAGCGATGCTGTGGTATTTGTTTGTCTGTCAGTTGGTCTGTTTGTTTGTCAATAGATCGACAGGTTTCTGTATGCTATGTTCGCTTTTTTTGCATTGGAAGTCTGATTCGAAGAATCTTTTAGAGGATCTTTTCAGTTATTTTCGCTATCGTTTTGCATCACTAGGCGTTGCAATATTTGCATAGAAATTGATAAATGTTTCATGAAAGAAGAGAATGTTTTAGTTTCTATATTAGTATTACTTCAAAGTACGAGTTCTTACTTCAAGATTTCTTGCCAGCATGAGCCATGTCGCATTTGCGCCCACCTAAAGAGATATCTCCGCAAAAAAATGAAGTATGCAAAGTAACGCTTCTGACCAACTTCTGTCTACTTCTAACAGTTATTTCCGTTGTTGAGATTCAGCGTGGAAAATGTGGAAAATTGATATGCGGCTCCAAACATGTCTCGAAACCTCCGTGCTAATGATTTTCGCGTTGACTCCTAGCATCTTTTAAACCTCCGTGCTAATGAATTCCGACTTGAAGGTAGGATAAAGAGGCTTACTCGAACACATAATGCATAGGACGTCTTCTTCGAAATGAGTTTCCGCAGAGAAAATCTGCGAGTGCGTCTTAAAACAGTCCTAACACAAGTCGAAATGCACGCTAGAGATACTACCACAATGTGCACTTTTGCATTCTAGTTCACGGACCAACTGTTGATATGTTCACTTGCAGAAGCAATTGTTCGTGCAGATAATGAGCCAAGTAATTACATCACCTTATTTTGTTAGGAACAATGTTTCGTTTTCGTGAACAACAACAACAATATGTGCAGAAATAGTTAGTCTATCTAAGTGAACATATTTGGTTCATATTTCATTGAACAAAAAGAAATTGCCATTTAAGTGGTCTGAAATATACCAAATAAATTTCGTTGATGCAGCGCTGTTATTTGGCTGCTGGAATTAACTGGGTAGGAAGATGGAAATATGGAAATAGCTGTGATATGAGCTATTCTTCCAGGAACTGCTAATGTTGGAGGATGGTATACCCTTGCAATCCATTTCCACGATACAAGGGTGTCCCTGTCAACATTTGCACTTGTCGCTGGCTCACGACTGAAATGACGAGGTTTGGCCGGAATTCATGTCTGAAAATTTCGATAAGAGAATTGCACATATTACATTAGTGATTGCTACATCATTGAATTGATTCGCAGCGGTATTGCATAGCGCATCCAGAAGTTTTTTTCCAGACGCATGGAGCTTTTAATATGTAATAATATATGCAGGTTATATAATAATATATGCTCATCGAAGTTCCACTCTTTTTAGTCTCGTGCATTTAACCGTGCAAAATAGCAATATACTGCAGTCTACAACTTGAGATTGCGATCAAATTGCATGCGTTCTTCGCGTTGCATTGAGCGAGGATCCGTGATGAAAACTAACCAAAATAATCGTAAAGATTACTTGAGCGCTCTCTTATTTCGCGTGTATGACCGCCTATTTTATCGATAATTTGAGTAAAATTCATGTTAATTTTCTATCTACCAACATCAGTGAACCCATATATTTAATGATTCTTTTTGTATGGCCATCCATTTTAACGTTGAAATATTTCAGTGCTAAACTTCTGCGTTAAATTGAGCTGTCATTTAGCTTAATTTCAGTGCAAAAACTATTGAAATCCTTAATGAAAGAGAGTTTTTCTTGGGACCTTCTCGTAAATGAACGCCGTCACACTTAGGTTTGTCGCAAGGTTCAACGAAGAGCTTCTTGACGTATCCTGTTTTATTTTTTTTTCCACTAGTTCATAGATATGTATATTCACGTGTCACAAATTGTTAGTGTTTTCACTAAGGAAATAATTTGAATTTAACGCTTAGCGTATGAGTGGGAATTTAATCTTAAGTTGAATAGCAGATTTATTAAAAACGTTTTTCTTAGTTCATCTTTCTCCCCACCTATGCAATTTCACCTCCCCTCACAAAGACGAGAACCTATAACTAAATTCGATTAGCAATGCTAATGAGTTTCCTTTCTAGTATGGGCATTTTTCTTTCAATAATCCGTACAGTGAGATCGTCTCATAATGCACTTTGCAAGTACTAAAAATTATTCGTACGATATGTTTTGTATGCCGGTGGCTCAGTAGAGTCACCTAAATTGTGATGGCAAAAACTGGAAATGATCCGAAGAAATTCGGATTCTAGTAGGAAATGATCGGATGTAGTTGCAATGAAGTGAAGATTAAATTTCGATGTTTCATATTTCGCTCTTCATTTCTTCTTAAAAGTCTCATTTAATAGCTATTTATTTGTCCTAATGGTAGATACGAGTTGACGATCATGCAGCCATAATACGGTCCGTGCTTCTCTGCTTTAATATTTTATTCGCTGTTGCTTTGAGGCAATTTCAAAGAGCTTTTCAGGATAGAATCAGTTTTCAGGATGAGTCCATGGAAAGTAATTGTTGAGCGCTTTGTTGGAATAATATTATATTTCGAGAAATGCGTATCATTTATTTGCCTCCTCCTCTCGAAAACAAATATAAGCCATAAAATAGATGTGCAAAAAAAATTATCAATTTTCTGAAGCAGTAGTGTATTTAAGCGTTAAATATCAAAGATATATGAGAAATCTAAAGTGTAAATATAAAGAAATATTAAAGGCTGATGCTAAAGAGTCTAAAATAATAGTAAATGAAATGGTTTAACTGCTTTAACTTTGTGCGATAATTCCACTCGACTCTGCAGCAGAGAGTGTAGTACATCAATTGTACATTCCGCCGCTTTCTATAGAAAAAAAGCCTCAGTCGTTACTGCATATGATTTATTTCTCTTCCTGTTTCTGAAGTAATTGCATTTTTCTTTTTTTATTCATTGCTTCATTCCATAGATAATAAATTTGCCCTTCGTATAACTTTGTGGGTTTTTTCAGCATCTTTTTTCTTCTCCTTTTACTGCATCGATGATAATAGACTAAGAAATTCGTTAAAACTTCCTTTTACTCCATTTTTTTAAACTTTCCTTTCCTCTTTTTTCATCTTTTTAGAGGAGGGGGAAGAGGAGAAGGGGTGGAGGTGGAGGTGGGAAGGGGAGGAAGGGGTGGGAGAAAATATATATTTTCATCCCCTCGATTTTCTTTTATTCTTTATATTTTTTAATTCCTCTATTCGCCATAAATGTTCCGTAGAAATTTAATAAGTAAAAATAATAATAATAAATTTTATTATCAATATAAATTCATATTTTTATCGTTATCCTCATATTTAAGCGTCGTTACATTTATCATTTCCTGCAATTTATCAGTTATTTTCTCGCCTTCTTTGCCATAAAATTCATCCCATCCCATCTATGTATTCATCCCAGCTCTTTTCTGCTAGATTTCTAATCTTTCCTCTACAGCAGCCTTTCAAACATCATCATATTCTTTCATAAAGTATTTCTATGTAGAATATGTTGTTGATCGTAATTTCACTTATTTTGCACTCATTTAAATTATATATGATGTGTTAGTGTGATATGCTTTTGAGAATTTCTAAGAAACGAAAATTGACGCCTCTGAAGGCATCTGAATGCTTCTACTTCACAAGGGGGAATCTATATAAACTACGCGTTTATGTAAATATCACCATACAAATTTGTGTTTAGTTGTGCGCCTACTGGTTTAGTCTAATATATTATAGAAAACTTCAATAGACGTTTCTTATAGGTTTGACCTCTCCCCTTTCAGAGGAAAGGGAAAAAATTTGTTTCAGTTGATTTCGTCTCACTCATTAATAACTAGTAAACTTATAAATGTTTTATTTATTCTCTTGAACTGAAGCTTAAAGGAAAACTAGGATTCGCAGTCGGTTGCGATACACACTAAAAGATGCGTTTATATGTGCAGTTACGGAACTTGAGTCCTTATATTCGTATGTTTAAGTATGGAGCAGATGTGGCAGAGCGGAAGCGACACGTCGACTTAGGCCGAGAGGCATATGTGCAGATTCCACTACGCATCGACGATTTGCAACGGTGGTGGGACGACGAAGGTCCAAGAAATGAATTTCTTGGCTTATATGTCGAGGCTCTTTATAGAGGCGAAAATCTGGCCGTACATCCGCAACAGAATCCTACAAATGTAAGCATTATAGATTATTTTGTTGCTTCAGTCTATTAAGAGGGGGAGCAGCGCTAACAACGTGTCCTATTTTTAATGGAGTTGCGAATGGAAAGGCGAAATTTTGATGCGTGGTTTTGTTGTTTTTTGTTGATTTTGTAACGTCCAATAAGATAGGGCGAGAAATGTACGTCTTTCCATCTGTATAATTTTTAAAGCGAGCAGATTGCTTTGGTGAAATCACATCGAAAATCTCAGATGAAACGTTTTTCAATTTATTTTCAACATTATCAAGTTTAATTCATTTCATAGCATGCTACTAAAGCTGCATCTGTTTCTCGAACTCTATAATTGATCTCGAGCTCCATTGCGCTTATTCAAACAATATTTCGCCCTCATCCTCGAGTCTGAGGTCTTTACTTCTCAACATTATCAGTTTATTATTTTTAAGATGCGCTCCTTATCATTGCTATCGGATTTATTGAAAAAAAAAATCTTTTATAGAATATGTTTACTCAATAAAGTGAGCAGCATATTGTGCTGCTTGAACGTCAGCCCTGATTCAAGGTCTTTACTTCTCAACATTATCAGTTTATGATTTTTAAGATGCGCTCCTTATCATTGCTATTCGTCGGGCATAGAATTTTCATGTTGGTCTTCTTGCCAAGCATGAAAACTCCTGCGCTGTCTCCACGTGAAAAACGGACATTCGATTCCAATGATAAGGAGTGATAAGGAGCGTTGTCACCTTGGCGTTGTCTACTGAGCACTACAATCGTTGATTGCAACGGCAACATTTTATCAAAAGCACGTTCTTTTTTTTTAGGAATTTGCCAGAAATTGCAAATCTGAGAAATTCTCCTTCGAACAAAAATGATCACGAATCATATTGCTAGAAAGTGCTTTCATGCAACGGGCTCAAAAATCCTTCATTCGTTGAAATCTCGATAAATTTTTTTCTAGCCTCTTCTCAACATTAGAAGCGTTCGTGAAACCTTCTTCAGCAGGTTCAAGTCAGAAAAGCTCTTGTTTCATGAGTTCGGACGATATCCCATCGTAGTTGATTCTGTATGAGGGTTCTTAACTATTGCGCTTATCTGAGCCGCATTTTTGCCCAGTCTGAAGGCAGTCAAAAGTAATTTCTAACAGTCGATAGCAGTAAATGTTTTTGACTTCAGCTCTAATTTTTATGACCTTAAGCATATTGTTCATCCCCATCAACATATTTCACCTTTTGATTATTCACTGAATTAATAATATATGAAAAATAGTCGTTCGGAAGTTAGCATTAGCGATTGTATATCACCAGTGGGTTTTTATTTTGTGGCAAAGTGTATGCGTCGAAAAAATGCTAATGTAAAGAACTTCATCAACTCAAATCGCCTCGATTGTAGAGGCAAATAACTAATGAGTTCTCTAGGTGGACTACTTGTCATTTGGCTCATTGTTTTGATTGGTGGAAAAAGAACGAAGATATCTTCTGTTTTCTTCGCTTACACATAAAATCTTTTCAACATCGAAGACGATCTTTTGGAATCTTTTGGTGGAAATATAGCGAATTTGAGTTATTTTAATAGGTAAATAGTTAATTTGGGTAATGCCTATAAAAGGTGATAAAATTTAAAACATATAACGATATATTGAAAAATTCGCAATAAATAAAAATTGGTAATTTTTCGGGCAAATATAAAAATCTGGACGATCATTTTTCATATCCTTGATATGATCGTGAGGATGAGTTGTGGTTAAATTTCGGAATCTCTCTAGAAATCTTGCCCAGAGGCATCGTTTATAGCGAAATATTCCACATGAAATCACTGTCAGAACTCGTGGTCCAAAAAACCGCAAAAATTTCATCACATTTATGCTTGTAGTTAAGTTATTCACTGTCGTTTTTCGTTGCTTTAAACTCGACGAATTTGAATAAAACAATTCCAACAAGTTGCTTTTGGACGTATGCAAAAATAGCAATGCAAATGTTATGAGATAAAAAAGATCGAAAAAAATAGTGGATTCTTTACGTTGTTGCTAACAAGGATTACGAAATATTTGTGGCATTGGAAAGCTCTGTTCCTATGGTCGTTCTCGGATGAGCTCTAATAGTTTCGGTTGATTGATCTCTCATAAATATCAGGCGAGTAAGATTAACGTCGAAAGAATCGGAATTCCATCAGTGATCGCTTTCGGATTTAAGGAACAAGAATTAAAGTTTCCTGAATCGTCGGTTAAAATTCCTCAGGAGGTGAGTACCATCGCTCCGTTTACCTCATCTTTTTCCACGTCATTAAGTTTGCTTCGAGAAATCTGTCGTTATTGTCAGAAAGTTTGGCACTGTATCACGTGTGATTTTATTTTGCGTTTGTAATGTTAGTTCGGTGGACTTATGCTTGATCAAGTTATTTTGCCATTTTGACGCATTCGTTAGTATTAGATTCATTTAAAGACTGATATTTCTATGACTCTTTATTCTGCAAATAAATAGATATTGCAGAATTGTTTTTTCCCGTTAGCGCATCAGTCTCTATGCTTCAAAAGTGAGGTCCTTGAATAAAGACCCAAAAAGAAGTTGTTGAGATTGATGTTTAGCTAATTTTAAGACTCACTTCAAAAAATCAGTTAGTCTTATGCCCTAAAACAACTGTTTTATGTTTATCCAAATTTTCACCCTTATTGGTTCCTTCAGGTTTAGTTTTCGATCATAGATAAAAATTCTTTTTGCAAAAGCAACTACTCCATCAATTCAAAAAATTCATTTGCTTCCACCTCTATTCTCCCTCGTCCCTCCCTGCAGAGATCCTTTCGCCACTCGCTTTGCTTTCACTCATTGGACCCTTCCCCAAAACATTTTAACAAACAGGACCACTTTTTCATACGGTTTTTGTCAAAGCTCCTCTGGCCTGTAAACTGAAACTCTTGAACAAGCATACTGGCAAAAGCTAAACATGCACATATAAATAAATGTAAGGTTCATTCACTTTGCCTTCAATGAAATTTCTTCCGAAAGTGTATTTGTGTCGAAAACGTGAAAGCTGGATGATCATTTTTGATACATATATTATATATATATATTGATTTTGACCAAAACAGTTGTATTGCAGTTAATGTATATGGAGTTGACGAGTATCGACGAATGGACACGGAGAAAGCGTAGCTCAACGGAAATGTGTACCCGAGAGATGAATGAGCCGTCGTGCTGTTTATATAGTTTAGTGGTCGATTTTGAGGCTGCTGGTTGGGATTTCGTTATCGCACCTAAACTCTATGATGCGCATATGTGCAGTGGCGAATGTCGCCTTCACCATGTAAGACTATTTCTTGTTGGCTTATTTAAAGGGATTATTCACTAAAATAGCAGCTTTTTTTTCAATGATCATAATAGATCGGTCGCATCGAGAAGCATCGAGCAACTAAAATACAATTTCCATCAATCTGCCTTTGCAATAACGTAGAGCTAAAAAGCGGTTTTCTCTGCTAAGAAATATTCTGTCAGTTGCATTTAGCATCCTGTATTATTTCCGGATACTTCGGCAACTAGTTTGTCCGATTTCAGTAAGGACATAATTTCATCTTAATGCGCTTTCCAAATGTGCAGTTGTAAAAGCGCCCTGTCTGCATAGAATGCATCTGAGTAATACAATAGTCTTTATTGTTTCGCACACATAATCGATCATTTGCTCAAATCTCGTTTGTATCATTCTTCGACTGCGTTTGATTGGCTTTGTTTGGCCAATTTCACGCCACTGATTAAGTAACCTATCTTCAGTATGATCACTTCACATCAAAGTTGAAGATTGAAGGCGATCGTATGATGTTAATTAATTAACTATGACATATTTTACAACTCTAAAATTGTTGATTTGAATGTCAGAAAGCGTGGAAAGATGTGCGTATGTTGGCAAACGCGTTAGCATCATTTAGTTTTTTTTGTAATATTCGCAAAAAGACTCATATCTAAATTTAGTCGGTAATCCAACTTAGAAGGTGTGAATTCAAATTCGAATTTGGAAAACTTAGATTGAAATCTGAACTTATAAAACTAAGCTCGAGCTTCTAGAGACTGACTTTCTCGGGAAATGAAATGTCGAAATGCAGTTGTCCGGCTAGTGCACTACTAAGTTGAGCATGATGCGTTCTACCTTTGAAAAAACGATTAAGAACGTTATGGATTTACACGTCAATTGGCACGTTGTAATTGTTTTTTTAAGCACTTCTTTTAATGCGCTACTTCAACCAATGGTGCCAATAATTACCATCGGTTTTGTCTGCACTGTACTTTAGACGAATTCAACTGATCGTAGAGTAAGTAAATCGATCTATAGGATGCTCAGTGGTCAGAGACTTGAAAATAAACTCACTAGCTAGTTGATCGAATATCATAGCATATCTTCGTTTTTGATTAATTTATTAGGTAAGGTGCCGTGAACGTCGAAGTAGTGGAACATCTTTAAAGATTCCGCTCTAAAGTAAGGTATACGAATAAATAGTTAATGTGTTCAGGACTATTTTTCATTTTCCAGGATAAGAAGAAAGCAAGTCCACTCAAGAGTTGATAAAAGTAGCAAAAAAAAAATGCCCGTTTTTATGCAGGTTGCGTTGAGCTCTACTCGGATGAACACAACAGGAATTTTCGTTAATTTTCGCACTAGTTGAGCGCCGTCCTAATACTGCTGTTTGTTTGTTCGTGTGTTTTTTGTTTGTTTGTTTTGGGATATAATCATACATGCAGAGATAAGACTTGCTGTTTGGTTTTGGCCGCTTCTATATGTCCCTTAATAACATTATGACCATCGAATAAATTTATAAAGACCGTCGATATCAGTTTTCGACTATCAATTAATGTTTAGACTTCAGCCTAACTCTAGATCAGCACGCATTGGCTTGGTTATTTTGCCATCGATGATCCATTGGTTGAATCGATTAGTGGATGAAAAAGGTGAAACCGGTTCGACGAGTGGAATTTAACGGGCGGGATGTTTGGTGTGTGTTGATTCTCGTCGAAGGGCAGTCATCATGCCGATGTGCTGCTGTTCTCAGGATAAGCTAGTTGAAAATTGAGCAATTGCATTCCAGAGAAGAAAAAAGAAATAAAAAATCTCTTGGAAGAAAAAGAGACATTGGTATTCAAGAGTAATTGAATAATGCGATAACGTTGTTATTTGTTATTTGTGCACTTTATTTTTTCTTTTTACCATTTTGCAATTGAATAATGGATTCTACTCGCTATTTTAAGGTTATGACTTATCGTTCGTCTACTAACGTTTAAAAAACCCCGTCGAGAAGTTCGCAAATTTCCGTGACTATTTCTTCGTAAGTGTAGTTAGCAACTAACTGTTAATTGCTAGAGCCTTCCAGTTGCAACGCGAAACTGTGGTTATTGGAATTTCAAAATTTTCCACATTTTTCCAAGGATATTTCTCCAATTTCAATGTTCATCTTTATGCTTATCGAGGTTTTTTAAGCAAAAATTCCACACTATCCCTTTCCGACGTTGAGCACTGATGAGCCTTTTCGTTGCTGCCTATAGTCTGAATTTTCTCCAAGCGTATGTGGATTATTCGTGAGCTATTAACTCATCATTCTGATTTAAGTAATGAATAACCTAAATTTGAAGGCTGTGATTTCAGTGAGCGGAAACCCATCAAACTGATATTGGTCTCGAATAAATTGCAAGTTTTTCTGATGATGTATCGCTACGAATTTTTGCGGTCCAGTGAATTTTTGCTCCTTTTTTTGGTTGACCTCATGACAAACCTGAATATGGACGATATACAAATTGGAGTCGCTAATTTAATAATGCCAAGAAGGAATTTTTTCAAGCGCTTTTCTTATGAGACAATTTAACCGATTTATTTGCAAACCAGAAATGACAATGAGCGATGTGAATTGAATGATACGTTTAATTTTACTAAAAGGAAACAGTTTTAAACAATATAGCACATAACTGGAGGAATTTGTTTCTTTGCCCATAAAATAGACAGGAAAAATTTGTGCAACTATGAGGATTCCCCATTTAAAATAACGAATTCATATATTCATCATCGTTGATCTGACTATATGGCCAACTAGTTCTACTTAGTTGTTGCATGAAACTAGATTTGCTTCATTCATTTTTTCAGCAAATTGTTCGCCAAATTCGTAAACTGTTTAAATAAGTTCGTTGAGGATGGGAATATTCGTTGAATTTTATGACGAATATAAAAACCGACGAATTTCCCAATAAGGAGTTTTCGGACAAATTTTTTTTCTTTAAGAGAGAGAGAGAGAATTTTTCATTGAAAGGGTTCATTTATCTATCATTTGAACTATGACCTTTCGTTAATGAGCAAAAATATTAGCTAGAAATATCAATGAAGTGACCGTTGCGATCAACGACGTTATTGGATGAAACTACGAATAGGTTTTTCTCTTATGATTTTACATATATTTAATAAATCTTATGTGAATCTATGTTACTCTAGTAGGTTTATCATCGTCATATCCTAAACCGTTTTGCTTAACAAATAATTACCTCTTAAAAAACAATAAAACGATGCAAAATAAATTGTGGATCGTTTGAAATTGCAATGCAGTCGTCCATCAAAAATCCTGAGGATGGTGGAAATTATGCAGGTGTGAATTCTGGCCTAGAATACCGAGGCACCACTACTTTTTTAAAGGTTGCTCATTCTCTGCGATGTTAATCGATGCTGTAGAGGAGATCTTTGAAAAAAAAAATCGGTTGGAATGCCGTTGCATGCATATTATTACTCCTTCATAAAATGTTACTTTTTCACGTGATCCGCATGAAAAGCTTAAAGATTTCTTGCCACCTTTAAACGTCTCGAAGTTAATGTTAGAATTATTAGCTTCGCTTAAAATTAATAGCATCCTAGCTTCGACAACGGTCCTAAGTTGCAGTGAACAAAGAGAGAGAAAGACGGATAGGCGGATCAACACGCAAGCAGGCATGCAGAAGCACAACAGATACACTGTGATCATGGCGCATTTTTAGCATAAAAATTCACTGTGACCCCAGTTCGTAAATGGGTGATTTTGTTTATAGGATGGGTGGATCGCAAAATCGTGTGACATACTAGACTCGCTGACATGTCACCCCTCGCTATTTGAATATTGATGCAGTAGGCCGAATTATAAAACCGCTTATTAGGGCGATCAATTCGATGCGCTTTCGCACTTTTTAAGAAATCAGCTGAATTGCATAAAATATGTCACATGTGACGGGTATACATAATTTATGAGTCAGCGTCGACTGTTTTAATCATTTATTTGCAATGAACGGAGTGTGCACGTTATCTATCTTTTGCTTTTGTGCAATAAACGAATCTTTTATTGTGTGTTATACTTTGAAATAGCAATTGCTTTCGTAATAGCACTTCTTGGAATCGCTCGTCTAACGATCAAATCAGCCAATCCGTTCATAGGTTAACATCTGATGGGAATATGTCACAAACGTTGTCACATCCGATTTGCCTTTTTAAAGGATCCGTAATTGTACAAAATTAATACATTTACATACCACTGTAGAACATTGGACGTTTCTTCGATGCGCTGTTTTAATACAATGTGGGAAGCCCTTCCTCATCATTAACACATGTCTTATCAGCAAACATGTTTCTAAAAGTATGGAATATTTGTTAATCTCTTATTGTTGCATTGTTGTTGATTCTTTATATTTGGTAAATTCCTAGTCCTCCTATAATTGATTTTCAGCTACTTTATTTTCTTCTTCAGCCGGCTAATAACTGCACTACTGTCTATTCTCTTGATCCATAAGATTGTATATACTGTGCCACGGAAAACTGCAATGAAATGCTCGCATATTTCTAAGCAAATTAGGCAAAATCATATAAATTAAATACTTTTCACTGAGCAATGCAATTGCAGAAATGTATCTATATATAGCTGAATTTTCAATCTGTTCGATTGGATTCTCGATCTAGCATCATTGATGAGAGCGTCCTTTAATGCTTTGAAGCATTTTATGATGAGGTTCTAGTTGAAGAACATTTAGTCAGCTGACATTTTGAAGTAAACAACAATTTTTCCTTGAAAATGTGCATGCACTTTGTTATATATGACTATTTTCTTCACTGTAAATATGATAAGAAGCGCACTCAATAGTAATTAATTCAACCGATTTATTCTTTAAAGTAACAAAGTTCATTATACTTGTTTTGTTGTCGAAAAATTGTGCCACTTTCAAAAATTCGTTTGGTTTTATGGTGACATTTTTCTCGGATGTTTCCTGAAATCTTAAGGCAAATGACATCTCTTGCATACCTCTATCGCAATGGAATCTCTATTTTTCTGGATGCTCCTTAGATTCTTTTTCCTAGCATTTTTGGATTATAGGGCAAGAAATGTAAGCACGTATTTATACCATCTTAAACGGGGCAACAAGACAGTCGATTTTGTCTCTACAGTAGGGACTTTTTGATTTGAATTTTATGTTTTCCTCATGTATGATTTAATTCATATGGGATTCCGCACTTATAATCGCGATTATCGAAGAAGCTTATGCTGAGATAAGATTTAAAGAACAAAGTCACCAAAATAATGGTAAATGATGTGGAATAGATTGAGAAACAGAGAAATAAAGTACAAGGCTGATTGGCCTTATCCTCAACTGATTGGCCCTTCGATTAACGTGTTGCTTTGCATTCCAACGACTATCCAACTGAATCGAATATACAAGAAATAGTCAACCTACCAGCCCACTGGAGTGACATTGAGATTAAGGAGACAATAGAAGTCAATAAATTGGCATTTAAATTGCGGATTTGATTAAGTGCAGAAGGGATCTTTTTTTTATTTCAGCCGGATCGTTCACCACATAGCAAAATCACATCGTCAACATCAAAGAATATGGTGAGTGGGTGCTGTCACCCATCAGAATACGATCCCATCACGCTCGTATATATGACCGAGGAGAAGGAGGTGAAAATCAAAGAGGTTCCAGGCATGATTGCACGACGATGTGCGTGTGCGTGATCTCACATTATATTCGTATGCGACTTGAATGTTACGAGCTGTTTCTACCCGCCAACCTTCTTTCTTTCTTTTTGTTTCTCTATCTTGACAAGCTGTCTAGTCGGTGAGCTGGAGCTCTTGTTGAAATCTCAGCTCAAGCTTCAGGTTCACACCAAACGTGGAAAACTTTGGTGTTCGCCCGAGCGAGCATCTCTACATTTCCACAGTGACCATACCTAGCGGTGTTTTGACGTTGTAAATTCTTAAATATACATGTTTCGTGTCAATTTCAGCTACTGGCAGAGCGTTTTGGCTGCGGGTGTTGAAATATAGCGTTCATTGTGAGTTCTTTCCGCTGTTAGCTGATGTTAGTAATTAAAATGGATGCCGCTGGTATACTTATCCACCGGCGCCTTATTCATGATTATTACACCTTCCGATTCCGGAAGACATGCCGTCATATTCCGGAATGAATATTGATTTGTTCGAACGAGTGAGTTTATGCACTTGCTCATAGTTATTGCTAAGGTTTAGCGTAATGAGGCGACTGGGCACTCGTTCCGATGTACATACATCTAAAGATTTGTCCGTCTCAGAGTCACCGCACACATTCCATCGCGCATCACGCTCAGCGTTTTGCTTCATTAGCTCGTGCTCATTCATCTCAGGTGGGCTAATTTAAATGAAGTGTTAACGCTTAGCGAGGTGTGATTGTCTATAGACGAGTTTCTTTGCTTTTGTTCGCAATGTTTCGCCATACCAAAGATGTCTTTTGCATTACAATGAAATCTCTACGCGTTAGCATAAAGACTCGCACTATGAATGCCCAACATCATACCAACACACCATCACGATCTTCAAACTATCACAATCATCATTTTGTATTCGGTTATACATTGGATCGTTTTTGAATGAGCGTTTGCACAGAGGCTTTCTTTGATAACATCATGACTCGGCATTTATTGCAATTTCAATTTATGGATCACCGGAGCTAAACACAAGAAACAAACTATGCAACGTGAATGATCACTTGTAGAAAGCTTCCAGCCATCTCGTAAAATTCTAAAAGAGTATCTAAAGAAATTTTCATATTCTGCAGTAAGCTTTATTTTAGGCTAGTAAAAACAATTTGCTTACGCAAACGTTTCGATTAGTTGATTAATGGACACATCGCATTTGAGATATTGTACCAGGCAATTTTGGGATTTTGCTTGAGATATTTTAGTTTAGCGTTTAGCGAATCGTATCACAATAATATATCTATTTGAAGAGGCGTTATGGTGAGGTTGGCCTAAATGTCTGTGCATCGTCTGTCTATGTGTTCATATGGTGGTCTTTAAACTGTGATTCAATAACCACTACACAAGTGAAATATTTGATCTGTACTATCTATGATATATGATAGGTACTCGTTTATTAATACCGCAATTTTTACGCGTCTTTATATAAGAACGATTAATAATTATTGGTACTCATGTTCAGAGGTTCGTACAGTCTCATTAGCTCTATCAGAATGTCGATGTCGTCAGCTCAGTTGACTGCTGATGATTTCAAGTTTGGGCTGGGATTTTTCAGCTGACTAGCATTTATGTAAGTTTAATTGTGATTGCCACCGTACTAGGAGAACAATTGTTTTTTCCTCTTCTGTTCCATCGAAAAGTTAGTGCGAGTTTTCCATCTAACGATATCATTGCATGTGATGAGAATACTAACAAAGAGATGATACCTTTGTAAGGTTTTTTATAGCCTTGGGGTAGAAAGTTTCACGTCTGGAATCGTTTTTGCACTTGCTTGCCAATAATAAATGCATTTGCTCGAATTTATTTGATTTTATGTGCATCGTAAAAACTAAACAAAGCAGTTGGTGTTATAACACATATGTGCCTTTGTCCACATCATGCATAATAACATTATCAAGGCGTTCGACAGTCTAGTATCGAACCTATGGTACCAAATTTCGCTAGGGGACAGTTCCACCGAAAGCTTGGTGAGAAACTGATGCCAATATACCACGTTTGTTTGCGGATATTTATGCAGTAAATGAATTAATCATACAGACACGTAGTATTTTCGAGGATCGGCAGTTGAGCTGTGGGTTCTTCAGCTCTCGATAAATATCGCATTCACACAATGTCCCTCATATTGCACGCTGTCATAAATAAACATAGAAACGGGGGAATCCATAGCCGTGGCCAGTACGGCTGGGATGCCCGTGAAGACTAATTAGATGACTGTGACACTTAAGGGAGGGAATTTTTGAGGATTAATACTTACCTTTCTGAACATTTAAATGTGGAAAAATCAACCTACAGTGCATTCGTATTGCGAGGGGCCTTGTCATACGTTTGTATTGGATGAGGCTGTTCACACTGTGTGAGTGCGTGGTGAGGCAGTTGAGAACCTCATGAATACAGAAGTGAGATATTTTCATCGTAGAGATGACGACGCCAGTAACATTTTATATACACCTCAATTCGTGCATATATCTGTAGCACTGCTTCAGGTTTGTCCCAAAAAGTAATGGTTGATGGAAGATTTTGGCTACGACCTAATTTTTCAGTGGGTTTGTCGGTTTCTTAATTTCGATGATCCAATCATCCCCTATGCAATAATACAACCGCAGCTTAGATAAAAAGTAGGAAAAAGATCTTCTAATCTTTCATAAAATCGAATTCGGAACTGCGACGAATCTAAGCTACAAAAAAGCAAAAGCATTTCAACTGCATCAATTTATTGAGAGGCTTTAGAGAGTGTTATAATGGTTGAACGAGCTACATTTGTGTCGACCATGGCAGAGATGAAAATTTCATCCTTTTCATGATGATTGAGCATCAAAGAAAAAGCTTCTGACGCTTGTTAACATCGAGAGAAGTATAGAATCTTTAGTGAGTTGAAAGCGGAGCACAATCGAATACGAAGATCGATCGATCAAACCTGAACATCAGATCAGTAGGAAAGGTGTCCGATGCAGTTGTAGACATCATTTTCATGCTAGTAACCGGAACTAATGATACGTGCGGTTACTTGGTAATTTATGCGAACAGTTAATTATATATACTTCCATATATAATTAACTGTATGCATAAATATGACGTTTGAAATCTGCTTGACTGAAATGTTCTGACTTAATGTTAGGGCACATCTTTTTTAAAATTATCGGTAATATAAGTAAACTTAGTATATTTTAGGGATTCGCGATTTTTAAGTGCGTCGAATCTATTTCAGAATTATAGGGTGGTCTTGAAATTTGGCATATTTGTTATCCTGTGGTACTGATCATGCCAGTCTGACTCTTCGTCGCATGTCGTTCCCAGGTATAATCTATTAAACAGCAATCGTGAAGTGAGCTTGCAGTGTTCGGATGGCGAGGTACGCAAGTCAATTGTTTGGTTGAATAAAGGTGAGGCAGATATTTGCATCAAGAGGTATGAATGTCATCCAAGCGTCTTATTATCTGGTATAGGTAACCAAAGTTCTTTTTTTGCATCATCCATTAAACCCGTGGGATAAGCTGCACAGTGATGTTCCACAAGTCGTCTCTGTCTGCTGTCTGCTGTGCAGGAAATATTTGCCTCTTGATTCACTTATTTTGATCACACGCTCTGGTTTGCTGTGTAGGACACATCGCATAGAAATAGATGTCATAAGTGATAGATATCGAAGATGCCTCACGAACTGACAGGATTCGCACAGAAAATTTCAGGATTTGACCAAATATGCATCGCTGCATTAAATGTTGTTGCGATCGACGGATAGCGAGAGTAATTTCATCATCGAGTCGTTGTTTTACATACTAAAGCGTTCTTATAACAGTGATGGATGTGCAATAATATAAAAAACAACGCAGGTAGAAGACAGGTATAGTCATAGGTGATGCCAATAATATGGCACTTCGTGTACTGGCGAAGCGGCTTGTTCTTTTAAACGAAAAAACCCTTGAGAACGTTATTTGCATAAATTCACTCATTGGATCTGTACATATCTCTAATTCTCTAGCCTTGTACGTAAGGGACTGTCATAGCATCGAATGTTTATACTTTGACTCAAAGGCAAGGAAATCATTTTTCAAAAATCAAAGTGGTGCATTTCATCGCTGATCGTTCGTCGTCCGTCAACGACAGCAATTAATTGACGCAATTGATCAATTAATTAATTATAATTATAAAATCAACTCAAAAATGAAGTTAGTCTTGTTGTTGTTCATTTTTTGCAGCAATATAGCATATATGAAATATATGTGGTTAAATCTGCAACTCTTGTGCACATGTATGAAAGGCAAGTCGATGATTCCCTTCAACCAGTTCTGAGGTGGGGGAACCTATGAAGCGAAAACGATGAAAATCAGGAAAATAAAAATCCTAGTGAACAGAGCTACTCAATGTATAAGAGGGGTTATTCATTTGTGGTTTGCAAAATGGACAAATTTGTGCATTACTATTCGAGAGGAAGTAGTTTCTGAGCTCATATAAAACATGGATCAGTAAAAGCTTATTAAATATGTAGCTCATAGTAAAGCTCTCACATTTATATATTTAGTAAATGGAAGAAGCATTAATTAATAGGCCACAATTAGTGCATAAATCCGCGTCTATCCTAACAGACAGGGTACGAAATCTTGATTAGCGAAGTCTTTTATGGATTTTAATTTTTTGTGCTTATTAACCACTCCTATTGCATAAATCTTTTGCCTCGTATAATCCGCTAAACCCAATTGTGTAACGGAGTTGTTTATACCGGTTCCCCCCCCCCCCCCCCACCTATTGAATATATAGTGCCTCCACCTGTGTTAGCACTTTGTAGTAAGACCACTTTGACATGTCTCAACCGAGCATTTGTTTGCGTAACTTCTTCATAGTCTTTTAGTGAACTTCAAATGTTATTCATATTGTTTCGATAGGCACAGCATTAAACATTGAACAAATAAACACGTTATTGCTTTGCTTTACTAGTGTCACTATAGTGAGGTCAGTGGCGTTAACACCAGCAACTATATTGTAATGCATTTGCATATTATGCAAACATAACGCCTTAAACTTTCTTATTATAAGATATTGCACCCCCCACATATCAAAGAATAGAAAATTCCGGAAGATTTAACACCGTCAGGAAGAAATGCTATACGTAAATTAAGGGATCCCATGAACAGAACTTCCGCTATCTAGCTAACGTACATTGCCATAAGGGGCTCGTTCTCTTCAAATCTTTTCATCCATCCAACCTCAGAAAGAATCGTCTGCACTTGATCGTAAATAAACAAACCATCACAGCATGAGCAAACAAAACCTCCACGAACAACACTAGTGTATTAGAAGCATTGGATCTGCAGCTGTGTTTGCACAAAACTTAAAGAGATCGTGTAAAATATTGCTTTTTACCCATAAATGGAATGGCTTATCCTTACTTAAGTCGTCTCAATTCGAAGCATCACCAACATCCGACTAATAGCCGTTAGCCTTGATGTAGCACAGCCACAAATACAGATCAACATCACTTCTGACGATGCATTACTTTCAGAATTTTAGAATTCAATCAGACATTTCTACACCATCTGATATATTTCAAGATCCAATCTCCCTTGCGACAGCAGCTACAAGATGACTCCACCTTCCCTACCTGCTGACCTCTACAACTGGTTTCCCTTGAATCTTCCTTATGATCAATATAACTTATTTTGTTGTGTGAGCCATGATAAGACGGTTTATATTGCTCGAAACAGAATCAGTGAGATAATTTCCATCATAATATTGGAGATTAAGCCACATTCCTTGGCTGCAGCAAACTCTAATATCAGTTTAGAAAAGAACTGAAAGAAATATAATCCAAGCTAAATCATCTGTCATGAGGTAGACCCACTCAGCTCCTGCCACATTCATTCAGCACAGAGCACCTCAGACACAGAAACTATCACGCAGTGCGATTGGCGACTCGATAGACGTTTGTGTTCTGTTGGAGAACGCGGTACTCACAAATCGAATCGAGAACCCAGTCGGCAACCAGAACTTCCACACCAATATCCTTTTCGAACCTGCAATCATGTAAACAAAAGTGAGTGACCATTCAGAAATCGTTGAAACTTTGAAAGAAGCATAAAGAGTTGCATACAATTTAAAAAAACTAATACATCATCAATAACCTTCAACACTGACCTATATCGTTCCGTTACGGAATCGCTTATTATTAAGCACTCACTTATTAGCAGAAGAAATAATACGGAAATAAAAAGCAAACGAATCAGTACATAGCGATTAGCAGTAGCAACGAAACAAACAAAAATACCTTGTAGCCGCATCAACGCTATTTGAACCAGGAGCAAAAATTATATAAGCGCGCTTATTCGACGGTAAATCCCAAAGATGCTCCACACATTCGCCACCAACCATTTGAATTATTTCCGTGAGAAGATCTGAAACTTTTCGAAATAAAAATTTAGTGCAAATCGAACAAAAATTAATCAACCACACAACAAGATATTTTCCCCTTCCTTCACTGCAACCAATCCAACTCAGAATTTAGAACACTGCTGAGAACTTCTCTGTGCAGGCGTGACTGTAAACTGAGTAACGGTGACGATCTTCCCAATCGTTCCTACCTCTCTCCATGAACTGCAGGATGAAGGAAGACGGAAAATCAATGGCAGACATAAAAATAGAAATTAAAAAATAAATAAATCAGTAAACTAAAAAATGCCCAGATAAAGATTTTCGAGATACGTACTCCGTACACAATCCTTCAATCTCAACGAAGCCACATGGTAAATTGCCGACCTTTGTTTTCTTTTACGGGTTGGGAGATTGAAAATAATAACAAACGCTTTCTACTCACAAAAAAATTAAATTAAATTAAAAACAAAGCCGCTCTTTCCAACAACCTAAAACTTTCCAAAGTAATTTTTCCAGACAACGAACCACAAACGTACAGCGGCAGTAGACATATGTTGTACGAGTTTCGCTGACTTTAGCAACGGAGAATAAATTGAAAGGAACAACTCAGATCAGCTCTTTAATGAAATACTCCACTGATCTGATTACTGAATAAGACTAATCAGAAAAAGCAGTCAAGATAAAAAACTCGGTTGATTCTAATAAACTGAACAAAATTCCATCCACTTACTAGTTCTTTCTTCAACGGTAAATATTAGCAATTCATGTCCAACGGAAACAAAAACACTGCTAAACGAACCTTTCGTGACCAACTTCGAGAAGCGGAAATAGGGAGATGGTAAATAAAACGTGAACCCGCCGAACAAATTACCATCTCCATCACGCGAACGTCGTGCAGCTCGACTCGTTTGATTCACAAGTACATCGCCCTCTACTTCATATTCTTCCTAAATCCTATGGTTGCTAACAACAAGACATTCCTCATCCTAACAATTCAAAGGCGACCAGGTCATTTTGCGGTTTCTTTTCTATCGATGGTGATATCACGATGATATTCAGATCCAGAAAGCTAACAGATGTGTCATTATTCCCTCCTCCCCCTTCCACACCCTCCTCACTACTCCATGAAAAAATTGAGAGCCTGAAGTGTTCCGCACGATGGTATATGCACTCTAACCCAATCAGAGAAAGACCACATAGCTTCGATACCTGCAAACCTGAGTACTGTTAACCTTACAAATCTACTGCAGAATCCCTAATTAGTTTTTATTGTTATTATTACAGGGGAGAAATTTCTAAAATATGCAGTTCCTAAAATAAAATCCCCACATCGTTGCTAAAACCTCCAAAACTCGCAAGAACTAATCATAAATTGAAGCAATAACTGGTGGAAACCTCCTCCTTCAAATACGGATTCAACACCTTCCAAACTGGACTGAATCGCTATTCAATTTCACCAACCAAAGAATGAAAAAAAAACAGACGAATAAACAAATACAAAACAGAAACAAACGAAATAATTACAGCAGGGAGGATGCTGTTGTGCTTGATGCAGTCCCTTAGCCACTCATGTGTCACAACAACGCTACGATTCGCGATTGCGTACGCATATTTCAGAGAACGATTCTTACACAACCGACCATCTAAAGAAATCTCAAATCGTTTGCTTCGTCAATTCGCAAATATTGGCTTGTTTACTCTGATCATAACAACATTAGAAATATCTGCATCACCTCTCTAAAAACATATGTCATCAAGAAAAGCGAAAAGCGAAGAGGGATTGGATGAAGAGGGACGAACAAAGTGGGAACTGGAGGGTGGGAGGAAGGTAAAAAGCCGAAAAAGACAGAAATTCCACCTGACAATTTGATTCATGAAACCTAATGAAGATAAAGACGTCCTAAAGCAACAGTAAAGGCCATCCAATGAGTAGAGCGGAAAATTGCCCTATCCAGAACTGACCACTGTCTGACCCTATACAGATAACGAAAATTAATGAAAACAGCTGATAAAACTTGTGGCTTAATGGGTGGAGACGCCCATGGGATGACGTGCCCTATGCCTTTCGAGATTCCTCTTCTCCAGATTCCTGTAGGCAAAAATTTTCTAAGCTCCAGTGATCTTCGTTATAAAAATTTTTTCGGTAACATTGAAACAGAGTATGAAAAAGACGTTTATACAAAGATGAACACCATCGAGGGAAGATGAACCTTTTTGGGGAAATTTGGGTAAAAGACGGTTTTCTGGACAGCCGAACCTTAAAAGAAAATAGATCCCAATTCAACTCTTCACTTTTGCCAATGCACCAAGATGAACGGTTTTCCCCAACTAAACAGACTCAACAACTTGGCTTTAAAGCGTGCGCTTGCTTAGCAACATCTTATTTCTTTCTTTGTATAAATGTGGTCCCCCTCCCTCCTCCTCTCTACTTGGATGCAGAAGAGAATTAAAAACTAAGACGACGGAAAAAATGCCAACCCGTGTTGAATATGACGAGATGAGTGCAGTCACGCGTCATTTCACGTATGAGGCTAGTTGTAGGAAAGATCTTCACAAACTTCTCCACATACTTCTTAAAAACAAGTCGACGAATTGGACAGGGATTACGTGCAAAAATAGATCAACCATTTCGATAACATTAGCAAACCTCATCACATAAAAACCTCATCAATCATAAGCAAAGCAAGAACTACGACCAATATATTTACAGTTTTATATTCTATCAACGACGTCGAAAAATTTATTTCTTCCCTTCCCCTTAATTTATCCTATAATGAGCTGGAAATACGTTTCCTGATTGCTATAACCAGGAGAACTTATGATGTCAAAGATAGAAAATAAAATTATCAGTTTTTTAACTGCTTTAGAAAACTCAATTCACAACGATATCAAAACCAATTCAACCAACCACTTCAGAACGCTTTGTTAATCCAGAGATCATCAGTCTGAGATGACGCCGTGGGCATGACACCAACGAATCTGCGACTACTTCCTTCGACGCAAGAATAGTCTTCATCTCCAATGTGTTTACACTTTGAGAACCCCGCGTCTGCTTCTCTTGATATGTAACTTGTAGAATTGGTTTCTCTTCACATTTCAGTGGTGCTGGTTCCTCATTTTGTTTGCGCCGTGATTGCTCAACATTTTCTTCCAAACCACGACTATCATTCAAATCGGTTTCTTTCCCTGAAAAGAGCATGACCTCGGTGGCAGAAACCAGTGAAAGACAGTAGAAAGGAATGGGAAATAAGGAGAAGCCGCATTAAACACATATGACATATCCCGCTTCAACATCCGAAGAGACGGGAGAGACCGGCAGTAGTCAAAGGTGAATGCTGCCGACGGCACGAATGCCCTACAATGAGAGGTGCAATTATTAAAACATCAAGTGGCAGGGCATCAAAAAGACGCAATTACTTCGCTGAGATAATGCCAGGGAACCTCTTTCTTTTCCAGCCAACGAATGAGATCATAAGCGTTATACAGGGTGAAGGACGCTTACTTAATGTGTTGTTAAAGCATTCCGAGTGCACGTTTTGAGGTAATGCTGTTTCATCGTTTGTTTCATCTTCATTGGCCTCGTCTTCACTCGCCTCGACAACTGAGCAGCGTTCCTCACCTCAAAAGCGGCCTTCGTATACATATATACTTATACGGCACTGTGGAACATACCAAGGGGTTGGGGACCTGCATCACAGGATCATCATGCTTTGTCAGGTTCCACTGTACTGGGAATCGCTCCCTCCGGGTCACAACATGGCAACTGTGTATCTGACCGTCATTGATCATCCCCATTAAGTGTGGAAATGCGAACCGCGGCTACAGATGCAGGACTGCTGGCGATTCGAAGATTGCTATCATTAACCTCAACGCCTAAAATTGGAGTAGCTCACTCAACGGATCCGCGCCGACCCTTGATGAATAGATGGATCTTCAGATGTCAGATGATTTTACGTTTATATATTTATACACGAAGATACGCATAATTAAACTTGCCAAGATGTTCGATAACCAAACAATTGTCCGGTGGAGAGGCGTCATCATTGAAGCGCTGAGAGAAATCATCATAATCCTGGAATCGTCCATCATAAATGCATTTTCTTTACACTGGCTTAATGGCTTAATGCATCTGACGCAATGCTATGCAGTACAAATATCATGGTGCCTGCATGATGCATACCTCCACTTTCCTCCTTCCAAAAATTCAGCAATTTATCCTCTTAAGCCATCTAAAGGTAAGAGGTGAAAAGAAGAAACTCAAGGGAGGAGAAAAACGAAGTGGGAATCTCAATAAGCTCCTTTCCTTACTACACGATCCTCTTCTAGACCATCAGAAGATGCCAGAACTTTTAAGATGCTATCTATACGATCCAATTTTCCTATCAAAACAAAGCACTGTTTCCTAAAGAATTTAGAAAAAAACACTATTCAAACCATCGCCATCTAACAGCACACAACAGACTTTTAACTCGACATGAACTTTACCCCTTCCACCCCCCATTTGGTTCATTACAGCTAAGAGACATCCTGATAACTTCGTTAAAAATATCAATTCCGATGTGTCAACTGAAAATGAACCAGAAGTATTAAAAATAAGCAATTCTTTGCGGTTAGCTCGTATCAAATCCAATAACTATTACTCTTTTAAGAATGCTAAAAATGGTTTCCTTGCAAAATCAGCTACCAAATCAAACATAATAGTTGAAGTCTCTAATTCACATGGTGCACAGCTGTTGCACGCTACTTCGGCGTTTTAAAGTGCGGGACCTAGAGGCTCGAATGATTTTATTCCACACCTTGGTGGAGGTAGCGAAAAGGTAGATTCCAAGATACAGCAAATTTGAAGCTCCAAAGATTTCAGTGTCTGGGTTGGCAATAATAAAGAAAAAGACGAACTCACCAAACCCAGGAATGTCGGAATCCAAGGTAAGCATGCAAGTAGTGCTTGAACACGTGTCTCGGTCGCTTGTTTTTCTATAAACATTCGCATCTGACAGATGGCTCTTGAAGGACATTTAACAAGTTCTCACACTCTCTCCTGAATACCCCTCCTCCCAAATATGCACGAGTGCTTCGAGCATCTTCGAATGAATGGAGGACGTAATAGAAAGATGGTACGCGTCGTCTATGCAGGATAGCGATCGCTGACAGTGAAAATTTGATTTGTAAAAAAGGAGCTGCTAACACATGATATAATAAAAATGATAGTGAAATAAACATTTTTTTTGCAAATAATACATCAAAAAACGTCTATCTTCACCCATCATCCGCTCAAATAACATTTCGGCTGTTCACCTAGATTAACTATAAACTATAAGCTATAGACTTTTTCACTGCAACAATCGACAGTCCGTGGATGTACCTTCCCCCATCAAGATGCAAAAATCCCATCTCCACTGTTTTCTTAAAAAATGTTCCAGACTTTCAAACTAAAACAGTCCACCTTCATCCTTTTTTGTACCTAATTAAGAAATATACCAATAAGCAAAATGAACAAATGAGCGAAGAATCACTCGATATGTATGCATCTGGCATGATTAAAATGAAATTTGGAATTACATATACTCACTTACAACAGTGTGTGATGGAACATCAGAACTAGATGAGCAATACTGGCGTTAGGCACGCAGAACTGACCTCCTCTTTAACAGGCGAAGAAACCACCTACTTCTCCTCCATCACTTTTTAACAGCGTTGCATCCATCATCCGCTCTTCAGTTTCAATCTTGCTATCCCTTAGAGCCTAATTGGAGATGCATAAAGCAGACTTCAAAATAAAGTACAGAATATCGGCCATGTCTTTTTTAGTCTGGATGAACCGACAAATGAAATACCTTAGCAAATATTCATTACAATGATAACCTCGAAGATAATTCATCATCAAAATTTGCATAAATAGAAAGAAAAAAGAGGAATACTTACCAAAACGTCTATTCACGATCAATTCTAACTTGCGAGCCGCATCAGCAGCATCACTTCGAGCATGACTTACGCTTGAACGCCTTCTCTCGACGAATGTATCACCGTTTTCCATTTCTTCGGTCGTTTTCTTTTCCGGATACTTGCGAGAATCCATTCTAATATCCGTTTGTTGGAAATCGTCAGTAACTTCTGTCTGAACGACCGAATCGACGAGTAATTCCACTAACTGCTCGGTTTGTAAGCCGATTTCTTGACACTCCAATAATGTCTGCGTGGAAGCTTGCATCAGTTTTTTTTCGGATTCAGTTTGCGTCACGACGTCGTGTGATGCAATCATGACTTGTATAGAAATATCCTGACCCTTAGGAAGCACAACATATGTCTGCGCGTCATTATTACGCCTTCCGTTTCCGGAGTCATGGGTCTGTACAGCGGTTGTATGAGACATTGGAGCGCACTGAGCTGCTGCGTCGGCAGTGTCAACGCGTGCTTCGGCAGATACTTCACATCTACAGCTTGACACCTTCATACATTCCGCCTTTGCTTCAGTTGTTGAAAACTTTTTCCTACGTTCGATATCTTTCTGGAAATCAGTTAAGCCATGAGGAACACTGTGGGTGCTGACGCACTCTACGCTATCAGAGCTTGTTTTCACGGATTGATTCTTCGACCATTCAATTGGGTTATCTTCTTTGAATGGACTGCCGCCTTCCGCATTACATTCTAGCACTTGGGGGTTCCCATTTAATTGCACCATATCATACGACTTCAAACGCTTTTTAATTTCGGTATGATAATCGTCTCGACCCTGACATCCTCCACTCTCATTTGATGCCGTGAGCGACCGGTCCTCACGACTGGAAACTACAGCGCTCTTAGGTGGTGTAAATGATTTCGTCGACAAGGTTACTCCAATGTGGTTCTTGATACAATGGAGTGGAGCTGCTGCACGAATGTGAACTTCACTTTCCCGACTTTCTACCACGTTTACATCACTCCTGGCTACTTTTCCTGGTCGACAACTTGAAACGCTATTCTCCATACCCAACGTTCTTTTGAGAGCATGTCTGCGAAGAGGTTGCTAAAATGACAAGAACCTTAACATTAATAAGCGTAACGAAATGCACAATCTATGTAAGAATGCACCGGCATTAGCATCAACTGTTTGCCATACGCTATCTTCGGCTACTTTAATATGCAATACTCGGATTCAATCACTCTTTCTCGCTGGCGTTTTAATTTCCACCTCGAAATCTACAGGTTAATGACCAGTATATATGTTAGAATTAATCCACTGGCACACAGCAACTGTCAGGAAACACGTGTTCGAATCTGCTAAATAAGGTTTTATAGTAACCGACACTCGTCATAGGAAAAATGTATTTTTGGAGACGAGGAATCATCAAAGATGGCTGCTTAACGAGTTTGAAAAGCTGTGATGAATTTTCCCTCAATTGTGAGCAACCTTTGAGACAATTTCCCCTCACCGAAGCTCGATCATGTCACAACAGGAAGATTAGCAATTTCTTCACGTAAAATAGATCAAAAGTGCTACTTTAATGTGAAGCTCGCAATTTCGGGTTACTTAAGAAATGCCTCACTCCAAACCCATCAGTTGTACTCCAACTTATCTCTAACAACAATAAATGCGACCGTCCAAAACGTATGCAATATTCGTCGTCATATATCTATTCATTATAAATAATACATCAATAAAATTGTACCGACAATGCGCTGAACATTTTTTTTTTTAAATTAGCAGAGAAAAGTGGAACCACAAAGAACGAATCTCACCTTTAAATCAGTGGCGATATTTGTAGGCTGTTGTAACGGTAACGGATTAATATTTTCAACGACATTCTGCGTCATCAACACCTTAATTCAATATTCACAATAATTAAAGTATTACAACAATCGCCTCCATGAATAAATAATGAGAACATCTATAATTCAGCGATTCTGAGGACGGTAGCAAGAGAAACTCGATAGCAAGAGAAAGAAGCGGACGATAGAGGAAAATAAACATGGCCTCCATCACCCTGAAGAAATCCTCAGCGACGCGTGGAGAGAAGAAAGTCCGAATAGCCGAAGAAAAAACAATGGTAGCATATGAATAGCACCATCGACGAACCTTTATCCTCTTAATCAAAAACTGTTCTCATCATATCTCTATAATACTGTTCCTCAGTGCCGTCTTCTCGACTATTTTCTTGTATACAAACTTTTTAGGTTAATTAACCATCGGTAAAGCTAACGACCAAGATAATAACGCAACAAAGTCGGGGGACGGACGAGGAAGTGGAAATGAACGTTTGAGAAGCAAAAGTGGGCGGAGAATGGAACGAGAAAGCCGAACGTTGCAGAAAGATGATGTACTGGATAAAATCCATACCTGGCTTTCGAAAAATTCCGATTCCTTAGGAATATCTATAGCAGCACTGTCGCATTTGAAAAGCTTTGCGAGTTTAATGTAGCCGGAAATCAATTCCAACAGTTGAGGGCACGTTCCACAACTTCTGCAAATTGCCCAACCCGATTATTGAAAGATAAGTGAATACTTCGTACCTCAAAACGTTAAAGACTGTATCCAAGCAAATATATCGGTCAATTTTCTCGTCAACAGAAAAAACGACATTCATCGTTTGCATCATTTATTTCCTATGTTCGCACTATATTTCGTAAATCTTCATTTCTATGTTTCTTAACATTTTGCCTTTAAAAACACTCGAAGCTTCATAACAGCCTACCCGTTTGATTTAAAAAAGACTAATCATTTTTTATTATCGTAACCAGAAGTTTAAATATTTCGCTAACGGAAGCGTCACTAAAATTAAGTCACAACTATCTTCTACGTCTTTTTCATGAATCGTTTCTCACTCGATCATTCATTATTTCGGATCCATCGCTGCGACGAAGTATTACTTGAGGTTTCCTAAAGCTCACAGACATCAAACTAAGGAGAGCCGATTTACCGAAATTTGAGTTCAACGAGGATTGGTTCTCTAATTTTGACCAATCCTCAATTTTGCTATCCTTTACTTAAGAATATCGCCTTTAATAGGGCGGCAAGCTTGAATAGCAAGATCTATCCCCTCTCCCCCTCCCAATACCTATTGACCTTAAGCTTACCTACCTATACATTCTATCGTAGAACTTCGGGAAGTAAAGGTAATAAGTAGACGACAAAGCGAAATGACCAGTGAAATTGAAGATCGTCTAGCTGACATTCTCTTCGAATTTCACACAACATAGGGTTATGTGAGTTGCCTTATATAAACTTTATACAGAAAACATTTTCCAAGTCTGGAATAATATTCTCATTTGTTGGTGCTTAATGAAATTTTTCACGTGCATAGCAAACCTTTTATTCAAACGCTGATTGCAAATTGGACATCGAAGAGTGCTCAGTTTATCCATACAAAGATTGAAACATATCCTGAAATGAAACTTATAAAAATACAGAAAATAAAGTGGCACTTAATTCAGAAAATAGAATATACGCGTATATGCGGAACGGGGGAACTTCCTCGTCTACATATACCAACCGGTCTTTCGAACCTAAAAATCGATTAATTAAGCAGATTAAATAAAACAATCAATTGTGAACTATAAATACTTCACAAACGGCTTACGGGAATAATCTAACTAACCGAATAATCATTAAAATTGAACAAATATTACTTAGGCGGAAATAAATTTTCCCCTAAGTAACTTCGAGCTTCGAAGGTTCGACAATAAGAATCATTTCGAAAAAACTATAAAATTGCTAAGAGAATATAATCTCGGGAATGAAAAATCCTTTTTTTTGGAAATCATCTCATAAATTGATTCGAAGAAATTGTATTTTCCTTTTCGACCGGCAAATAAAAAAACCCTCAATTATTTCCGACAAATATATTCGGCGATATTGAATCAATAGACTGAATTATGTTTATGAGAAGTTATCATAGTTTAAAGAGAGGATACCTGTAAAATACGTTTAAAGAACGGATACCTACCTGCAAAATGCGTGTAGACAAGTTGTCACCACTGGATCTTTTAATGTCGACCAACTAAAATGACAGAAATTATAGCGGCTAGAAATAAATCAACGAAACGATAGAGGAGAAAAATTTGAAAAACAACAGTACTCTTAAAGGTTTCTCTACAGATCTCAATGGGGATCATTATGAGGTGATCTGAATTCATAATCGATCGATGGATATTTTGCGGAAAACCCTATCAAAATAACTAATTAAAACATTTGTGGAAGCTCTCAAAAGTCTGAAACGCATTTTACCGAAGGTGTTTTGCATTGGTTTTTTAATATGAGTTGAAGGCAAGATAGGGAAAAGGGTAGGGAATGGGAGGATGGCGAAAGAACGTCGATGAACTGAGAGCATATCACATGAAGATATAGAAATATTCGCCCTTTAGGCCATATCTTAATAAAATCTTAACGCAATGGTGGGACATTTAAGTGATTCATCAGTTATAACAATTTTGAGGGAAACAACAGTGAGGAAGAGTGATAAACACTCAGAAATTCATAACGAAAGCGAAATTACGTTGGGAAAAAAAGTAACTTTACTTCAAAATAAAAGATTAGCAAAATCCATCAAAGAGAGGAAATAAGAATTATACAATAAATGGTTTCAATTTACCACTAAAGATAATTTCAACGGAAAACGCCCATTAATAGGTGATAATAAATGAGTGAAAATGATACTTACCAAATACCACAACGCAGAACCACTTTCATCTTCTCGAAATCCTCCTTAACGAGCATAAAAGCGTTATCATCAAAGTTAGACGATGTGTCGTCGATAGAAGTTCCCATAGATGCCATCATATGGAGCACCTAAATTAACGTATTGGAAAATGAAAGTGATCGAAATAACTCTTTTGAAGACGACAAGATGATCTTTTGATGGAACTTTCCCAGCCCCAAAATTATCGGTTCCATCGCAACCCCAATCACTCCTTTCGTTCCATTTCCCCCCTCCTTCCATCGCACCCTCTCCTGATTCCTACCTCTCCCTCCTCGCTAGTCACCAGGATTGATTTAAGCGCTGCGAAAGTGATTTCAATTTGAAGAATTCTATCTCAACGCTGAGCTCGGTATTCTCGAAAGTTTAATACTGAAAAATTTTTACAATGTTTGGGCCATCGCAGGGCTCTCGTAAAATCAAGGGGGTGGTGCTCAACTATCCCGTCGGAGGGCGTTTTAAAAATCTGGGAGGAAAGTGTGCATAGCTACGTTACCCTCATCCGTCTGACTGGGACTAGATTGCTTTCTGCGTTGCAGTCAAATCGGCGCAAAGTTCGAGCACCGCGAAACAAGTTTCAATATATGGTCGACCGTGAATGGCATACCAGCATTAAAGACCGTTCTAGTTTCCGGGTCTAGGTTGAATTCGCTCCCACTCATGACATGGACCCGAGTGGTTTAATGCACAGAAATATGTGAACGGATTAATCCAGTCTGGAAAAATTCACGAGCTTCAACCTGATCACGACCGAGTCTTTCGCCGTCACCACAAGGTGGCAAGTGAGGTCTGGCGATCAAGGTAACGTTTGATTGAAGTCTGAAACGTTCACTTTCTCGCTGCCGACTGTGAGTATAGGATAATGCGCTGAGCTTTCGGATGCGGGCGCAAAAAACCGGAAAAGCCAACACCACCGCACCAGGTTCGTCGGTTAACGAAAACGTATTCATAAAAAAGCCTACTTCCTCGGTTGACGGATGGATGCAGACATCTTGACTGAAGGTCAGTCAGTTTGTTCGGTCTTCATCTATGATGTGCGAATTTCGACCAGTGGACGGGAATCCCATAAAACTTAACGAACAAAAACATTTCTCTCTTACAATAAAAAATGCGTGGAAAATGCCTACAAACATTTAATATAAGCGTACAATGAAACAAAAAGAATACATTTTAATCATAAGGAAGACACCGAGCGACGCACTTACCATCCTTGAAAACTTATGACCTATAAATGAAATAACTATAGGATGGAGGTTCCCCACCCCCCTCTAATAATTCATTTCGGCTTTCCCGTATAATCAACCCCTCTCGTTCCACGCCTCCTACATATTCTGGAGCGATCCGAGTAGGAATTGTCTGTTGGTGATTGTTGTCTCAACTGTCTCACTGAGTGGATAAAATTTGAAACGTTCGAAAATCCCGTAAAGTTCAATCGCGAGAGATTTGATTCGCACAATCGTATAAGCGATCGTTGTCTACGAGATCGGCGCGAATAAGTACGTCGGGAAGTTCTGGAACTCGATGTGCTGAATGCAAAGTTGCCGCCGAAGTTTACGGGATGATTTCGCCAACCATACTAATCGCAGATAAGACTCTCATACGCTCTATGAGCTTCGTCATATTATTTTTTGCGGACCACCGGAAAGTTCACTGCTGAATGTGTGCATTTCTTGTTGATCGCTTTTATCGCATTCTCTGAGTGCCGTTAACGTGGGGATTCTTTTCTTTAACCATCCACAGCTGTCACATATAGCATCGATGTGAGAGTGATTGCTTTTATTGGTTCTCAGAAACTGTGAAGAGCGCTCCTCTACCGTCCTCTAATAGCCGCCGGTGGTGCCATCCACTTCCCATTCCTCCAAATATACTCGTTCCCATTAAAACCTATCTACGATCCGTATTTTAACGAATCACTTCCAAATGTGCATTTGAGGTGCATCTTTACCATACAACTTTGTGAATATACCAATAGAGCTGGACAGAGATGCCGACAAATGACCCCCAACGATAGTTATTAAGTGACGAAAGGAAATGTGCCTAGCGAGTCATTAGCACTTCATAAGAGAAAAAAGTGAACGAAACGTGAATAAAAATGGCTTATATTTTATTTATTTTCCCTCTAGATCTTAAGTATTACTCTGTCCTTTGGCCTAGCAAAAGTCTAATTCAGTAGTCTCACTGTTGGTAGGTTGAGATTGCAAATATGTAAGTGAGGTTTGCTGCTCATTCATACAAATTAGTCGGTCCACCGTTTTGTATGAAAAGTGGCGAATGTCGAAGTAAACGTTTCCGAGATTCCGTTCATTTCACCTCTTACTTTCATAAATTACCGATAAATAATAAAGTAAACGTATTTACAAATCATATAGAGAAAAATTCATTTTTTCCTTTCGTTTTGGCTATTTGTTTCAAATATATTGTAGATTTAAGGATATTTTAATTATTCCTGACGTCGACCGATCATCCTGAAAGTTCCACTTATGATCCAGATTATAGTCCTCATATATCGTCCTATACGTTGGCATTGCTTCCTATACATATGAGTTGGCATAACTTCGCAATAATGCTCTCTCGAGAGATTATTCGTATTTTACCTATATTCGTATTCCATAGAAAGATCACTATGGAATTTATCGACGAAATATGCAATTAATGAAGTGATATTTTCAGTCGACATTTGGGATGTTGCGCCTTACGATCGACTCATCGCAATCGTTGGAAGTAAATTTTCTTTGCTCTTTTATCCCGTTATCAATGGTGTTAATTCTTAAGTGATTGATGGAAAATATTCGAGCCAAAATAACTAAATCAAATGAACTAAAATTCAAGTTGAATGTCCACAAATTATGTGGAACAAATGATACTTGAAGTAATTGTAATTTCCGCTTAAGTGATCTGAGGCGTTGTCGAAGATTATGATCTCGTCGATAATTAATAATCTTCATTTTTGTAAGACAGTCTCAATTTACTCGACATAAGTATTGAATTGTGGATATGCGTTAAGCATTCATCCAGAGATATATGGATCGACTAATGCTGTAGAGAGTGCGATGAAGTTTAGCTAGCAGTTTAATGTGAAGCCTGGAAAAAACTGTTAGCATTAACCTCAAAGAAATAATAAACCTAGGGAAGTGATATGCCTCAAAGAAACTTTTAACGCACTGTTTTTTCCGCTCCTCAATGGTTTTCCCAGTCACAATCCGAAATTCCTCTCATATCATTTGGAGACAGCTGACTATGAGTGTTCCACTCCTCAGGTATATAATAGAAATTTATAAAAAAGCTGTAACTACGGATCCAATGAATATTGAATTTAAGAGAAGTGTAATGGACTTGACTGAATTAGTAGTGGAAATGGATATAAAAGCATTGGAATCTGCAGATTTGTGAGTTTTTGTGTTCTCTCTTGGATGCGTCAATATAGACATGTTTATTCAGGTTCTGCTATAGTTTAAGGCAGTGAAGATGGATGGGTGTAGACGAAATGCGAAGGTGCTAATTGCATGGTTCGTTAAAGAAAAATGTTGCCACCACGATGTACTTCTATACTCATTCAAATGGGGAAGTCTATATAATAGAGAAATCTATAATAGGATGATGACTTTTTATTAAGAGACGATTTTTATAAAGTATATGCCGCATAGGCGATGTTTCTGTGGAAGCTAGAAAAATAGCTTATAGCTATAATCCATAGGTAATTTAGCGCTGGCACATTAAATGCTATGAATTGCATTATGGGCTACTGAAAGATCTTCACTATTTATTGCTGATATATCCGAAATACTCAATTTCTCTATGAACTACTTGTTCGGTGTTTTGATATTTGACTTAGAGAAAATGTTAAGTAAAAAGTTTTCCCTACATTAATTTTTCAATGATCTACGTAGATCATTCAATGATCTACATAGATCATTTTTTATTGATTTCAATAATCTACATAGAATTGTTAAAAAGGGAACTTTGTGATTACATTATCCAAACAAGTATCATTGAAATTTAGAAATTTTAAACATCCACTGATCTTAAGTCATAAAATTTCACTCCATTTTTTTCCGATAACATGCTGTCAGAGATATTTCAGCCTGACGTTCTTCATTTCGACAGCATTTGGTGCATCGGTTTCAACTCGTCAAACGAATATTGCCGCACAACTAATCCTTTGCATAGTTCCCAGTTTCTTGCGACACGAATCCGATAGGGACTTCAATTTTTCAAATTCTATCCTGAAATATCATTAATTACATCCTGAAGTGCGATCCGTTTTATCTCAATTCGCTAATGTTTAGCTCATCGTTCCTTTTTTTCCGGTCTTTCCATCGTCTATTTTGCTATTTATCTTTCATATTTATCCATTATCTGGATATTTCTCTAATTTAGAATTTCTTAGAATAAAATAAATAAATGTTTTCTCGTTTATTGTGAAATGTCGTTCACTTTATTGATATATACTAGAATTACAATCAACGTCGTCCTATTTCGTTCATAGTAAGGTATGAACGATTAGCACCTATCTGACGTAAGTCCTATCTCCTAGTCCTACCTAAGTCCTAAGGACTTCTTGAAGTCCTCTTTATTATCTCAACGGTTAAACCTTTAAGTTAGTATTTTCATAATGATGATAATGATAGTATATATACAATTTGTATGATCATGTTAACATTGATAATGCTTATTTTATAAATTGATTATTGCTAAGATTTTAATTAATTAAGCGTTGATATTCGACGTTAATTCTCTTAAAGGGAAATTCCTCGGCAATTCCACAACACAAATTACTCATTCTCTCTCCTAAATTATAAGCAATTCTTAGTATTTGATGGACGGAATCTCAACATTGCACTTCGAATTGCCAGTTGATTGGGGAGAGGGGTTAGGGGAGGGCTTTTAAATGTTTAATTCATTTAAGATTAGGTATTCCTTTGTTTAGAAAAATAAATAAATAAATAAAAACATCTAAAGAGAGGGGCAAAATGAAATTATCGCTTTGTTTTTTGGCATCCAAGTTGATGATTTCCATCATTTTCTATGACTTAAGATATCATCAGTATGAGCTCCTATGAGGTAACTTATCATCAGTAAGCATTCGTCTTATTGTTCGTTTCGAATGGTACCCCTAAATTTTGGGTATTTCAGGTTGCAAAGCGCATATCAGATTTCTATATTATTTGTGCTTTATCAAATATTTACAAACAGCTATTTGATTATTCAATTTCATCTACTTTTGTCTCCTGTTCTTGAGTATGCTAGTTCATTTAACGATTCGTCCATTCGCTAAGGGTTGACGCGAATCTGATCAGTTCCATTCGCTGACTCAAGTTTCTTAGCAAAAAAGATTTGCGGCTGTGACATCTGAGCTGTTAATCCTCGTGTCCCTTTGTAGCCGAGGTTTGCCTTGAGGTTTGCCTTCCCACGTCTAGTGGGGTGATCATTGACGATTAAACACGCAGGCGCGTCACCTTGTGACCTGCAAGGAGCCTTTCCAATACGATAGGACATGGCGGATCCATGACGATCAGCTGATATACTCCCCGAACCTCTTGATGTGTCCCATACCGCAACGAGATAATATGGAGTACGGCATGCGGGACAAATAAGCTAATAAACATTGGTTAATTTAGTTATTTAGCTATTTATTTACTTACTCAGTTCTTATTTGTTTATCTGTTTCGTTAACTAATTAATTAATTCGGCGATATATCCATTGGAACGTCGCGAGTAGATCTTATGATAAAGTGCGATTAGCGCGTAAGTCGACTGTCCGGGAGGGGTAAATTGAAGTGTTTTTGTTGGCAGGACGTCGAGAAAATCGAATATGCACAGAGAAGCGTATAGGCAAGAAATCGAAGCGCCAATCGAAACATCACTAATGACTAAATATGAAAAATTTACTATTACATTAATTTATCACTAATTTATAGAATTTCTTTTGTTTTAAATAATTTTTCAACATATTCTTTGCCTCTATTTAGAAGTTTATGGGGTGATCGCTCATTCAACGAATAATTCCAATGCAAATCATCTAATCACGCCATATATGCACTTCTCTAAAGATGTTTAGTGATCGCTTACATACGAACAGAGGGAATGTTGTACTTTTTCAGTCATTTTATACTTATCAGTCATTTCTTATCAGTAGTCACCTCATTCTCGTATGATCGAAACCATAATGAATAAACGAGGCAAAAATACGCATACAAAAAGGACAACATAAAGTAGTGGGAGTGGCATTCGATGCCCTCCCAGCTGGCGGCGAAAGGGGGGCGTGGCCTCTCGAGCTGTCGGGACGATGCTGTCTGCTGGCTTGAAAAATTCAGTGTGACATCGGCTGTTTGGGTTGTGCGGTCGGATGGTGCACGGCTTGTTGGCTAATGTGATGTATGCGCACTTGTTGTTGAGTCGAATGTTGCGGATGCGTAACGTTCAAGGATAATTTCTGAATATCTCCGAAGGAATTCATTAGTGATTTGATTAGTGGCGATTTTCTTTGCTTTATTTAATTGCTATCGATGTTGCAGGATTGTCTTGAAAGCTAATTTTCTTGTGGAGAAATTTGAAGAAATAAAGATTACTTTTAATTTATTTCAAGTTTTCTCCACCCACTCGGGCCTTTCGTCGTTGAGTTGAGAACGATAAGCAGCAGGCAATTGTTTTCTTTTATCAAGAAGACCACATAGTTCCCACAAACTCCATATGCAAATCACTCATTCATTGCTTGTCGTTATTAATCACGTTTTAGTTCTTGTGATAAATGTAATTATGAGTATCTTCGGCCTAATTAACAGAGAATGGTGATTATATCACTTCCGTATGCGAGGTATTTCCGGTTATAATTGTCGGAGCTATAATTGAGGTATTTCCGTTTGTTCATTGAGGGGATTTTCCAAGAGACAATGCAGCAAACTTTAAAAATGGTAATGCTTTTCTCTCATCAATATCTCGATCGTATATCGTAGAAAGGAGAACCTTTAGAAAGTATAGAGATTCAACGTTTATTTTAAACTTTTCACTGTATTTATAATACGTTTTCAGTAAATTTCTATTGGTACTGTGGAATTTCGAAACGATTTTTCTTCAGATATTAATAAAGTGTTTGTAATCGCTTCTTAGAGAATCTGAGAAATGCTGAACGCAATGAATTCTTTTGCTAAGATCTTTCAGTCGGCGTATAAAATTCTGAAACCGTAAGGTAGTCACGATCAATGTATGCAAATACCGGTAATAATAATAGTAGTAATAATAGTAATAATAAGAATAATTTAGCTAATAATTCATCGATTATGCTATCCATAGATATTATCGTGGAAATATAGATGTATGTGATATTTTTTCTTCTTTAGAAATTCGATTTTTTCCACACTTTAATGGGCAGTGATATCATTCATTTTGTCTTTTATTGATCGGAAATGTGATTGCGAAGAAGTGATATTATTGTCGATGGGTCGGATATTTGATCTCTTTCGGATAGATTTAAAGGAGAAAATCGCTTGAAATTCGATGAGAATTCGAAATTTTCTCGCTCACTTTGCTTAGCGCAAATGGGACGACCGCGTTATTTCGATCGATACGTTGTTTCCACTTCGTTTCGCTCCATATCGTTTGATATATGCGGCTTGTATGAATTCACTTGAATTCATGAAATATATGATACGATTGTTCTATATTGTATATCTATTATAAATATATATGAGAAATAATTATGTGAAGAGGAACATGTGTGGCATCGTTGTAGTGACCATTAAGGGATAACGGTGAACGAATTTCGATTTCATTGTTTCCTAAAAGATTTTCGATTAAGATCTCTTTTCGGTTACGATTTAAGGAGGATGTCGGATGCGCGAGTATCGTTCGTTTTGAATCCGCCACCTGAAGATGGTGATCTCTTCCTACCACCTGCACCGTTACTTGCCGGTATTTTTCACTCATTCCTTTTATGCGGTAGCGGCTTCTTTTGCTTCGCGTTCGCTCCTCTCATCATTATAGTTGATTTTTGGATGTCACGCGATCTTATCTTTTCACACTTATCGATCTTAACATCTTCGTCTTTTAGATGTCCCATTGCCCTTTTCCGGATGAAAACTTCATTCACCTCCTCTCTCTGCCGCAACGAGATGCTTTCGTAGATTGTGCTCTTTTCCTGAAAAGGATCGTTTTTTTGTTGTTGTTGTAGGGATATCCCATCCTTCGTCCATTTCATCACTGATTACGCGCATCACCTGCTTATCATAACTTTCATTTTCCTTCGTTGATTATGCCTGCTGGCAACTTAGTAGACCTGTGGGTCCTCTCTGTTGGGCCAAGATATTTTAGTTGTCATCTATCAAAATATGTCGATTCTTCTGCAAATACTGCATTATTAAAGAAGTGGTACAAATCGCTTGACACGTGACCATAACTGAGTTTGCAGCTTTTCTCTCCATTTTCATGTTGTGACCAGAGTGATGAGGGTACCCTCTCTGTTATTCTTTAATGAAAGGTTCTTCTGGGCACTTGACTATTTGCGATTAGTAACCTTCCTTACAAGCTTTCGCCGAAGTACATTCATCTTTCGTGTTGTTACCTTCATAAACACTTGTGGCACCATCTCATGCAGCACCGATGACACTCGAATATATGCGACTATGAAGTTTAGCTCTGTAAGGGTTTCAGTAGATCAAAGAAAGCCAGCTGTATAGATAATTCTGCTCTTTAGTTAACTGTATGCAACTTCTCTTTAGCACTAGTTTCCAGATTTTGTTCGTTATGGGAGTGACAGTTCCATGGTCGTCATTTTACTCTTGGCAAGTCTTAGGATGTAAGTGGCTCCAGCTGTTACGAAAGCGTTTACCACTTTTTGAAGCACATAGTGCTTTCCAACCCGCAAATGCAGACTCATCTTCGTAGACAAGGTCGAGTGAGCTTTTTGACTCATCCAGCTGTCAGTCTCATCTGTTTTTTAGGTGTTAGAAGATCATCGTCGTCAGCAGTTTTTTGAACCTCTTTCTTTGCAGGAGGTTATCTTGATGTTTTTGCTTGACGCTTCTTGCGGGAGGTTTTGGTTTCAACCGATTGTAAAGGTGAAATGTCAGCCTAATAGTTAAGAATGGGAAATAAGTGATTTGAATCATTCGAAACAAAAGTGTTATCAATTATTATAGTACGGAGACAAAATTAATCTGACTGTAGGAGCTGAAACAAGATATGATTGAGTCGAGGAGGGATATTCAATCGTAAAGGTTTCTTTTGCTTTTATCGTTGATGCAGTTCTCGTTTAGGAGCCAACGTTTCCGGCTTGCAGTCCTATCGTGAACTTTATAGTAATTCGATCAACGATGCGGACGCATTTTGGAAAACCGTCGCCAATCAACTTTTCTTCGAGACCACGTCAAATAAGGTTTGTTATACCAAATGATAACGTCGATCCGCTTTCGCTGTTTATGTTCGTCGATTGCCATTTCTGTCACAAAGTTCTCCTCGTTCTTAATTTTCACTGAGATGGTTGTAATGCAAATAAAGTCCTCATACTCATTGATGTCCTGAATGTATATTGGGCAGTTCGAAGGACGAGCAATGCAAGTGATTCATTGATTCCTCTAGACGTTGTCTCGGCGAACGTAGACTCGGAGAGCACCAGTTGTTGGTTTGCATCGAAGAATGGTCACTTGGCAATCAGTTACTTTTACGGTGTCCATTTTAAAAGTCCTTTTGTTTATAATATCCGTGGATTGAAAATATTTCGACCTACGTCCAGAGCAGTGAACACTTGAATTACTAGATGGAGTTGGGGAAGACATTCTCTACCTTTAGTGATGCCTGTGCAACTTGTCCATCGCTTAAAAGGGCTTCTGTGTATTTCTTGCAGTTTGAACACATCAGTTGCATGCATCACGCCACTTTTTCTTATCGATAACGCCATCCTTGTGGTTTTATCTATGCTCTCCGTGAGCTTCATCACAACATATAGTTCATTCACTGATGCATTTGCTACTAATCAGTTTCAGTCACATGCAACTCGTAGTACATTGCTAGGTTTCTCAAGTTCTGTCAACCAGTCGAGCTTCTATTTTCGAGTTCATTTGATTTTTCGATCCGATAAGAGTGAATGCAGCATCGGGATGAACGTTATAGTACCATAGATTCCTCATCGGGAATTAATATTTCGTTATATTTACAGTTGCATTCTGGTGAAATCATATAAGATCTCATCGATCGTCTGATATTCGACAAAAGATTAGTGAGAGAATTCGCAGAAATACATTCATTCATGAAAACATCTGCGAATGGCGCAGCAGTATGCATTAAAGTGCTAGAAAGAATCTGAATTAACGAGTATTCGAGTCCGGCGAAGACTTTTCGAGTTGTGGGACCCACTGAATATTTCGATAAGAAATATCTTTATCTCCTGTTGATATTGGAGACTGCGTTAGGCTTTGATTAGTGGAAGGGTGAGGGTGAATGGTGTGTTGAAGTGGCGTAAAGGTGAGGGATTATATGGATATTGATAGCACATGGCACTACCAGAAAGAGGGAACGAGCGTGTGAGTTGTGTTTGCGGTTATAGGCTCGCCGAGCGAGTCGAATCGATCTGCCTTGGGGGTTCTCTTCCGTTTTTTTTCTTTCCGTTTCGCGCGTTGCTCACTTTTCTTGTGAGCATTCCCCAATTTATGTGTACGTCAATATTCTGTTTTGCTTTTTAGATGTGCTCTTTTCTCTTCTCTCAATGTCTGTTACTATTGGCATGAGATCGCCTCCTTCAAAGCTTGCTCGTTTTGTGTGTTGACGCGATTGAAGGAGTGGATGGCTTTGAGGAAACTGAGCTGAATGGAGTTCTTTTGGGTTTTTTGTTTGGTCAACTGATATTTCATGCTCGAAGAGGGAATCGAATGCCCTTCAACGTGAACCCTCTGGGATTTTGCGAGAGGTGAATTTTTGAAAGGGGGAATGCATTCGAGGAGTTTTTTGGGAGGACGAAAAACCCTGTTCATCTGCGCCCTCCATGTGTCTTTTTTAGTGCGTCGTCGGGAACGGCTACGCTTCATTGCTAAGGGATTTTCTCTTAAATGTCTGTCCCGTTTTTATGCCGTTTCCAGGAGTTATCTATGCACGAAAGGCTCTTTATTCAATTCAGACGGATATATGGGAGCGACATTAACAGGGAATTGAGGAAGAAGACGAGCCTAATGATCTGATATCACCAACAGGTGTTTAGTGATATTAGCGATTAGGTTGCAGTTAAAGGCCGGCAGAGTTAACGTCGTCGGCAGCAATGACTATCAGAGCAGCAATAGCTTTTGGTTGTTTTATGCTTAGTGCGAGGCTTCCGATGCTGTTGATATAGTGATTGAACGTCGAGCGGATTTCAGGGCCTCGAATGGAATTTCGATCACCGCAAAGGCGATGTATTCGTCCGTTTTATGGATGGTGCACGAACCAACGTCGCATACAATTGCCTAGAGCGCAACATCGCACGTGGTACTTATGACTAGATTTATGTTTCATTGACGTGTTTGCTTAGTTCCATTTAATGGTTATTGTAGTCGCATCGCAAGTAGGTCATCTTAGGGTGTGGTCGTTCCCACAGCGGCTGTAGAAGCTTCATGCAAAAGTGGGTTCCATTGTTAATAGAATATTTGAATCATCTTATGCTTGGCGATGGGAGGTTTGATGGGTTCATTAGGATATTCGTTTATCCCTATATTTGATTTCGTTCATTTTCAATATGTCGAATATTCCAGACTTGAAGGATCAACGCCGAATTTGATCAATGACGGAAATATTGATGAAAGCGCCTTCGTGTTTTGATGTTTTTTCAGCTTCAGCGATTCGTTTTGGTGCATTTTGGTTTAGTTGAGATCAGTTTATTGTTGTAAGATATTGTCGTTTCTTTTATGACGTGGCTAACTTCCTTAATTAATTTCAGGCTATGGATCCCGAATCGCATATCTTTGGGAGGGTAATGAACCGGGTGACAGCTCATTTATTACCTATGAAGAACTCCTTGACCGCGTCGTCCGTTTCTCAGCAGTCCTTCGTTCCCGTGGCGTCCGCAAGGTTTTTTTCCTTCGTTCCTTTGATGAGTTTATTGCCTCGTTTGACGAACATACCCAGCGCTAAGGAGCCAATGACGCTTCCTGCAGAAACACACTCTGTTTCGGAGAGCAGCACGATGTAATTTACAGCTGAAAAATAAATTCAATAAAGTTGACCACCTACTGCGTGTCGTCATAACTGTGTAACTTTGTTTCACGATATCCACTTACTGCGCACCCTTCGACCTATCGGTCTACTGTTCTCCCTAAATTCTGCAGTATTTCGGTGTTAGGTATGATTCCTGTAAGGATCAGCGCTTACAAATCCCTAAATTTGATTGATGTTTGCCAATAAATCATGTTCGGCAGTTGTTGTACTCAACCCATACGGTCGACGTAAACCTAAGGTGATGCAATCCTAAGTGATGCGGATATGGTTTGTAAAGAGGTTGGTTGCAGGGCGACGTTGTAGCAATCTATCTGCCGATGATAATTGAGTTGCCGATCGCCATGCTTGCCTGTGCTCGTATCGGTGCTGTGCATTCCGTTGTGTTCGCCGGTTTTAGTTCCGATTCGCTTGCTTCCCGACTTCTGCAGGCCAAGGCGCGGGTTCTCATCACATGCGACGGTTTCTTCCGTGGCCGAAAATTTATACCTCTGAAGTCACTCGCTAATACTGCAATTGCCACCTGCTCTAAACAGGTACGCACGATGCGGTAATGCACTGCAACGTTTATTTGTATCTAGACGCCCCGATTGACGGTAGTAGACGGAGCAAAGAAAGTATCGGTTGAGGTTTTAGGGAGCTTTTTAAAAGTGTTTTCTCCGTGGTTGAAGATGCTGAAGCAATGACGTCATTCGTTCTTTTTGCAGATTCTTTATTCTGTACAAATTCTTTATTTTCCTTTCATTTTATTTTGAATCGATACGTCTTTGTGTTCATTTCGAAACTTGGAACATGGGGGAGGCCTGATAAGCATTTATTCCATAAAAGTAGTGGCCAGGAAGTGTGCGAAGTAGTTCTGAAGTATTTCATGATAGTAAGATATTGGTGAATCAGCTCGCTAAACTTGTATGGAGTTAAAATTTTAAAATTATGTTGTCTATAACAGATTTTGATTGAAGGGCGAGCCGGTGAACTCGGTGATCGTTGTGCGTCATTTGAATCGTGTACATCACGCCGACGGTGTCTCCATTCCTGAGGTGAACCAGCTTTATTTTCCTTCTTGTTTGGGTGAAATTAAAGTCACCGAGATGTGAGGAAGCGTGTCAGAAGAGAAGGGTGATTTGTAGTTATTATGGGGAGAGCTTGAAGGTTGGATTTGAAATCGAGCACTTCTGCGCTTTTTTAAACTTCTCTGAGCGGTCGAAGTTTGCCATGTTTCAGAGGTTTGTGTGAATTGTTAGAGGTGCAACGTGCGCAAAGTAAAAACCTTCACAAGAGAATATATATAAGGTGGAAGCGCTGTAATGTATGTGACAGTATCACCGAAGATTCTTTGACGTTATTTGTACTAAAAAGTGTTGTGGTCGGATTGCATTTTTGTTTTCAAAAATGCAAATTACGAGTGATATGTTAACCGTTCTACTTCACTTTCTTGTCCTTCTCTCTCTTCGCAATCGAGGGTTCTTATCAACGCTTTGTTTTTTGTTTTGCTGATGTTTGCATTTCGTTGCTTCACTTACAATTGATAGTGAAGGTGGACGTCGTCAGGCCAGATTGAGCAGTAGCGCATTGCAGAGGTAATAGAATATTGTAGCATCTGCTAATCGTCGGTCTTGATTGAATATTAACTGACGATTCTCTATGGTTAGTCACACAAGGAATAGGAATACTTGTAAGGAGTAGGATTCGTCATAAAGGATGCTTTCCAAATCTAACGGAGTGAGCCTGTTGCTCTGAATTCACCAGATTGACAACAACAGAGAAATTTTGGGATTAATACTTACTTCAAAAGCTAGTGTATTTGGAGGTATCGATCTTTTCTCTTATCGGAGATAGGAAGGCAAAGTTTTTGTTGATAAATAATTCTGAAAAGTAATGCTATCGATTTTATGGATATTTACATCAAATTCAGCTCGAATGCTGCACGGGTACGGATATTTTCTATGAAGAAGAGCTAGAGCGCTTCAAAGGAGTGAAGTCAGAGATCGAATGGACGGAAGCCGAGGATCCTCTTTTCATCCTTTATACCTCCGGTTCTACTGGCAAGCCTAAGGGCGTTGTGCACACAACAGCGGGATATATGACCTACGCATATGCCACAACCAAATTTGTCTTTGATGCTCATCCTGACAATGATATTTACTGGTTCGTATGTTTTTATCACTGGATCGAGTGGAGATTCGATTTCGTAGTTGGTTTCAAATATGGTGCTGCAAGGTGTGCAGTGTGGAAGATTGTAGTTCATTGTTCACTTGAGGCAACCTCAGCTGAAATACTTTGTGTTAATTTTAACGAACAGACACTACCGCTTGCAAGTTATGTAGTCCGGGATGGTGGTAGTATTGAATAGCGTTGGCGGAATAGGATTGACTATGATACTGATGTCAGCGCTTTCGTGGATTTGGAATTTTTTCTGAAGGATTCTAAGTTTCGCTCATATATCTCTTTGATTGTAACGGAGCATTGTTCTTTTATGGTTCATTGAACAGTTTCACTCATTTACGGGCCGAGGACGTAGCACAACACTTGTAGGTGCACGGCGGACTGTGGTTGGATCACGGGCCACTCTTATCTCGTATATGGACCCCTCCTTAACGGTCTAACGTCAGTGATTTTTGAAGGCCTGCCCACCTATCCTTCTCCTTCTCGTATTTGGCAGATTGTTGATAAGTACAAGGTCGGTTTCGTTTTCTCTGGTCTCTTGAATTTTTTTCTTATCTATCGCGGTGTTTCACGGATTAGGCAGCATTTTCTTATAAATGGTTTGATGAACAGTGAAGGAGAAAATTATATATGGCGCCTTTCTCTGTTGGAATGTTTACTTGAAGCTTACGCATTTCGCTAAAAATTGGCGATATAAAATATAAACCTGTGTTCCTCGTATTCAGGTAACAACCCTTTACACTGCGCCCACTGCTATCCGTGCGCTAATGGCATTTGGCGATGATCATGTCACATGCACTGATCGCTCGTCGCTGAGAATTCTCGGATCCGTTGGCGAACCAATCAACCCAGCGGCATGGCGCTGGTTCCATAGTGTAAATTTTCTCCATTGTTCATTTCTTATTGGTCCTTCTGATAGATAAAGCATTGCTTTGTGCATTTTTAAATATCACTTTCTCATATGCTGTTTACCCATGTCTCTTCTCCATATCCAGCATCTCTTATGTCGATGTTTTTCCATGAACTTTATTCGATAGTTTTTTTAAACGTTCTAAGAATCATGCTAAAGAAATTGATACATTCACCTATCTAAGTGCCTTTGACGGTTGCAGTTTTCATTCTTTGAGGTGAATGAATCTGCGTTATGCTACAGTTTCAGTGTGAAAGCATTAGTTTAGGCTGATAGGCAACTCAAGCGTTTGGGAAACATTTACCACAGCTTTCGGTTGGCAGTGATGTACAATGACCTGTCTGAAATGAAATAATTTCAAAGAAAAGAGCTTTTGTCAAGCCACTTTTGGTGAAGTATATTGTTGCAGGTAGCAGGTGGGAAGCAGTGTGCAGTTGTGGACACGTACTGGCAGACGGAAACAGGAGGACATGTCATCGCTCCTCTACCCGGTGCTACGCCAACCAAGCCGGGCAGTGCAACATTGCCATTCTTTGGTATTGTGCCTGCTCTTGTCGATGCGGATGGTCGTGAACTAGAAGGACCGGGCGAGGGCAATCTTGTCAGTTTCATTCTTTCATTGATCGTTTACGGCTGAAACGCGCTGTGGGTTTTCCGCATTGTTGGGAAGGGGAAAGGAATTTAGAAACACTCGTGATTTTGGAAAGTGTGAAAACGAGCCAGGGAGGAAAAATCTCACCTGTTTTTTCCCGCAAATCTATGGGGAATTCTTCCGTGTTTCTCATTTCCATTCCTGTTGCTGACAACTTTGCAATATCGTGATCTTAGGTCTCATTTGGTAGTTTCGATGAAAACAGATGGGCAACGCATTGCTATTATGCCCATCTATCCCTTAGCCCAGCCTGCTAACAGGAGAGCAATTGTTGCACCGAAAGGTCCGTTCACTCGTTGCAATTTTATTCTGCTTCGTAATGTTTAGCGCCATTCATATAATTATGAATATAGCAGTACTTTTTTGTTCATTCGGATGACAGCGTAAGTTAGGAGTGGAGATTTTTCTTACTTTCCAGTGCATCAAACGTGCGTGGCCAGGCATCTGTCGAACGGTGTTCGGTGACCATGCGCGTTATATATCCACCTATTTCTCCCCATTTCCGGGATACTTCTTTACCGGTGACGGTGCACGTCGCGATGACGATGGATATATCTGGATAACTGGTTAGTTTCAGCCGCATCAGTTTATCGGCGTCTCAGCTGGATCGCCTGTTTTGAGTTGCTAAAGAACAGATTTGGTTTCTTGTATCAAAGAAGGGACATCTGTAGGTGGGTCTGGACTGCTTCATCTATAGTTTATTGGAGCTGCTTTAAATCGATGGATCAACTGTGGGCAGTGGTTCTCGCTGGTTATTGTTTGTTCCATATGAATTATAGGATCCGACGGGAGAACATTGAAGTATGTCTGAGTGGTGGTTTTCGCACAGAATTTAAAAGGAGCGATTTCGTAGTTGGTTGTGGGATAACTGCCCAAGCTTAATAGAAGATGAAGTAGCCGCAGTCGCTGCTGCGCCGAAACTCGTGATCAAAACTAGCACTTGTTTATGTTATATAAGTTTAGACATGAAAATGTGATTCTGTAGGTCGTGTTGACGATCTAATGAACGTATCGGGCCATCTCCTTTCGACAGCAGAAATCGAGTCGGCGCTTGCCTCCGACGGGGACGTCGTCGAAGCGGCCGTCGTTGCAGCACCTCATGACATCAAGGGAAGCTTCCCCTATGCATTCGTCTCACTGAAGCGTGTTAGTTTTTTTGATCTGCGGAAGGTGTTATAGATAAATTGCTTATTTTTTCGAACTGCTTCGTATATTTATGATAGCTAGGTATTTGCATTGAATCCCTTGTGGAAGAATTGGACTGTGTGTTTTCACCCAGTGTTTCAGAGAGAATTATGTTGAACATAGCATGCTTCCCAATCTCGCGAACTGTTGGTTTTGAGGTCTACTGAGAGGGTTTTGCTCTAGTCTTCTAATGGTATAATAGTGAGGGTATAGTAAGGGTCGTTGTCCGATTCTTTGTTCACAATGACGGACCTGACAGCGTTATTTTATGCGGAGGCAGAAGCAGTAATGGAGACCTGGTTTGTTATCGAGTGAAGAGTGACAGGGCGAGTTTAACTTTAATTGTAAAGCTTTCTGAAATCATGATGTCTGGTTGCTTTTAAGTTGTCCATTGCCAGAGCGAGAGTAGCTGTTGCAGCAAATATTGCAGTAACTTGAATATCCTCGTCGCACTTTTGTGGGCGCCTAGTGGTTTCGTTGCCTCTATTCATATCGTGGCTTCGATGTTTTTGTAAACATGTTGCTCACTGAGTTACGTTTACATGTTACATATGATGTTACCACCCAGAAATTACATGATTTCTTTGTTGAAGAAGCGCTAATAATAGAGGATTTATGATGCAGGTTTCTTGACCTGAAAGATGGGAAGGTGGTGACACCTTATTTGTTACTGTTTTCGCTTCATGTTTCTAGGCAACCCTCATAACTGTCAGAGCAAAAATATATTCCTTAACCGCATAGTAGGTATTGTTCTTCGAAGCTTTTTCACTTGTTCTTTGAGTCAATCAATTCTAGGGTCTGCGTTTAACTGAAGAAAAAGTCAGCGAGCTGAAGCAGCTAGTACGTAACGTTATCGGTCCGATTGCGGTTCCAGATATTATTCAGGAAGCTCCTGGACTGCCAAAGACGAGATCAGGTGAGCCTGGGTGATTACTTTGGGTGTTGAAATTGTGAAGGTGTAAAAATGGGTTCATATAAGAGGGGTAGCTAATATTAGGAGCACAGTCCACGCTCCATCGGAAAGCTCTTTATAAAAGAGAAACAAACGGCTAGAAATGCGAACTTTGAGGTTCTTCTTTGACCATATTAGTATGTACAGGTTCCTCCATTAGCGATGCCTCGTGCTGATGTGATTATTTAAATTTCACAATAGCAGCTACATTCCCGTGAAATGAAAATCTGTTTTCGTCGTTCACCATTACGAGGCAGGAAGAGATAGGCTAAGTGACACTGCATTGAATATGCATCGGATATTCTTAGCTCCACTTACTGTTCAGTGACCTTCGAGGAATGCAGCTGCGGAATACGCGGTTTTTCAAATGTCCTAGTTTTGTCGGGCGTCTAGGTGATCAATTTTTACTGATGCTCCAGAAACAGGGCGAAGGGGAGTATTTAAGTAGGGGTTGTTATAGCTCCTCTTCACCGAACAAAAAAAGAAAAGCTTTGATTCTAGGTCCATTTCGCATTAGCTCTCGTATATATTATAAAAGTTTATGTACAAATCGTTTAAAAATGGATTATTTGTAGGCAAAGTAACGCGTCGCATTTTACGTAAAATAGCGGAAGGTGACCAAAAGGCAGATTTGGGTGATACGACAACTCTGCTAGATGAATCAGTGATCGGCCATCTCTGGACTGGGCGCCTTGCGATGCGCACAGGTTAATCAAATCTCATAACTCGATCTTTGAAGGCTCCCTCGATCCTATTGCGACCCTTCGGCAGTCTATTCTTTCTTTCCTTTGCCACATTGCTCTCTTTATCCGAATTCTTTCTATATACGTGTTAGGTCCGTCACTGGTTTATTAGCATCGCATCAGTTCTGATGTTCTCGACCCACCAACTTCTGTTGATGTACTTTTTTACTTTCTCTCCTCTTTGAATATACTTCTGTTATATGTTTTATGAAATTCTCCGCTGTACCCGACAGTATAATTCATCCGACTCGTTTAATTTATCAAGTTTTAGCGGCGTCGTATATCGATTATCTTCTGTAAATTGGTTTTAGTAACTGTAATGCATGAGCAGCCGATATCTGATGTTGCTTGCATATTCGCTGCATATCGCTGCGAAGTGGTCTCGTTTTATAAGCCAAATTTCTTGTATTTGTGCTAGAGTTATTTAGTAATTTATTTTGCAGTAAATCTCTCTAACAGTGTTGTTGTTGTACTCCTTAAGATGATGTGGGTGAAAGGCACCGGAGATTATTCACGACCACTTCTTACGAATAGCAGCTTTTGCTCGGAAGGTCTGAATGACTGTTGTTTTCTGCCGAAAACTGCTAAATAGTCATCACAGGAGACATAGAATGGGACAATATTGCGATTGCCAGGCGTTGGGGAAGACGGACACGAATAAGCGGAATAAATGAATTCTTTCATCGAGAGATGGTCGGGTGACGATTATTGGTTCGTGCAGTTGGCGTAGTGCTCTAGTTAACGTGTGAACGTTGGCGGATGTTTTGTCAAGAAACGGTTCTGTGTGTGGAAGGTTCTCTGAAAACGTTTGGATGGTGCGCGGTGTGCATCGTATGAGAAGTGGAGGCAAATGTACTAATCGACAGATGTGCAGACCCTGAAAACAAGAGGGAAGAAGGCGGAAACCTCCATAAAGAACGGAAATTAAAGAAAGATCATTATATGGAAGTTGGTGCTCACGAGCCAATTTATAATTACAGCAGAAGGATTGAGAGAGCCCATTTCATTTGGTTCTCTCACAGAGTGTGAGTGTGGAATTTGGGGTTGCCAAAAGAAGCAGCCACTTAAGTGACCAGTGGTCAGCACACTGGGAAATGTTTCGAAGAATTGGTGGTAATGATGACCTTAACGTCTTCGGCAAAAGAAACACATTTGGAGTTAGAGAGGGAGATCGGGTGGGTTATTAATAAAGAAATGGAAGGTGAAGAGCTTGAGGCTCGTGGTTATAGAGCTCCCGTTGGTTTGTTCGAAATCGAGAGGGAGTCTCCAGCAAGTACTGTGTGGTGATGACCTGAAGGGGAGTAGCGAATCTGTTGTAACAGAGGCTTCCAATATGTTGCGATTTATAGGAGGAAGTTTGTTGGCGAGATTGTGTCGAACCCCATGCTAAAGTAAAAATGACCGCAATCTAGGATCGATTTTAGAAACCTATTTCTGCGGAGTTCTGAAAATTGCGCCCTAGGTAGTCTCCTCTGATGACGAGCAATGTAAAGTGGTGGATTAGGTAGCATAATCGATCGATATTGGAATATTCAATGAGGCAAGGAACAACTACCTTCATTGTGATCTTGGATACGCAACATGTGGGGGAGTATGGTCGGTAATTCAAAGGTTCCATCTTCGATCCGTTTATCGCGAAAGTCTAGCTGAAATCCTTTCAGCCGTTCTGCGGGGAACGGCTTTGAGCTGTTCATGAGGCGGCCATCAACATAATCGCTAAAAATGGAATCAATGGTGTTCGGAGACAGATCAGGATCCACATCGCCTTAATGAGTTTAAATATGAGAACTTTTTCAATGTTGACGCGTCTGGTGAGGTGATGCTTATAGGGCTATCTTGAATGTTCATCTGAACGTTTCATGTTTCATATGTTCGTCTTCGAAGGCATCTGACATCAACAACGAAGACTTTCATTCTGCATATGTAGGAACTGCAGTGGTCAGCAACGTACTTTGAATCACAACGTGGACATTGTCCACGAGGGCATAATAGAAGTGGTCAACAGAAGAGGAAGTTACGAATATATCTGCATCAATTCACTGGTGCAGGGACCTCGTGAACGCTTCATATTCATCTTTAAGCAATGTTTTCTCTGAGAGGAATGGATAAATCAAAGTCAAAGAGCATCGGCATAGTGAATGATGTTAATGGACAGAAGCAATAATAGACTTTACGGTTCGTGACCGTTTCACCTTTAGAATTCACTGCTAAACATGACATGGTGCCATTTTTGCGGTATCCGGATACCTGAAATCCCACACCATAACTGTGACTCAATCAGTGAGTAGTGATTCGTTATCCTCTACGGGGCAAAAAGGAGACCACTGGTTGAATATGAGTGAAATCTTTTGAATACCAAGAAGTGACCACTTAGAGAGTATTTGGTTCCTAGGTGGAGAAGGACGCTGAGCTTAAGCGATATGAATGAATGTCGTTATTGAGCAGTATGGCTGCACCATCGTCGTGGCTTCAGAGGCGACCCGTTCGGAACGATGGACGTAAAAGGAATCACTTAGAGAGCTCAACATCGAAACAGTTGCCCGCTGATCCTCTGTAACGCAGCTTTTTCTTATCGCATTCGAGAAGAAACGTGGCTGATCGTTCTCCTCATTTAGTGAGCATTTTTAGAGCAGTAGTGATTCGGTGATGTAGTTCTTCGAGATGAAAGAAGGTTGTGAGCGTTGCGCTGAACTGAGGATGACGGAATGACTTCATTATTGCGAGGGGTGCTCGGCCACCCCTACGGATAAACGAAGGGTTGATGAGAATTAACTGAAGCACGTATACTAATTGCTGAATACAACTTAGGTATAGGCATTTTGTGGACGGTCTTTAAGGCCTAGCATTTATAAGTCGACGTAGCGAAGTGTGAAAGCGAGTGTCATTGTGAATTATTGAGCGCAGTTTGCTGTAACTACTTACTTGCGCGTTAAATACTTACTTTTTAGCGTCCTTCATGGGAGAGAGGTAACCATAGGCCTTCAGTGTCCCGGCTGAAAGACATGGTCCCTGATAATATCGAATAGGAAGGAGAATTCTTTAAGCGCACCGGCGCTGCGACTCTTAAACAATGAACTTGCCAGCGTTATTTAGTCGTCTCGTGTTACGATCAACTCAATTTTTTATACTCCACCTTCATCTGCTTTCTTTTTTTTAAAGAATAAACAGTGCTGTCGGCAACTATGCAGCCAAGGACCCTTCGTAGGCTGCATCGGGCTGACTTTGGAGGTCTTTATTTTGATGTCTTACATCGCTGTGAAACACCTCCAAGTCATGATGAAAATCAACCAAAACAGTGAAACTGCAATTACAGGGGGTCCTGGGTCGACGCGCATACATAATATCGGTCTAAATTCCTTTGACTTGGCATCTCCCGGTCCGGAATTACAACTACCGAAAAGACTGATACATACGGACCGGCAGGCACGACCAACGGAAGTGATACGTAGTCACAGTTTGCTTCCTAAGCAAAGCTTGTGAAATGTGCATGAAAAGTAGATTCACTGAAGGGGTCTAATATGATCGCCTTCCTTAACCAATTTTTTCTCGCAAATGTGATTCTCGACTCGTTTATCTTTAGCAGATATGAGTGTGTTCGTCTTCTTGCCTCTGCGGTGTTTGCGCTTCGGGAAGATTATGCGGAAACAGTCGTCGGTGTATCAGTTGTCTTCTAAACTCATCTCGGGAATCGTACTGCATACCAGCTGATCTGCTCTCCCATGAAGGAATGCAGGTTATGTTTCCTTTCATGATTCGGTCGATTCCTGGAATGCTGCACATTTCTGTGGAGTCAGAGGCCGACCTCTAATCTTCTCATGGCCGGCCACCACCTCCATCAGTTGCTAACAATGAAAGATACCATGAATGCATAGTTCGTCCTACAACGGATCGGGCGCAGCTTAAGAACGATTTTTTACTTTAGCATTCATACAACCGTCTGATTTTATAGGAATGTTCACGATGATGCCTCCTTCTCGTTTTAGTAGTTGGAGAAGTCGTTGCTCAGGTAGGTCTGGATGCAGTATGAATAGCATGAGTTCTCCTCGCAGGCTTTTCCACTCGTACAAATTTTTGGAACGTCCGGTAAAATGTTGCAAAAAGCGCAAACCGTGCCATCGTCCCTGATGTCCTTCTTTGCTTATGTTCAGTTATTCAAATGTTCCACCACCCTTTAGATTGTGCTCGATGAAATCCCAGCTAAAAAAATACGAAATATACTCGAAACGTTTTCGAAAAATCACGCTCGACCGAAAATAATACGGTTGGTAAATATCAGTGTGGAGTGGCGAACATTCAGATGTTAACTCGAATCCACCAATCCCCCCTCCCCCAAGTTGCCTGAACCTCCCCTCCGCCCTTCCCTTCCCTCTGGGTACCTGAATCTTCGGAACAATGCGATATCAACTTAGCTTTTTAGAAAATAATTCAATTCTGTCATCCTTAACGGTTGTAACCCATCCAGAATCTGGAAGTAACCGAGGCTTGGTACTTTCTGTAGCGACTAGTTAGTGGTCATCGAAGTTAGTCGTCAACGTGCTATACCCTCCACTAAGGGACTCTTCACGTCGGATTAAGAGAATGTTACTGTACGTTCTTCGGGCTTGTTTTACTCTCGTCGTCGTCTGTATAACGGCATGAATGCATCTGAAGGAATTTACTGCCGTAAACTACTGTTTCTAAATGATTGCAGCATAAACAGATCAGATTCCGCCCATGAAGAACAAATATACAAGCAATGCCAAGTAGCGAGGACCCATAAATCATATCTGGCAAGAACCTGTTAGAAGGACTGACGATCTACAGATCGGCTCTAAACTGACGTTTCAACGAATGGGCTGTGGAGAAAACGCAAAAGAGGGAAGTAAATACAAAAATACTGCACCGTTGACATGAGAAAAGGCGAAAAAACGAAGAACAATATAGAACAAGCGAAAAAACGCAGAACAATATGGAACAATGATATAAAAAACAAATACATATATGCTCGACGGCCGATTATCTTGCAAGCATCGCACGACGTCCAGTCCATAGACGCCCAATTATCGACTCGTCAACGAGGGTTGTTGTGTCACCCAGGTCTGCCTTTTCGTCGCCTTCGGCTATCTTACGCAAAATGCGGCGCGTTATCTTGCCTGCGAATGGCCATTTTTTCAACGACTTAGCCATGATCATTGATGACATATCACGACAAATCAATTCGTCACACAGTCACTTACTCCTAAGCCATGTTTGTAAAATATAATGGCTAATGAGATGAGAAAGGAAACATTACATTGATGAGGACCCAGCATCTTCTAGCAGGCCACACAAAAAGCACGTCATTCAACCATTTTTTCTTCTTCTCATATCTTCTGAAAGACCAGGACGAAACAAATTACCTGGACAACAAAGATAATTAGAGGCCTAACACACAAGCTGGTCTCTTTTGCAGTCTTGCACGATCGCTCGATGGTTACGAACAGCTAAAGTTCCAGAACATGCAAAGGTGAGAGACGTTAATAAAGTCGAGGACATCTGATGCGCAGTCAACAGAGTCGCGATCCTAATCTCGTTCCTCTTGCCTCTTAACGATGAATAACGGAAAAGAATTTTCAATTCATGAAATATTCATGGGAATGTTGTTACTGCGAAATTTAAATGACCAAGATCAGGGCAACGCATCACCGAGAGAGAAACATCACAAAACAGGTCTTTTGGACAATTTTCACTGTGAGCTTTATTTCTATGTGCAGTTCAATCGTAAACTTTCATATCGCCCACTGTCTACAATTAAGCAAGCTCACCAGATCTTGTCTTTGGCAATGCTGGTACTTCTTGGATAACGTCTGGAACCGCGATCGCGCCAATATGGTGACGTACAAAATCCTTGAGCTCATTGACTTTCTCTTCAGTTAAGTGCACACCCTGAAATCGACCACCCCCGAAAATGAGTGAACGATCCTTCGAAAGATGACAACAAAACGAAAGACTAAAGGTTACGATGTCGCTGCAACCGTCACGAGGGCTGCCTAGAAACATGAAGTGCAAAGGGTAACAGATAAGGTACATCGTCATCTTCTTCCCTTCCAGGTCAAGAAACCTGCGCCTTATATCCTCTAGTACTAGCGCTTTGCCAACAAAGAAATCATGTAATTTGTGGATCCCATCGTTATGTATAACAGATAAATGTAGCTCAGTGAGCAGTAATATGCCACGCTTATAAAACATCGAGGCGACGACGTGGACAGAAATAATGAAACTACTATGCGCCGAGAAAAGTCAGCGGCGAGGATATTCAATTAATTGCAATAATTAACCCTAAAAAATTAATCCCATTAACAGCAACCACATATAGCGACACAACTGAACTCGCTTGGTCACTTTTACTTCACTCGGTAGCAAATCAATAGCCTATTACTGCGTCTGTCTTCTCAAGCAATAACATCTTAGGATGAACAAGAAGGCGGGACTTGGTACGCCTTAGTATATAATCCGACACTCCAGCAAAACTAAGCTTCCGCATGCGATCCCTGCACCAGTTCCCAAAGTTCATGCAAATGAAGAGTTACACTACTTTCAACATAGTTCTTTCTGAACCACTGGGTTGGGAAACGCAACTCAGTTCCCGCAAAATGAGATTCAATCGCACTCAACTGATCAGTCGTGCACTGGTCAGAGAAAAATCCACCGACAATGCCTTCAATGACCGAAAAAAAACAACACGCTTCAGTGAGACGAACGCATAGGGTAAGCTTCCTTTGATTTCATGAGGTGCTGCAACGACGGCCGCTTCGACGACATCCGTGTCAGAAAGGAGCGCCGATTCAATTTCTACCGTCGACAGAAGATGGCCCGAAACGTTCATCAGATCGTCAATGCGACCTGCAATATCGTCATTTCACACTCCAACTCACATAATACAAAAGATTACTGTTTCAGAAGTTAGATTCCTACGAACCACTAATTCCAAAAAATGGAGGGAAGCATTCTGTCTACCAGTGAGATGAATTTATGGTCCAACCCAACAACTCTGACGTGCTATTTTACTGTCTGTTGCAAGTGAGCCCTGACGAGGCAGTAAATGTGCCCTATCAGTTTATCCCATGTGAGCTATTTAATAGCTGATACAAATCCCTCTTTGCAAATCTGAGACGATATGTTCGTCACTCCGACCGACATCCTGTTCACATGCGTGGCTAGTCATAAATTATTTTGTCTGTTTGCTCTAAACAATCCCATGAATTCTACAGTCGGAGGAAACCAACAATCACCAATGAGAAGCACTCAAAATATTCCCATCATATAAAAGCACCACACCAACAATCTAGAGATAAAGCAGATCGGGTAAACGATGTTCTTTTCAATACTGGCTTCTATCTCCCTTGAAAAGAAGCAGAATGTATTCTTCAACAACTCAGAATAGGCGATTCAAGTGAGGCCTCAATAAACTGATGCGGCTGAAACTAACCAGTTATCCAGATATATCCATCGTCATCGCGACGTGCACCGTCACCGGTAAAGAAGTATCCCGGAAATGGGGAGAAATAGGTGGATATATAACGCGCATGGTCACCGAACACCGTTCGACAGATACCTGGCCACGCACGCTTGATGCACTGGAACGTGGGAATAACCTTCACTCTTAACTAAAGTTCCCTCCCCCTCCCTCCCTCCAAAAAAAGAACAAAGAAGTGTTGCATTCATATTTAATGTGACTGTCACTAAATATCACAAGATAGAAAAACAAAACGCGATGGATCAAAGAAAATTTTTTGCAGCGGTCGCCGTCTTTTTAGTCGCTGCTGGATGCATCGCATCCACCAAAGGAGAGAGACATCTCTGGATAGCGCTTATTTCTCTTCATTGCTGACATAGTCAAGTCGCAAACAAACATGCAGTCGGCTTATTTTAAAGCTGTTCACTGTCAAGAGAGCAAATACATTCCCCTTACAGCTACCTCGAATGATCAGCACTGACTCCGGAACCTTTTTCGTGCAACACGATGGACTGCTTCTCAAAGAAATCAACAAATAAATTTCAGTGATGACAAATCAACTAAAAGATAGGACTAACAAGGCTGCCTTCGCCGGTTCCTTCTATTTCGTGGCCGTCTGCATCGACAAGGGCAGGCACAATACCAAAGAAAGGCAATGTCGCACTGCCTGGCTTGGTTGGCGTAGCACCTGGCAGGGGGGCGATGACATGCCCTCCTGTTTCCGTCTGCCAGTATGTGTCCACAACCTCAGAGTCTTTCCCTTTTGCTGCCTGCAAAAACACGCGTTTGGCAACAGTAATACTCAATGACAACCTTAACACAAACGGTGATATAACAACATAGCCCTAACATTAATCATTCGTAGTCTTTCCGCAATATAACCTCCATCTTCCTCTTTGCGGCTCCCCTCGATTTAGACGGATCTGGTAATAACAGCATCCCGCTGGTGGTCAGTACACCAAATGAGCATTCTCTAAACGTCTGGGACATGTAATAGCCAAGATTCAATGCTTGGATCCCTCAACTGCCTCATGAGACACGTCTCGTCATCCGATGAGACGATCGCTGTACCTGTTAAGAAGGGGCAGAATATTAAAGCGCAGATACAACTAAATCTACAGAATTACTACGAATAAAAAGTAAACAAAGGATGATCTATACATTATGGAACCAGCGCCATGCTTCCGGATTAATTGGCTCGCCGACCGATCCAAGAATTCTCAACGATGCGCGATCAGTACCCAAAATATGATCATCGCCGAATGACATCAACGAACGAATCGCTGTTGGAGCAGTATAGAGGGTTGTTACCTGAATAATAGGAAATGCGGTTTGCGTTTTATGCAGCCAACTTTGAGGAAAGTGCACAAAATTTATTACCATCAGCCGTGAAGCTCGAAATAAAAATTTTATAGAAAAGGACCATACGTAATTTTCTCTTTCATTCTGCTGTCACGCATTTCACTTATTACTTAGTGATATGAAACCGTATGAAAAATTTTTGGGCAATTCATGAAAAATCACGAAGGCCAGAGAAAGAATTCGAGATAAATGGAAAACGAAACCGACCTTGTACTTGTCGACAATCTGCCACATGCGGGAAGGAGATGGGTAAGTGGGTACGCCTTCAAAAATCACTGACGTTAGACCGTTAAGGAGGGGTCCATATACAAGATAAGAGTGGCCCGTGATCCAACCACAGTCCGCCGTGCACCTACAACTTTTATATTATAATATAAGCTCGCACGTGTATAAAATTTTCGACTCTTTCAATCGAAATAAAGCATTGTTGCAATCGAAAGACTGCACCGAAGCATCGCATAGAATCCTTCGGAAAATTCAAAGTTCACGAGGCACTGCATTCACTAGTTGATCTGTGTTATGCAAGTACTACTCCATCAGAGTTGTTCATTTTTACTTCACTACAATAAATACGATAGCACTGAAGTTTTCTTGCCGATCAAGAATCCGAATCTCCACTTCACTCAAAGATAAAAACAAACCAGTAGATGTCCCGATCCGGATGAGTATCAAATACAAATTGAGTTGTAGCATATGCGTATGTCATGTATCCCGCTGTTGTATGCACCACACCCTTGGGCTTGCCAGTAGAACCGGATGTATAAAGGATGAAAAGGGGATCTTCGGCTTCCGTCCATTCCACCGGTGACTCAACTCCTTTGATGCGCTCCATCTCCTCATCGTAGAAAACCTCCTTATCTTTATGATATTTGAACTGGAAAAAGCGTTTATGGAAGACAACAGCATTCAAATTACACTAGTCTTTAAAGCTAGTGAAAATCTTCAAGACGACATTTAACGAAAAAACCCTTAATTAATATTCGAATGAGTCTCCGATCCTTGAGCGAAAACACTGCGGCTGAATAGCTTCTCCGCGAAACTGTGCTGTTACACACTGCAGCGCAACCAGTGTCCTACTCGCTGTCGTCTGCACTATTGCTCAATATGACGAAGACAAGTTTGCTTCACTGGCAATGATGGGGATCAAGCACTGCGGAAAACCAATAAACAGTGATCTAGCAGTGATTTCTCCGTTTGCAGATACAAAGAAAAACGAAGAGTTCGAATGAACGACTGAAGCGGAAAATCACTCAGAATCACAATGATTGCGACGACAATTGCATGAAATGAGTGGATTTCTTTGGTTTCGGTTAGACTATCGGAAAAATTTTCTGCCTCAAACACATCCTTTTTCAAAGATCCTCCCTCGAACACTTAGTCATATCATCATAGAAGTCACAAGATTGACGTTACAAAATACTAGCCACTATAAACTATATTAATTACTTAAGAAGTTCACGGAAGTGCCAATGCGCTTGGTTGCAGACTCAATCCTCAGACCGGTCCCGTAATAACGACAAAAATCACCCTCCCTTTTTTCAAGCACGTTTTCTCACATCTAGACCACGGGATAAAAAAGAGAAAGTGGGCTCACCTCAGGAGTGGGGACACCACCTGGGTGACGGATACGATCCAGATGGCGTACAACGATCACCGAGTCGACCGGCTCGCCCTTCAACGGAAATCTTTTACTAGCAGCATCCTTTTAAAATTTCAACACGGATCAATTTCCGCGAGGTGCTTTGACAAATAATTTGCAGTGAAGAAACTACTTCACAAACTTCCTGGCGAATACTTTTAGAGAGTAGATGCTTATGAAGGCCTCTACCATACTGCAAGTTTAGAAACGAACAGAAACGCGTCCTCATTCAATAAAAAATGAACGGAAAATAAAGAATTTGAACAGAATAAAAGGGAATTTGCAGGAAAAAAAGAATGACATGGCTGCTTCAGCACTTTCATAATCGGAGATAAACATTGAGGGAACTCATTCAAATTTAGGCCATTATTTTCTCGTCCCATCAATTCATGCAACCCTTATCTACCTCCTAAATGTCACCGGATGGGAACTGACTACAGGAACGAGTTCCCTGCCACGTTTCACTGTCAATTATTGGTACTTCCCACTATAGCCGGTTATTCTCGACAACAAATCTTGAAAATTTCGCGATTAATGACAGCCCATGCTGTCGCCTTTGCAATGGATTACTAAGAAACGCTTCAGAAGGGTCATGTCAAGGAATCAACTCTATCCAGATGTAAACCGATGGACTGTGGAAACGAAGAAACCCTGCAAAGCAATATTTCGACGCATTCACCTGTTTAGCGCAAGCAGCAATGGCATTATCCGCTACTGATTTGAGCGGCACAAACTTCGCGCCACGGAAGTAGCCATCGCAAGTGACAAGAACCCGTGCTTTGGCCTGTAGGAGACGAGAGGAGAGCGAAACGGCGCTGAAACCCGCGAACACAACCGAGTGCAGAGCACCGATACGAGCACAGGCAAGCATGGCGATCGGCAACTCAATTATCATCGGCAGATAGATTGCTACAACGTCGCCCTGCAATCAATCTCTTTACAAGCCATATCCGCATCACTCAGGATTGCATCACCTTAGGTTTACGTCGACCGTATGGGTTGAGTACAACAACTGCCGAACATGACTTATTGGCAAACATCAATCAAATTTAGGGATTTGTGAGCGCTGATCCTTACAGGAATCACACCTAACACCGAAATACTGCAGAATTTAGGCAGAACAGTAGACCGATAGGTCGAAGGGTGCGCAGTAAGTGGATATCGTGAAACAAAGTTACACAGTTATGACGACAACATACACGCAATAGGTGGTCAACTTTATTGAATTTATTTTTCAGCAGTAAATTACATCGTGCTGCTCTCCGAAACAGAGTGTGTTTCTGCAGCAAGCGTCATTGGCTCCTTAGCGCTGGGTATGTTCGTCAAACGAGGCAATAAACTCATCAAAGGAACGAAGGAAAAAAACCTTGCGGACGCCACGGGAACGAAGGACTGCTGAGAAACGGACGACGCGGTCAAGGAGTTCTTCATAGGTAATAAATGAGCTGTCACCCGGTTCATTACCCTCCCAAAGATATGCGATTCGGGATCCATAGCCTGAAATTAATTAAGGAAGTTAGCCACGTCATAAAAGAAACGACAATATCATACAACAATAAACTGATCCCAACTAAACCAAAATGCATCAAAAAGAATCGCTGAAGCTGAAAAAACATCAAAACACGAAGGCGCTTTCATCAATATTTCCGTCATTGATCAAATTCGGCGTTGGTCCTTCAAGTCTGGAATATTCGACATACTGAAAATGAACGAAATCAAATACAGGGATAAACGAATATCCTAATGAACCCATCAAACCTCCCGTCGCCAAGCATAAGATGATTCAAATATTCTATTAACAATGGGTCCCACTTTGCATGAAGCTTCTACAGCCGCTGTGGAAACGATCACACCCTAAGATGACCTACTTGCGATGCGACTATAATAACCATTAAATGGAACTAAGCAAACACGTCAATGAAACATAAATCTAGTCATAAGTACCACGTGCGATGTTGCGCTCCAGGCAATTGTATGCGACGTTGGTTCGTGCACCATCCATAAAACGGACGAATACATCGCCTTTGCGGTGATCGAAATTCCATTCGAGGCCCTGAAAGCCGCTCGACGTTCAATCACTATATCAACAGCATCGGAAGCCTCGCACTAAGCATAAAACAACCAAAAGCTATTGCTGCTCTGATGGTCATTGCTGCCGACGACGTTAACTCTGTCGGCCTTTAACTGCAACCTAATCGCTAATATTACTAAACACCTGTTGGTGATATCAGATCATTAGGCTCGTCTTCTTCCTCAATTCCTTGTTAATGTCGCTCCCATATATCCGTCTGAATTGAATAAAGAGCCTTTCGTGCATAGATAACTCCTGGAAACGGCATAAAAACGGGACAGACATTTAAGAGAAAATCCCTCAGCAATGAAGCGTAGCCGTTCCCGACGACGCACTAAAAAAGACACATGGAGGGCGCAGATGAACAGGGTTTTTCGTCCTCCAAAAAAACTCCTCGAATGCATTCCCCTTTCAAAAATTCACCTCTCGCAAAATCCCAGAGGGTTCACGTTGAAGGGCATTCGATTCCCTCTTCGAGCATGAAATATCAGTTGACCAAACAAAAAACCCAAAAGAACTCCATTCAGCTCAGTTTCCTCAAAGCCATCCACTCCTTCAATCGCGTCAACACACAAAACGAGCAAGCTTGAAGGAGGCGATCTCATGCCAATAATAACAGACATTGAGAGAAGAGAAAAGAGCACATCTAAAAAGCAAAACAGAATATTGACGTACACATAAATTGGGGAATGCTCACAAGAAAAGTGAGCAACGCGCGAAACGGAAAGAAAAAAAACGGAAGAGAACCCCCAAGGCAGATCGATTCGACTCGCTCGGCGAGCCTATAACCGCAAACACAACTCACACGCTCGTTCCCTCTTTCTGGTAGTGCCATGTGCTATCAATATCCATATAATCCCTCACCTTTACGCCACTTCAACACACCATTCACCCTCACCCATCCACTAATCAAAGCCTAACGTAGTCTCCAATATCAACAGGAGATAAAGATACTTCTTATCGAAATATTCAGTGGGTCCCGCAACTCGAAAAGTCTTCGCCGGACTCGAATACTCGTTAATTCAGATTCTTTCTAGCACTTTAATGCATACTGCTGCGCCATTCACAGATGTTTTCATGAATGAATGTATTTCTGCGAATTCTCTCACTAATCTTTTGTCGAATATCAGACGATCGATGAGATCTTATATGATTTCACCAGAATGCAACTGTAAATATAACGAAATATTAATTCCCGATGAGGAATCTATGGTACTATAACGTTCATCCCGATGCTGCATTCACTCTTATCGGATCGAAAAATCAAATGAACTCGAAAATAGAAGCTCGACTGATTGACAGAACTTGAGAAACCTAGCAATGTACTACGAGTTGCATGTGACTGAAACTGATTAGTAGCAAATGTGTCAGTGAATGAACTATATGTTGTGATGAAGCTCACGGAGAGCATAGATAAAACCACAAGGATGGCGTTATCGATAAGAAAAAGTGGCGTGATGCATGCAACAGATGTGTTCAAACTGCAAGCAATACACAGAAGCCCTTTTAAGCGATGGACAAGTTGCACAGGCATCACTAAAGGTAGAGAATGTCTTCCCCAACTCCATCTAGTAATTCAAGTGTTCATTGCTCTGGACGTAGGTCGAAATATTTTCAATCCACGAATATTATAAACAAAAAGATTTTTAAAAAGAACACCGTAAAAGTAACTGATTGCCAAGTGACCATTCTTCGATGCACACCAGCAACTGGTGCTCTTCGAGTCTACGTTCGCCGAGACAACGTCTAGAGGAATCAATGAATCACTTGCATCGCTCGTCTTTCGAACTGCACAGCAAACATTCTGCATATCATCCAGGATCTTAAGGATGAACTCTATCAAAAATAGATTGTTCAACGATGGGAATTCACTGATAGAAATGACAATCCACGAAAGCATACAATGAACGAGAATCGATGTAGTGAATAAGAAACCTTATCAGAAGTTTTCTTGAAGAAAAGATGACCGGCGACAGTCTTCCAAAATGTATCCGTCTCATGGATCGAGATGTCATAAAGTTGGCGGTAGGACTGCAAGTTGGAGACATCGGCGTCTAAAATATCGACTGTATCACGATATGATATACTATGAAACTTCCTTTTCTACATCATTTTTTGCAATGATCGTTTCCGTTGCCTTAGCGTTTAAACTATCCGAATTTCTCTGCATGGAACGATAAAGCCTAATATGCTGAATTTATTTTAATGCTCATCGATAAATGGGTTAGTTATTAAAGCCTACTTTTAGTTATTAAAGCCTACTTTTTAGTTATTAAAGACTACTTTTTAGTTATTAAAGCCTACTTTTTGGCCGATAGCTCGAAAATATCTTATTATATTTCACCAACTTTGCACTCAATCTGACTCAGTTTATATTTCTGGAATGTTGATAAGCGATGGCTCTTCTGTACGACTGCGAAAAAATAACCAATAATAAAAAGAATACCAACTAACCTTGCGTATGAATATGGCTTCGAATTAGTGGTTGGAAACCGCTACATGCTTCAATAAATGGTAAACGTCTTCGTAATAGTTGGTAACAGTTACGCCCTAAAGCTTGCCATGGGCTAAGTGGCAGCAACCAAGGTACTGGCATCCCCATCACGATGAAGTCCTGCAAATGCAAATGACTTCTGTTGGCTTGGTTCAGCTCGAGTGTAGACGCAGAGCTGTATTGAAAGCAGGCCTCAGGCGACCATTCAACAAAAGAGCAAAATAACACAGCGGAATGACTTGACCTCTTAAAACTCGCATGGATGTGATCTTCTTCATCGTATATACTCGGCTGTCAACGGCATTATATGAGACGGTGTAAGAACGTTTACAATGGCAATAACACAAGAGATGCTTGTAGTTCAGCACAAGTACATCAGAAAGATTATCAGCTTATAGGCGGCGAAGTTGGCTCTGTCGTTTTATTATCCTCAGGACTTGTGAAGTCTTTGGTGACATGCGGGAACATCGAATATGGAGAGTGAACTCAATGATTCGAAGATCATCAGATACACATTTAACAGTCATTAACAGTTCAAAGCTGAGAGAGATTTTCATTCTGCTTCAAGCAAGGCAACACTACTGTGACCTAGGTTCTTTGAAAGCAGAAGCTGTCAATTTTATACAGTATACTCGGGAATTCGGTTACCTTCATCAGCACCAATCAACAACCACCCAGTCAGGGGTCTCAGTGGCGCGCTAACAAGAAAGTCCATACCGATTTTCGAGCCAGAAGCCGCCGCATGTGTATCAGACATTCACCTCAAAAAGCTACTAAAAATGTTCTCCCAGTGCTTATGTGGTACCAACTGAACATTGCCTAGCTAAATGAGTGGAGAGGTGAAACACGTCTGGTCTAACCAGAATGGTCAATGACAAGGGAAGCTCAGGGGATTTTAATAAAAATCGAAGACACCTCAAAGATTACGGCTTGAATTACTGTGAACATATTACCGCCCATGACCACAAAACAAGCATCGCCAAAAGCTATGAGAGGAGCCACCTCATCCTTCTTCTGACAGAAAGAACGTTCGTAGCATCGAACTTCGTGCACCTGACATTTTACCATACAGTTTCTGTACGATACATGAATTAAACTGTAAAGGTCTTGCATATGGAAAGTGAGTAGGCCATTAGCATAGGCAATGAATATAATAGAGAAGCTGCAAAGAGCTGCCCAAAAGGAACGAAGTACAAAGCAAGACAGATTTGTTTTCGTTTAGCGAGTACGACTGATGAGCAGTCTGCAAAAGGTCTGCTTTTATAGGTGCTCGTGAATAGGTAAAAATAAACAGTACTGGTAGCGAAGATGCGCTATAACAGCTGTTAGGGAGGGTGGTTTGAACTGCCTTTTTTACTGGAAAACCTCTGCTAATCGTAGGGGACAGCTCAACAACAGCTGCCTCAGTTCACTTCATTTATATCCTAATTCCGCCTCTGATCGATGTCTGTTAGCTGCACTGTAATGTGGGATTCACATGTTCGGACGGTTGCCGCTAATAACATCTGCCTGAGGCTAATTTTAAAACGCTGAAGAATATGGGAAAATTTCGATAGCAGTCGTGCACGAGGAAAAGCGCAACTGAGGTGCTCATCCAAGCGGTTGTCCACCCTAACGTCCTACGTTCTTCGATATGGAGCTGTTCCTATCAACGCCAAATTAGGATTTCGCTATCAATTTCGTATTGTTATATGATAGAGTGTTACATATCCGATGATGAGCTGGATAATGCGGATCTACGTCTAAACGGTAAGCGTTTAGATAATAAGCGCTGATGCGCTTCAATGAATTGGCACGACATACATCTTTTCGATCTGTTAATGTGACGATGCAGTTTCATGATCTGTCCACCAAATTGCACAGTTCGGAGCGATTATGCTGATCAATCGCTCCGATAAACTCCCAAAATGTGTTTTTTTGAATGGTTCAATGAAGAGCTGAGAATTGGTTATGATAAACTGCCAATGATCAACGAATACGTCGGAAAGAATTTCCTTAAAATGGACGATGAAAAATCAAAAAGACTTTTATGTCCGATCAAAGGAAATGGAATGTGCACAAAAATGTGCGCAACGTCGAATTCGAATGTCGACATTGCGGCAGTGATGCGTTCTCGCCGAAATGGAAATTCGACTTGTGAAGGTTGCGATATGGTTTCTTGTGTTATCACTGGAACACTATGAATGTGTATCTGAATGAAGGATGATATGCGCTTCACTGAGATACAAAATTCTTCTTTAGAGGGAATGTTGCGGTGCTTACGTAATTCGGGTAGAGATTCGGACATTGAGTTCCTTCTTAATTGTCTTATCTGATCGCTTGTTGAATTTCTCATTCCGAATTTGGAAACCGCTACCGGGTTCGAAATCTTTTCCTTCCACTCGTCGCTAATCGACCACCACCGATTCATATTCTTAATTGCATTTCATATTTGCTTATAGGAGCTGCCGCCTAACCATTGAACCAGAGCCCCACTTCACATAGACGATAGTGCATCAGAATTTATCGAGTTCTAAATTTCTACAGCGCTTCTCCATATTATGCGTCAACATTCCATCACTATTTGATCTCAGCTTATAATATACAATAAAGGAAAACTTTATCGTACAAACTCTCAGAATTTAGTAAAATAAATCTCATATTCTTAATGCTTCCACTTCAGAGTAAAATTATTAATTAGATCGATAGACGGCGTTTGCGCCATTTTGCTCATAGGATGCGCTTAAGAAGTATTATGAAAACATCCTCAAAGGTTGCATGACAGCTCTCAATTCATCACTAAACGTCGCTGGATTTTCCTCATCCCGAATTTAAAAACTACTAATGACTATGATATCTTTTACTTTGATATATGACCAATATTAAGTTAAAATTCCACAGTCCTTTTGCTAGTGAGTGCATTTACTATTGGATATGAAGGATTAATTTAAAGAATTTTGTCGAATATTTCAAGGTAAGTTGATTCCGAGCTATACACTAATACGATGTCGTTTGCGCCATTTTGCTATCGCATAGAAAATTGACAGAACTCATTGGAAGTCTATTAAATAATCTCTATCATTACTACAATCATACAGAGTAAACGAGTAAGTGCAAATACTAAATAGCGGAGATATTCATCGATAAAGTTCGAGAATGAATGCTTGAAAAACGTCGAAAATTAGTATGATTTTCCTCAAACGGAGAATATTTCTCGCTATAGAAAAATAAAACTTTGAAAACGATGGAAGGTAGGTGAGTTCCTGGATTTCAATTTCTGGATTTTCTTATAAATTTCCACGCGTCCGAATGAAAAATCTGGAAAAATTTGTTGAAAAATTTTGGATTTTCAATGCTTTTAAATTCTCTACAATTATGATTTTTGTAGAAATTCAACTGAGAGTCTTTTAAGTTTCTAAGTGACTCGTTTTGTGTGAAATTTTCCACGAAAAGATAATCCAGAAGAAATATAATCCACAAACATAAGGAAGTGGATTGGAATCGTGTAAATCAACCGAATGAATTCGACTAATAACAGGTGAAGTAAGTGATAAATTACAAGTTTACTACGAAGTTATCCTTTTACAATAAAGAATTTTTCCAAATTCGGTCCAGAGAAATCCATCATTTCTTTTTTATGATCCGTTAAAGTTGGGAGACACAGCTGTTGTTTGATATTTGTGGATGAGACGTCTAAGTGGTTGCGTTTTTTTGCAAAGGCTCCACTCACGAGGTATTTATGAGGGTTATTTTCGAATCGAATATCTATCGAACGTTTATTTTTTGTTACGATTTTAGTTACGTTCATTCGTATCGTTTGTGAGAATTATTGAGAATAAAGAAAGAATATGATTCCAAAGGAGAACGCCGTCAATAGGTGAGCAATGAATAAACTTGAATAATAACAGAAGTATATGTTCATTATGTGAAATAATTTTCTCGTGATTCGTCTGATGCTGTCGTGTTCACTTCTTCCACTATGTTTTATTTCGAACAGCCGTTTGTCAAAGAAACATGAGCCATTAGCCGACTGTTCTCGTTCTTGTCGCTTCTTTAAACTCCAAAGTGACACACATATTATGCTCCTTCAGCAGCCCGATCGACGAAGTCAGCTGGCACGAAATGCGCGACAAAGTCAGCTGGCACGAAATGCGCGTTCTATGAGTAACGTTGAAATTCCATCCAGAAGATATTATGAATAACTTCAGGAAAGAATAAATGCAATTGGTTCTCAGTTTGCTCAATTCCAAGACCTTTACGGATGGTAGAGTCGTCGGTTACAGATACAAATATGTATGTGCATCTCTCAGAAGGAGTAGTTTCTTTCGGTGGGAGTTGATTATGCCTAAATGTATATAAAAGATGGCATTTGATACAGTGGATAGATCTTGATCATTTTGATTTACAGCCTCAACGAAAGTACTTATCATAAAAAACAAGAGCTGCCGCTATGAATCACAAAAACAGACTTTTTTGTGCCATATCAAGAGAGAACTTTCATTGGAAGAAAATAAGAGTGCAATGGAATGCAAAAAACCTTTTTAATAAATATCTCCCACTAAAGCATCTTTTCAGTAGTCACCTGCTCGTTGTAGTCCAAAAATTCGCCCAGTACACTGCACTTAACAGCCATTCCCAACGATAATTCGGCCACTAAAGGCAAAAAAGCGAAGCAAATGACGCAAGATCTTCCATAGGAAGTGGCCGTCAAATCTTATAAACTCCTTTGTCTTAGCGGCAGAGACAATGAATATGCAGGGCAAATCAAAGCGAATGATAGTGGAGCTAACGATGTAAAGGGCCGAACAGTCTTCCTCCTCTCGGAGATGGAGACGTGGAACGCGAATCGCTATACCCCGCATTCATCGCGTGATGAATTACCTCTCACAAACATCTGCCAGCAACTATTTTGTTGAATAGTGTTATGTAAGTTGATAAGAATAACAAGATAAGAGTTAAGACAGTTGATAAGAGCTGATAAGAATAATAAGAATAACAATAATAAGAAGAATTTTGCGCATATATTTCTGCAAAACATACTTATAAATGTCTATATATTCATGTGTGCCCATATGACATACGACATACACCCGAGAACGAAGCATTTTTAAAGTGCTTAGTTCACATAACTTATGAGAAAATGAATTTTTCGCTTACGATTTGTAAATGCGGTTGTTGCCTTATTTATTGGCAATTCATATGATCCAGGAAACCGAATCTCGAAAACATTCACTGCATTTGTTAAAGGCCTCCACTAGGCACATTTCCTTCGGTCATTCTGGTCATCATCGCTGGGGGTCATTTGTCGGCATCTCTGTCCAGCTCTATTGGTATATTCACAAAGTTGTATGGTAAAGATGCACCTCAAATGCACATTTGGAAGTGATTCGTTAAAATACGGATCGTAGATAGGTTTTAATGGGAACGAGTATATTTGGAGGAATGGGAAGTGGATGGCACCACCGGCGGCTATTAGAGGACGGTAGAGGAGCGCTCTTCACAGTTTCTGAGAACCAATAAAAGCAATCACTCTCACATCGGTGCTATATGTGACAGCTGTGGATGGTTAAAGAAAAGAATCCCCACGTTAACGGCACTCAGAGAATGCGATAAAAGCGATCAACAAGAAATGCACACATTCAGCAGTGAACTTTCCGGTGATCCGCAAAAAATAATATGACGAAGCTCATAGAGCGTGTGACAGCTTTTTCTACGATTACTTGCGAGACGTAGAGATGGTGTAAGATGAGGATGAATGAGAGGAGAGGAATGACAGAAGAAAACAACGACGATTAAGGAGTTAATAGTGAAACTTTTGGGAAGTTTCGATCCATGATATTTGATCAATAAGGTATTAAATATTAAAGGATAGGTTACCATTCAGGATGACACTTTCAGCTTGGCCATATTTGAAATGGCCACACATTGAAGCAAGACAAGGATATACTCCTCTCTGAGTTACGCATAATTGTCCTAATATTAATAATCTTCTCTCGTTGTTTTATAATAAGCAAAACTCAATATCACATCAACTTATATTCATGTAGTTGTATCAGTCTTTACTCATTTTTAGGAAACATAATAACATCCCATATTTTTTCTCATCAACAAAATGGAACAACAACGCGCTCAACCGTCGATCAGCGAACGATCGGCCACTCGAAAACTAAAATCATCCATAATAGAGGAACGGTGGTCGTATGGTACTCTCAGCGTAGTTCTATGGATAAATTATATTACCTCCCTTTTCTACATCAGCGGAGTGCTTTTGATACTGATTACAAGGCTAGAAAGGATCTCAAAGTAATCGAATATGATATGCCAGGTGGATGAGAGTTACCTGCATGTTAATGTGATCGTAGAAATGAGATTAACGCACACGATTAACGACGAATCGTACTACAAATTGAGAGTACATATACCTTTCTTAATAGAAATCTACGAAAAAAAGAAAATGATAAATCGAACGAGTGACCCACTGATGGAACGACTGATGTCATATACGTTAAATCAACGATCGTTGCATGAAATCTTAGTCGATAGGAAGATTTTAGCCATGAACTTAAAGCAATACGATTTAGTTGCAATATCCTCTGCTCGGCAGTTATAAGTAAAATTTTATTTAGCCCACTTTTGTTACGTTCATCTCATTCATCAATAATATATCCACATCTGCATTTCAGCGCTTCTCCATTCGTTATGATCAACGTTATTCACTTCTCTTTACTTTTTAGCATTAAAGCGTAAGGCATATCGGTTGTAGTGTATCATTATGCTTTCGCTATTGTAAAATAAAGCAATTTTTCCTATTATTGCTATGAAGGTAATGAGAGGAGAAATGCAGTTAAAGTATGCACTGATTTTCGTCATTTCAACGGCAACAAAATTCATAAACGTTTGCCCCGTCCCTTTGCAGTTGTATTCGCTGATTTCTCCACACGTTCGTGGATTACCGATCAATTTCGGATGTCGATGAGACTCCTTTCCAAACAATATAAGAGACCGCTTAAAGGTTAAATGAAATTTTTTGATCATTTACTCAAGAGTTCAATTTATTTGAAAAAGTATAACATTTGAGATGTTTCTCTTAACTACAACTGTAATTACATTTGACCTAAATTAATTTCGCGTTGTATTACATTAATCGAAAATAATCGGAGATACGAGGAATTTCTGGATATTAATAGAATGAGAGTTTCAGTTGAATTCCAGCTAAGCAACATAACATTCTTCTAAGTCGAGCGAGAATTTCTGATCACCGACAGGCGAATTTCTATCGAAAGAATATTCCTTGTTATATTTTTGAATTCATTTGATTAAAATATCGATCTCCTTAATATTTCACGATCATTAATATATGAGACATGGAACAGTTTTTGATTTCCGCTTCTATAAGTTAAGAGTCAATAAAAATCGCCTAGCGTTTATATCGAGATTTATGGAAATTAGCCGATCATCGCTCCTATACTTATCTGTTTTAGTGTGGCCAGTTCGGAATGTCAAATTCCACTATGAATATGGTGCATTTTATCGAGGAAATTTTTGCTATGATGTGCAATTATCGATGTTATGATTTGAAGACAGCGCCGATGGTTATATGTGGCAATAAAGGAAGCGCTTATTGTGGCCAATTTGCGAACATCATGAAGAAAGCAACGTTATTGCCACTATTTCCACATACACTGACAGATGTATATATGTCGTGGTTGCTCTCTTCGGATGGTATCTGTGGATGATCTCTTCTTAGGATTTTCTGTTGCGTTCAAGAATATCAGTGCTTCAGACTATTATATTCAACTGTTAGCCTTCGAAGGGAAACCAAATTTCTACTGCTATCTTCAGATTATCCAAACGGTGAAACTGTAAAGAAATTTGCATCACTTAGTTTGTTATGGAACGCGATATTAAGAAAACTCAACTCTTTTTAATTCCATCTCCTCGAATAATAGTCTCTAGTACCCCTTTGTAGGGGGGTATATATTTCACTAGATCCCCTTTGCTATCCACGCGGATCATCTTAACACCCTAAAGATAGGACTGTGGTGGATAAAGACCAATAGATCTCCTCGCAGGATGATCGGATGTGGTTTATAATAAATTCACATAGAAGTACTCTAAATTTTAGTGATAACTGGTGAAGCAATAAAGGCTGCCCATTGAAAAAAATAAACTTTATTTCAAAGATTTCAGATGGACTCTATTGATGAGCTCAGTTTCAAATGTGTGGAACGATGGACGAATAAATACTCGAAGAGCGACTATCGCTTATTTTGGTAGGAATATCTTATTGTAAGGCTGAAAGTCCGATCAATATCTATTGCTTTATAATTTGCAAGCATTATTTCAAGCTTTATATGAAAAATTAGTTACCCTCACAGTTGGAATGAACAGAAATGAACACAGACTTAATGATTATCTGCTAATGAAGTTTTCATCCGTCATCTGAAGAAAAAAGTATATTTTACTAGCTAAATAAGGATGTCCAAACTTCCCGAATAAATCGTTGCAATCAATTATACCTCTAAATTGATGCATCCATTTACATTAAGTTAAAGTCAGGCAGTATAAAGTAACGCTTGGAAAAGTTGTAACTTCTAATGTGAAAAGAGAATACAAACTTGCTATGGCATCAAACAATGGAATTTGACTATTTACAGGGAGGGCAATTACTACGACAGTGATGTTCACGACTGCGCAGAACTCACTAGTGAAACTCTCGAAGTACTTGTACGCAAATGTGTTAATGTGCTAGCAGAGAATGGTGTGACGAGCAACACCCAGCTAGCACTCTATCTACCTGCACTCATTCAGATGCCTATTGCCGCACTAGCTGCTATTCGTATCGGCGCAGCATTCCTTCCTATTGTTAGTACATTACTTTTCAAAAATTTCGGCTTAAGTGCCGACCAATTGAAGGATTTCAAAACAGTTCCCGACTTTCAAAGAGCAATATGATTAACGTAGAAGGATTTGAGGGGACTTTCAAGCCAGTCTGAGAGGTTTCGAGGGGAAGGGGATGGGAATTTCTAGTTTTTAAATTTCAATCGTCCGATACCTCGACGTAACTTAAAGGAATAAAACGTGAAGGAGAGGCATAGCTGCTGAGCCGCAAGGTGGATTTAATAGATCCTCAAAACAGGTACGAATATGAATAAATGAATTTAGAGTGCAATGGAGGAGAGCGTTGATGAGTTGAGTGCACTACTGAAGCATTCATCGTGTGAAGTGATTGTATCGGTCGATGGATTCTGGTCAGGAAAGCGTCTAATTCGTACAAAAGAGATACTCGACGACGCAATTGCTAATGAAGAAAACGTTGGCTTTTGAGAGCTTTTACGCTTAGAATATTTGAAAATGCTTCTGCAACTCCAATTTTATCACGTTTCGCCATAATTTTAGGTGTCCTCAATGCTGATGATATTAGGCAATGGTTTCGATTCTGATATAGATTCACAGACTTGAGGTACTGCTTGACGCATAAAATAAAATGTGCCCTAAGAAGCCTTATGAGGAGGAGGACATAAGAAAAAACGATTTAACCAATATAGGCCAGTATGTCAATAAATTCTTCATTGATCCATAGACTTGAGTAATGTTGCAGAGATGTCGACGAGTATTACTTGTGCGACATGTGACACCAAATGAAGGTGTTCCACCACCTCAAAAACATATCCTAGCAAGGCGACCATATTATTTATATAAAGTAAGTCATAGCAGTAATTTTCTTTCTCATTTTGGTCAGCGATCATTCGCTATCAGTAAGTGTTAAATATGAGTTGTTTGTTTTCTTCAATATGAAAGAGAAGGAGAAAGATATCGAACGAACATATGCTGCGGTGATACCTTCAGTTATGACCAGAATTTCACTGCTTCACTCTACGCTCCGATAAATTGAATATAAAAATCATTGAAGCTGGAGCTGGAAAATAAGTTAGAACCTTTTAGTGAATTTCTAATAGTAATTAGATGATCACCTTAGATGATCATTGTCGAGAAGACATTATAACAAATGGACTTCAGAGATCCGAGCAAAATGTGCTGCTTAGTTTTCAAGGCAATGAATGGATCGATGAAAATGAGCAATTTTTGATTCTAGAGGATTTTTGAAATTCGTATATTTTAATTTTTCTTCATAAAAAATCTAATAATTTGACTTCTTTTCCGTCTATTTATGTCTTTAAGGTTAATTACTTAATATTTAATAAATCTACAAATCTCTAATGAATAATTTAATAAAGCGTTGAGAAGAAGACATAAATAAATCTATTAAGGTAAATATGAAAGAAGGACGTGATGTATGGTGGAGTAAATTATTCGCATGTGTTACAACTGAATGTAAAGTAGTAACAGTCGACGAAGGGGATGCTGCTCTATTGCAAGCAGTGCGGTGAGCCTTATATTTTTAAGTGGCATTTTAAAGTGGAGCATCCAACGGCTTTAGATCGTTCTGCATATTACGGATCATCATGAAAGCTTCAAGTGAACTTCGCTCATTGTAGATTTCGGCTAAGTCAAGAGATAAACGCAGATTTCAGCTTATTTTTGTTGATCTCTTACAAAATTACAGCGTTCATCCATATAAAGAAGAATCATAAAATGCCTGTCAATGCAGTATCCATTCCTACTTAACATGTCTTTACTTATACAAAATACGGCTGTAGATGTGGTAAGTTTGTGAAATAAATAAACCTTATAGAAAGCATTTGAACCTAATGGAAACTAAGAAGCTCATCTTCGAGTACAGCCGTTCGTTTGTTGCATCTGTGGATTTCAAGCTTTTAGGTACGCAATAAAAATTGCTGGAATTCTATACTCTAAACGTTGGGAATCAATAAATGCCTAATGCTTGGAGAATAAAACAATTATGTGGGATAATCATTGCTTGGAAGAACAATTATGGCCTAATATGTCGATATAAATAGTTATTTTAGTTTCTAAAATATTCGTATACACTTCTTTCCAAAGATATCTTAAAATGAGGTCATTTTGAGGTCATTGGTCAGGGTAAAGTAATGAGGTCATTTTGAGGTCATTGGTCAGAGTAAAGTAATGAGGTCATTTTGAAAGGAATTTAAGAACTGATTATATTCCATGCATTGACTGATAAGCAATCAAGATTAATCAGACTTTAGACTTATTTTGCTTCTCAGCCGTCATAGAGCGTATTCTTAATGTTTTATAGATGTTTTTCTGCTTAATAATTTCGCATTGAACACTCATCAAATGCAAATTAAATCATTCGACTAAAGCATTTTAAGGAATCAACAAAGTCTATCATTAGTTAAGCGATCACGTGCTGACCTCAGGAAAGAGATCGAGAACCTCGAGCAACATATTGATGCATCGGGTATATGTTTCGTAATGTGCACCAATGATGCATATATCGCAATTGTTGCTATGCTCGCTGTACTTCATTCATCAGCACAACTTCTCATAGTAATATTTCAATTTATTGCCGACCTGTTATGATAATAATAAGATAAAATATTCGTGATGAAATTCAGAGGTGATCTGTACTAAATATATCCTACAGCAATCACTCCATAGAGTTATTCGCTTAGGATCCTGTCAAGTTCTGTCTCAAATTTGGCTCATTCTTGACGTTTAAAATGCACTCACTGATACTTCGCCAATATGAGGAAGGAAAGTGTTAGTCATACAAAGCGAGAAGATATTTCTTATCGAACCTGATCTTATACTGGTTTTAAATCCGGAGTTATTTCTTCAAGTTTTGGTTGGCTGTCACCTCGAAACGCGCATAAATGAGTGGATATACCGATTAATGAGAACACACACTTATGGGTACGGTTTTCGAGTACGCGCAGCCGTAAGTAGTTCTTTAAATCATCGTATTGAATAAAAGCTAGAACTAGGCTGGATAGGGTAGACGGATAAAACTTAGGCAAATCTGAGTAATATTACGTTAAACCGACGCTAAAGATGAAGAATATATATTAGTAGGATTCTGCAATAATAATACTTATACAAATTTAACAAAGATTACTGCGAATTCAATTAAGTTAAAGTATGGTAGAATGAGGTAATTAAATTCTTTTTTCCTTTGTTTTAATCATACTCATTAAACAATATCACATTTGCATAGCTCTCGTTCGATTGCCGAACAATCATTTAATGCTTGAAAGATTCTCATAATGAAAAATAAGGATCACTTCTATTGTTTCTGAAAGAAAAATGATATTGTTCCTCATTATCAGCGAAAAATTTTAGCGCATCCTGAAAAATCGAAATCCATAAAAGTTAACTTGAAATCCATGAAATCCATAAACTGAAAGTTAACTTTATGCTTTTAATTTAACAAATGAGCAATTTAAAGTCGATAATATTCGCTCTCATTTAATGGTACTTCTAGTGGAATTCGTTGACTGAAATCTCAAAATAGATGAGGTTGATCCGTCCTTTGTAACAATAGCATCGGAATATTCTATTATGAAGGCGGATTGTACGCTTGACATTAAGTAAAGTTCAAAAAGGAGATTGTAAATATATTCCACCAATATTAACTTCAAAGTGAAGATATTTCCGACTCCATATTTCATCGACTATTGCATTGATGGAATTTTTGATCGTCTGAGATTCTCGTCAGAATTATTCGACCTGTTGGGATTCATCATCACATTAGTAGCGACATGATGATGAATTCGGTGTATACAGCACTTACTATCTATGATATGCTAAGGACAGTTGTTCGTGAGCATAGACAAAGAAATAATTTCATTTATTGATTGGTATCCAAATAAGCGGACAAAGTGGGTTGGCCAATAGAGCACCCATATTCGTAGGCCATCCAGATTATTGAAATCCATCATTGAACCTCGCTATATCATCGGCTCCACAATATAAAACTTCTACTTATCATGTGGACTCCACGTAGAGCTGAAAGTATTTCGTCAAGAAATGCTACTCATAAATGAATTTGTTGCTGTTTTCCATGTCTAGATTAAATACGAGTGCAGATTGAGTTCACGACCTAAATTCACTTGGATTCTGCGTGAGGTCCCATGCCTTCGCATCCACACCCACTCTGGAAGCAACTTCAACAGCAACTGACACATCCATCGGCTTTAAGAACCTGGCAAGAACCAAGAATTTTCTCACTACGCTTGCATGCCATGGAGATATGAATTTTTCAGTTCGAAGGTATCGTTTCATATCCGGACTTTTCTCGCATATCACAAATCATCAATAAATATGAGGTTAATTAACGTTTCTTGAATGTTTAGACTGCCCTAATAATAATGAAAATAATTTGTCACCACTCCTTTCCACCCCTCTCTACTGTCCAGAAACGATGTTCTTCCATTTGTTCAAATCTGGAATTTTTTGCATAGACTGGATACCAATATGTAACATCTTACCTTAGTAAGCCAAAGTTGTCTTTTTCCTTCCAATGCACTTTCCCCTTGTGCGCTCCTTCATCATTCCTTCTTCTGAAAGCCTTCTGAAAAGAAGAGGCAAGGTAAAAACTACCTAGCGGTGCTCTTCTTTGATGGATTACTCGATGAAGCAATAAACAACGCACGTTAGCAAGTCAGCGTCATCCACCGGTACCGTGTTCGCTTCCTTACAGAAACTTGCTACGTACTGCTGCCTTCCGAAAAGCTGTCGACATGTGAGTAAGACCTGTCTGAGCAAGATGAAGGGAAGGGGGAAGGAAGATGTCATATGAGTCAGGGGAATGATAGATACAAGCAGATGGAGATGCCACCACCCTCAAAAAGCATTGTCGTCTAGGATGATTAGCTTCAAAGTGGCTCCAACCCTTCACATATGCCACCTGAAATCAGGAAGGAGGAACTTCTTTTGGTAAACTTTTATATAATAGCAGAAGAGACTTTGCAACCTGACATGACCGGCGAGGCTCATCAAATACCAAGAAACCGTGGCATTAGTCGAGACTTCCCCTCCCCTCCAGTGCATTTGGAATCACGCTCACTTCCACGTTATTAATTTTAACACACAATCCACAAATCGGACGTCACTCTATTTAAGTGCCATTCGAGTGAGGAAATTGACCCTCCACCACAAAGGTAAGTTGAAAATCATATGCATTTACAGTTAGGAATCGCTGGTCAACAATCGCTTACAGAGTAACTCCAAATGCTTTCAAAACTACGGAGCCGACAGTGAACTTGAAGAAAAGCACTCTTTTGCAACCAACCTCTCCCTTTACCTTGCCTCGTAGAATGATTTGGTCATCATCGTTTCCGTACATTATGTTCTGCAACATTGTCTACCTAATTCGTGGATGGTTTATTTGTGGTGCATATTTCAGGTAAAGACCATGATCATATCGGAGACTGACCTCAACCTGGTTCTAGACAATGAGATGTATGCACGTATGTGGAATACTGCGACGCTTACGAAAATTATTATCGTCGGTGAGGACACAGTTGTCGCAGCTCGTGCTAGCACAATTTTCGGTGTGCCTTGTGAGACGATTGCACCACCTTTCCAATAACACAATCCACTGATCTTTCGACAGACGCACCTAACTACATGAATTCCAACGAACTATCGTGTGATTCTAGTATCTTTGAGAAGTTTTTTGCTGATTGAAAGCTTCCCTCGCGTTCCCTTATCTCTAAGAATGGCTGGTTATTCTACACTCTTAAATAAATTGTAAGTTCCATTCTCCCAATAAACTCAGCAGATTGTCAGATTATCCTTCCACCCACGTGTGTACAACGGCTAGCAACTGATACTGAAGTTATAATCGATTCCGCAATACCTCTTCCGTTCCGCTGTCACTTACACTGAGACTCCTGCATTTTAAAATTCTATTTTCTATATTTTTCCCCCTTTTTTAGAAGATGATGGCATGTGTTCTCTAGGAGCTGGACCTATCCTTTATGGTCTGAGAGAGCGTAACCACCGATGGAAGCAAAACTTTTCGAAGTATCATCCCATAAAGCTCTCTAAGTACGCATATATTATTCTGTTCTTTGCCAAGGTTTCACCCGCAGCAACAGTCCCAATAATGAGATAGTACGAGCATGTGGAGGATAAAATAGAGCACAACTACGCCAACATCGAACTTGAGTAAATAAAAATTCGTAGAACAGCCTTCGACGAGACCAATTGCTACTTGCTACCAACGTCTCTCAATTAACCATAAAAGACAATAAGAATGCCCACTGGAACTATTCTATTCAAACAATTAGCATATTTGAGGTAAAACAACAGTCAGATATTCAATGTGATAGCATTTAAAAATCGAAACTATTTACTGTTACACCGTAGACATCTATACGTTGAATAGACGGGCAAAAGGTGTGATAAGCCCGATCGCCATCACTCCACAAATGACAACTGCTCTCAATAGGCAATAAATATACGCCCATTAAATACAAACACTATTATACGAAAAGCTTCGCAAGAATCATTGAGCGTATGAATATTCTCAAAGAGCAAAGAGAATCATGAAGCCCATCGTCAGACAGAACAGACCCATCGCTTCGGAAAGCGCGAAACCTAGAATGGCGTATGAGAAGAGCTGTGCCTTCAATGACGGGTTACGTGCATAGCCGATCACCAATGCGCCAAACACGTTGCCGATACCGGCTCCTGAACCCGCCACACCAACGGTCGCAGCTCCTGCTCCAATATATTTCGCTGCACTATCGATATCTTGCCGCGCTACCGTCGTATGCAGACACCGAACCGCTAACGCATATTCCGATCGGATTGCAGACGGCATCCGTTGCACCTAAACATCCAGCATTCGTACCTGTCGCTTAGTTATTCATGTATAATCAGCTAGACTCGGCACATCTCATAGGATGCGTAACTTTAATGGGCGTGTAAATTCGTCATTTATCATTTACGCTGGCATTTGAATTGCTACGAGATACGTTCAGCGTTCAACCGATCCCTGGGCTGCTAACAACCAGTAAATGTTGGACACCCCTGAGGGCAGCTTCATTGAGTGGTAAAAACTAACTCCTCAATTCCTATATGGTCCTAATGAACGACTTTACCAACAGATGCGAGCAAGTGTTTAACCCTTTTTGAAGTAAAACCTTCCAGGAAATCTTTCGATCGAACCATACCAATAAAAACATCTTTTTATCAAGTTCCGCCTACCAAAGTTTAATTGATTACGGAGATGGGCTGAAATATATTCTTGAAAACCTACGTATTTTCATATCAATCCATCATATTTTCCAGGATTCTTTCGCATGTTGTTGTAGGAGCCAAATAACTTAGGGGAACTCCGACAGCCAACAACTTCCTATGCCCTAACGGTGGGCTTATCCGAGCTGCTAGAACTACTCCCTGCCTACTTCATCGCTTGGCACAATAAACTGATTACTGGTGTCTAGCAACAGATCCTTGTACTTTGAAAACTGCACCCACAGATCGCATATGCATATATCAATGGGCTCAAAAACCGGATGAACCATGCATGCATAAAATTATGTTATGTTCCTTCATTCCTTAACAAGAAAAAAACTCGACCCCACTTCCTCGTCCAACTTCGTGTCCGTCTTTTTTGAGACGCTATAAAATGTAAAAATAAGGGGATATTACGGAGCCCTGAAAAAAAACGAAACAACACCCTCACCACTCTAAATCAGCTAAACATCCAGTGCTAATTACGGTGAACTTAGGTGCAACTTCAAGAACAGCTTACCAAAATTCGGGAAAGCGGGAGAGCGATACGTTGGCAGTACATGGCGTATCTGAGGTGCAAGCAATGAACCAACTAAGGCCTGAAATGTGATATATTGACGAAAGCAATGTGGCCGTTTCAATGAGTGAAACGTTTGCGGTTTTTCTTCTACAGCACGCGATCAACTGCTTAAAGAGATTGTCCGTAAACGATTACATTGTAGAGCGCTGAAATAAACGGCTTTTCGACAATTAATAGTGGCTATGATGCAAGCGAATAAAGACAAATACATAAGGATAAAATCAGACGGCGATTGAATACTTCGAAAAATAAAAGAAATGAATCGACGATGCAGAATTTCATAAAGAGTAGAATTTCATAAAGAGTCAAGTCTCTACGCTCGAAATCATAGAGCAAATTATTCCGCTCACCTATCTATCCGCTGAGTCACGCTAACAATAGATCGTGGTCAACAGAACCATCCCTCCCCCCAATAAACACTAGTACTTCCATAAAACAGTAAGTCAAAGTATCCGGAGCAAATCGCCCAACATCCACGAAACCACTCCGCCACGCTGCCACGAGAAAGCAAACCCAAACGAGCCGGGCACAACCCGCATTGCATATCAGCTCTCAACTCATTTCAATTGGCATCTCAAAAAGATGCGATACAGTAGCGGCAATGAGGGAAATTCTTTCTGTTCAAATTTTATTGCATTGCCGCTAAAGACCCATAAAGCTTTATGCTTGGCGAGATGGTTTATTTCGAGCTTGGATATCCTTAAAAAATTCGGAAGCGATCGATCCGTGCAGAAATATTCCTTCAAAGTTTAATTCTCATTTCGGTTCATCAGCGATCACAAATGAGCAAGATATATCGCTCTAGGAAGAGGCGATTCGAGTTGACAAAAGTTGGCTTTCGATGGGGGATCAACTATCGTTGAGGTGGAATCTGCTATGAGGATATCATCAGCTGAAATCTTGCGAAGAACCCTCAACGAAGAATGCACCTCCCATTAATATTAACACACTCCTTATCACAGATTTACTGATAAAGTAGCTGCAAATAGCGGTGATAACTTGAAGTGGTAAAGCATGGCTTAACGCTTTCGATCCTCGTTCGCCATTAAAAGATGAATTCATTGAAAGTTTCTCAATGCGACATCGCCGAATGTAGGATTTTTTGCACAAATACCGAGTTCTTTGATCGTATCACACACTCAGAGTGAAACATAGCTCCAACTTGAGCCTGAAGTGACACTTCGATCTATATGTTTATCCGCTTCCCGTTGCAGTCATATCAACGCATATTTCTCTGAAGTCGTTTGACACCGATCCGGCAACCGTCCCGATTGCAGTGATGAAACGAAGCTAGAACACGGGCGTCGCCGGAAATATTTCCCATCTATTACTTTATAGTTTACTGTGATTACTTCTCGAGCTCTAGCACTTTAGCAGTAATATTTTCCGACCATAGATACCTTAAATCTATCGGAAGGTCTTTCTTCAACTTTTATCTCCGCGCTTCTTTCTTAATATATTTATTTCCGTTGTTTAATGAAAGTATAAATGGAGTTTTTTTTTTATTTTGTCGTTCTATTTCACTCATTTTTTTACAAGAGGTCAACGTTAATTTTGATGTAGCAAGTAAAATATTACCATAACAGCAACAAATATAGCCCCCTCCACGTCCTCACTTATTGCCCTATCAGTATCCGTGACTGAGTGGCGAGCAGCACTCGATGACTAATCGCTGTGTAAATGTTTGCTCACAAAGGAATTCTATAATGGGCGGTTACAATGCAGGAGTTATTCATCAATCGGATGGGTTTGGTAAGAGCACTGGCCGGCTGTATCGGCGGGTACCATTGCTTTTAGTACATGCGTTCTAACCTCTCATCGACAGGTGTACGTCTCTCCCTTCAGATGCATCTCAACCTGCGTCGGCAGATTTCTCTTCACGTTTTTAGTAGCAAATACTCTTATTTAAGCGTTCCTCACTCGTTTCTTCACGAATTTCACGTAACATTTTCTTAATTGTTTCGTCCGGAGATCTCCTTACCTCTTCTGTTCATAGTGTTTAGATATTTGAGCCAGAGGTACTCATATCACCGACCTGAACTATCACAATTCTCTGTGGGTTCCTCGTGAAATGATTGCAGAAAGGATGACGAGTGGGTCGTGTCACGAGGTGCGTACGTATTTCTCACATGCAGAGCGCATGTTTCCTGAGATAGAGAATGGTAAAGTGCCCACCGAGCAATTCCTTATGGCTTGTCAAGGCATCGCCGATTTTGTTGGTGAGTTTCGCCGATAGCTTTCCATAGAGGGGGATAAGGTGGGGCAATGAACTCAATATATGGAAATAAATGGAGAATGAGGTGGAAGTGGGGTTCTACGGGAGGGGAGATACGATGTTGATTCGTATAGCATTAGCGCACAGATTTCTTTCACCCTTTAAAAGCACTCAGTCTCGGTAGAAAATTAGTCCTCCTGTCGTTTGAATATTTGACCTCTGTGAAAACATCAGAGATAGCTCTTGTGGCTTTCGCCCTTCCTTCCTTCTTACGGCACGGAGAACCCAGTGCTACAAGGTGGTACAGGAATTATATAAGGATAAAATCATAACCGATTTAACTACATAAAAATGGGAAAATAAAGGAGTGAACATCTCGGATACTGCACTCTTAAAGGCACCTAAGACAAACGAACTATTGTTAAAATATATGAACTATAAAGAGCACATGAAGCATTTTATAAGGTAGGAATGTAGGTAAGGTCATTCTTCTGTAGGTGCACTCTACCGGTCAAAAACTTTAAAGTTTCATGAAGAAATCCCCAAATGTTCCCCAAAAACTTACATACAGCCAGTTCTCCTCTCTCTCTCTCCCCTATCATAGATCTGATACGATAAGCGCAATTGCTCGTTCATTCACCGGCAACACCATCGCGAATGAATTAACCAATAAGGTCTTATTCTCAAGAGTTCCTACTCCTGCAATAGTGTCACGAGTCATTTTTGCTTATATTTCTATGCGGCCGTCAATCCGATGCGATTATCGGTATGTAAAAAGCGCACATGAGTGCCAAATAAATCGTCACAACATGCTTTTTTGTATGCCTTATCCATCTAAGAACTTTTACTAAAATAACTTCTAATAAAGTAACGAATAAAAAGATTTAAGTTGCTCTATAGAGCGATAGCCAAACATCCATATCACCCATATCGTCGAATACAATCGATTTATCCAAGTATATTGATATGCTTTGGGGTAACCTTTAATGAAAATCTGCCTTATGCTTCAAATATTGATATTTTATATAATGGTTGTTTAAATATGTGGTTTTATTTTTATTCACTCTATAAGTTTACGTTATTTTAGGGTTTCTTGGTACGGCATTCACACCGGTAAAGAAGGATATAAGTGGGAATGTGTTAAAGGTTCGTTCAAAATTTGAAAGCAATAGGAAAAGTTTAAATATGTGGAGGATTTGATTGACGACGATCTTGCACAGAATGGTGGAAAGCTTGGTTATGCAACCGAAGGATTGCTTTGGCTTAAAAGGTAGCTGCTTTTTGTCTCTTACAGTATAGCCGTCAAGGTTCATAGCAGAGAGATAAGGAACGAAGAAATGTGAGGATGAAATGAAACCGCTGATGGATAACGGTGATGGCTAACTGGCCTTGTAATGATTTTCTTATTGATGCATAGAATGCTTTAGAAAATTTACACAATATGAAATTGTTTCGCCTAAGTGAGATTTTTTCGGATCTTTATATTGGATCGATGCGAGTTATTCTTTTAGTCGTCTGAAAAAACTGTTGTATTATTTGAGAGGGTTGGAGTTTATGCTGGAACTTCTAACGGATATGGTTGAAGAATATCGCTCAAGTGCCGATAAGAATGCCACCGAGAGTTTGGTGGGTATAATAAATAAGGCATATGTGACCACCCTTAAACGTCATCATGGATTCGTCTCTAAACAATTATTTAAGGTTAACTTTGTTACTATCCGTTTGATCACCTTTGTGCTTTTGAAATTATCTTTACCTTATACGTTTTCTATGATTTGATCAGTTTATAGTCTTTTTATGCTCGCTATAAGTGTGAATTTTGATAGTAAAAGAGTGTATGCTCATCGCGGCAGTAGAAACATATTTAGAGGGATTTGATGATTGAAAAATACGACAAACCTATCACTGATGAGAATCCTTATCGAGAACATTCTCCATTGTTACATGTAAGCATTGCTGATATGGATTTTTAATGAAATGATAATTAAGGTGGTGATAATAGCGGCACCTTATCGGCGTACGATTCTGAAGGCTTTAGCTGAAGGCAATGAAGGAATCGACGATGTCTGCATCGATCATATAGCCGCTCATCTTGACAATTTCCGCGTTAATGTGGCGCACGTTGTCGATTATTACGTCGAGAAGAAGCTTGATACACCGAATCCGACTCCAACAAGCTTAGCACAATTAAAGAATTAAGATGTATTTTGTAGCATTTCTTTTTCCACTTTAGACTCCCGGGGGAAAGAAAATTCCACGATAGAAGGATATTTTCATCGAAGTCGAACTTTCACTTATTAAATATCCAGACCAATTAAGAAGGGAATTAATTAAGTATTAAGTAAATTAAGTAAATAAGGAAAAATTGAATAAGTGAGCAAGATTTCCATCATATTCGCTGATATTTCTGTGATATTGTTGATCGATCTGATCGTTTTATGTCAAAGTTTGAGCATCCTCAGTCGATGAAATATTTGACGAGTAAGAGATACTTGGAAGCACCTCAGGGTGTTTTCGGCAGTTAAATCTTCATGGAATGATTCAAAGAAATAAGATATCTATCGTCGGTGTTATTAAATTTGTTCCACTTGAAGAAGTAATAGAACGAAGAATTTTTCAACCGAGCAGATTCGAATTTAAAATTCATAGTTAACTAATCTTACAACTCATAGACCACCTTTTAAGGATTAGTTGCGTTATGATAGCGAATTCTTTTGCGAATTTAATCCACTAACTCCACAAATGAGTTCTTTTTTGCATTTTTTCCACTTATTATATTGGAGATCTTCTATCTCAATTTGATCCGCACTTTGCGGATTCACTGCCCGTTAAAGACCCTCTAATTTATTGATGGGATAGCAAAAAGTATGGCGGATCCTCGGGTATTTTTATAGACGGTTCATATACGGAGGAAATGCACATGCTGCATAAATTAGAATGACTAATGAAGACTGGTAGTTAGTTGAGGTGCACTCATTGAGCCCATTTTGGCAGCCGTGTAATGTGCTACAAATTGTCCCTTTAGACTTGGAAAGCACATCTTGCAGACACATAGAATGCACATTATGCGCTTTTCAAGTACTCCAAATATTCGTTGAGATGAAATATTGCTAGGGAGCGTCCATGTATTCGCAGTTGTTGTCTGTTTATCGCGCTGTGAAGAATTCAGCATAAAGAGGTGCAAAATTTCTATTCATTTTATTATAGAGAAAGAGACGTTAATTATTCGATTTTATTTACTCATTTATTTCTCTGCTAATGGGTTCGTATCTTTCTGAAATTAACCTCAATTCGTCTACTAGCAGATCAGTCGATGTTTATTGTTGATAACTAGTAAGTGCCATTCGGATCGGTATCGTTGAATATGAATTGACTCCATTTGTGGACCGTTGTGATATTGGAATATGCCATTTTAGTCTTGGAAAGCGCATCATATAGACCTTAAAGCGCAGATTACGCGCTTTCCAGGTTAGAGTTTAATTGTCCGCATTTTAATTAGCTAAAGTTCAATTTTTTTGTGCTGCTTTAACGCACTATTAGCTAATTTTTCTTTTCTTTTATGAGTTAATTATAGCACATCGGTGGTTCTATTTGTTGAACTTAACTAGAAAGGAAGTTTTTTTTTGCATTGAATTTATCCAAATTCAAATAGGAGGCAGGCATGCACTTTTTATTTCCTCATTTTGAATTTCCATAGCGAACGACGTTCTATCTTCACTTGAGAGGATTGATTGTGCCAGTGTGATATCTCCTATCGCCTATACTCTTTTCAGGTGGCGGAATATTGTCCATCGCTGATAAGAAAAAAAAACGATTAGGTTATTATCAGGTCCGATCTGAAATAAGTGAAATGCTGGGAACGTATCCGTATTCTTTGTACTGACTGCCATATCTTCTCCAGATTCCACGTAGTCTACGAAATTGTAATTGGCCACCTCCCTCATGGCTCCTCCCTCCTCGCGATTGTTGTTGTGAGCACTCGATTTTATCGGATAAAGATACTACTGGCCTTTTTGAGGGGAGCTGTTACAAGGTGATCTTTCTTTTGTGTCGTATCATCCTCTTCGAACTCTATTTGTTACTTTCTGATCCCCAATAAGCATTCATAAAATATTCGTTGAATATGGTTGATAACGTTGAAATGATTTGTTTCTTATTTTCATATTTAATCGTATCCAAATAATTAACGGTCGATGATTAATGACGATCGTCGTTGGACCTATTGTACTCGGATCTTTTTGGGTTAGCTAGAATGGCATTGTATCACCAACGGCATCGTTTACCCAACTTGTATTTGAAAGTTTGTATACTTGAAATATCGGCCGATAAGCGCTTTATCATAATGGAAATTTTAGGAAATCAGTTGAGAAGAGATGAGGATATTGCAAGGGGATAAAATACGCAAAAATTCCCGATGTTAATAAGAGTTCTCATCCTCAGCCAATTTCGCTCGAATAGGAGAGATTTTCTGGATCGGAATTTTACGGATTTTTCGAGTTGTTAATTGGTGATTGGTGATACTATCAGTGATTATATTGTATTTTTAAAGAAAGATGTTAACTCGATCGATAAGGATTGCTTTGATATGCGAGTAAACGCATTTAATATTGCCATACGAATAAAGAAGGATATATGAAAGAGATCTAAGAAACACTATCGACATCGAGAAACTATAGTAATGCAATCACCATAAATGGTGTTGTTTAATCTTGAAGAGTTATAGCTTTTTGTTAAAATGCTTTAAGATAGTCGTCGAAAGGTTACATATTCGTAGAGACCGGATAGGTGATCGGACGAACCGGATCGGTGATCGAACGGTTTTATATCGAAAAATTCATCGATTAGTACCTAGTCGTATGCTTTACTATTATAAAAAAATGTAAAATAACATAAATATAAATTTAATAAAGGTATATAAAATAAATAAAAGCCGATGGAAACGCGCAGAACGGCGCTTTTGTCTGGCGCTTATTTCAGGTTCTGTGAACTTGGGGGATACTATCACTGAGCTTATTCCTTGGTTATTTATTGTTTCTTTCACATTGTAATACCAGATAGCTGAGTATTTGAAAGTGACCTTGGAAATCTTCAAAGTAATATCCCTATGAAGACAATGCATAAAATCCAATAATATCAAAATTTTTGTGGTACCGACGGCAACGGATATTTCCGTTTTTTTCGATGCGGCCATTGATGTGCAACCTACGAGCAGAACACACCATCCAGTGGTCTTCCAGAAAAAGAAACAAAAAACAATGCATTAAAAACCAGATCAGGAAACGATCGCATGTTACGCGATTCAAATTGGCCAGCTTATCCACTCACGCAGACTTCTTGGCCGGGTCGACAATATATTGTCCAATTTGACCGCAGCTTGATCTCGACTAACCCCTCATTACTAAATATGTTGGCCGAAACCCGAATCAGATCGCTCCAAAGACCGCATTCCGGATTCTAGGACATAATTTTTCCTTGCAGTAGCGTTATCTTACGTGAGAAGGTATGTGAGACCATGGAAAATCGAGCTTTCAGCAGCTCTTGAAAAAGCTCCATCGCACTGAAGAATTAATCCAGGATCATCCATATTCATGAAGGTTTTATTTCACAAAAAAAAAAAAAAAATGCTGAAGCAAAAGAGAAAATATTTCACAGAAGAAAAAACTCACATAGTAGGCTTGGCGTCAGTTGGTTTCGACTACCACCTACTTGCTATACGATGATGGAGTTAGGACAGCGAATTTATTGCTTAGAGATATGCATCGTTATGAGTGGAATGAAAACACGAAACGGTCTCCTCTAAAGTGCTGAGAAAATATGTATAATAAACCCTGTGAAGCTTAGGATGTTCGTTCGCAAACAAGATTTCCAAGTTCCTCTAGTGGAAGGTGGAAAACATCACAGCTCGTAGAGTGCCCCTCCCCCCCTTTCCAACACTCCAAAATGGGATACAGAATGTCACATATCGGCCCATAATATATACACTGAATACTGAGAGGGTTTCGACAATCATAGCACAAACAAAATTAAACGTAAAAATGAATCGGAATTGCGCCGACGATCTTAGACGAACACAAAAAATATGCCAATCTGTGGCAAAAGGGGGAGACACAGAGATGAAATAAGAAGAAGAAGCATTCACCTCGAAACCTTTACAACACAATCGGTGGGAATTTCCACCTTCTACATTTCTTGCTTCCGACCTTTCCTCCTCCCCTTCCCCCTCTCTGCCGCTTCTAAAAAAACCACACCTGTCAAAGTAGTTTCTCAGTGAGAGTGAGTGTCGATCAAAACGATACTGAAATACCTCTGGAGTGATTATGAATGCTTTCCTCCTCGTCTAGTCAACACCACAAATCTTGTTGCATTATCAACGAATCTCAATCATCAAATCCAATATATGAGGAGAGATACTTGAAAGAATTTCTCAAAAAAACCTCCCCTGCAAGTATGGCTAACAAACTGGCCCGAAACAATGCACGCGATATAATACATTAAAAGATCACTATGGGTAAATTTTTACTGCAACCACCATTAAAAGAAATGTATAAATTCCAGAATAAATCACCTTCTATCCTATAAAAAAGATTATGAGAATTTTAGGAGTCAGCTTATTCTATGAAATATTCAACGAGCCTTCCGGCGAGAGGATATCCTTTAAACTGGTGTTTTAAGGATTTTCTTTCCCGGGAAAGTGGGATTTCCTGGAGAGTGAAAAACTGAAAAGGTGGGCATCGCCGCATACAACACTACTTTCAGTTATACCGATAAACAATGAATGTTGATTGTACCACAAAACTGTGAGTACTTTCAAATGCACATATATAGACAGTATGAAAATCCCGCTGCGATCAACAAGAACCCTGTGAATGAGCATTTTACTGCAGGAAGTATTCCTCCCGGATAATCGAGGTAACCGAACCGTTCATCTACTCTTATCTTAACACCAACATCATACGGTTCGGTACAATGCTGCCAATCTTTCTGATTATCCACGAGGACCTCTTTCTTTATTTCCTATGCCATTATGACTAGAGTGCTCCAAGCATAGATCTAAACTATTACGCTCAACGAAAGAGCCAAAAACGGGGATGAAGAGCTGATCTCATCATTTCCATGCTACTGTTCTCCACCACTGATATAATAAGCGGTTAATAATTGTGGAAATCATGTGTTTGCAAAGAGTTTTTTCCGCTTTAGAACCACTGCCGAAACCACCACTGCAGTTGGCTGCATTTGAACCTAAGAAATTCCACTAGTAAAATATTTCCAACCAATACAGTCACACCGACCACCACCCTTTGCAAACAATGATATCGCGGCATTCAGGTCAACATTATAGGTCAGAGGGTAAACCCGATCTTCCGATAAAGAAAAGATTTGCTTCCAATAAACCGGCAACAATAAACCCAAATAAAAAAGATAATGATGAAGAATGACAGAACAATGTTTAAAAAAAGACTAACGTGGCAACGATGTCTCACTGGCAGTACGTGCTGAGATCTTCTGAGATGAATATCCGCCTTGTGAGCTTGCCTTCCTCTTACGACCTTTCCTTTCACGGTTAGATATCGTAACCGGTGCTTTCATGGAGGTACTTGCTTCTCCAGAATATGAGCTCGAGCTTGCACATTCCCCCAGTACTTTCAAGCCTTTTGTGCAATTCAACGAAATCTTCGCACTTATCTAAAAAGTATATACCATTTAATAAGTCACTATTCCATTTAAAATATTCAAAGAGAAACAATCCACAAAATTACTTAGTCACTTCCAGGAATCGAGAATAAAAGAAAATGATTTGAAGTGAGAGCTCAAACTGGAAGTATCCGATAATAAATCCATGCACCGGGAAACGCACATAACGTTGAGACATTGTGCAATGAAGTGACAACAACAATTAAGAAGAATGAAGGGAAGAACGAAGGTGATGCATTCATTGACGAGCGTATCTTTTTGAGGATATGAATTTAAAAAAAAGGATAAGACTGAAGAAAAAATGATCGAAAAAAGTACGGCAGAAAGACCGTATGGGGATTTGATCACGAATATGCTTATGCCGGCTCCAATTATGCTCCTCTCATAGCTCTGTAGGGCATCAAGAAGTAAAAAAGCAAAAAGATCAATTCAAGTTATACGGTGCTTCGATTACTATAGCCTATTCCTCCAATCTGAATACCCCTCAAAGGTAGAAAACTTTCATAAAGGCGTTTGGCGTTGGAGGATTAAGATGCGGTTCGACTGTTGATCGAAATAAGTATGGGCCAATAAATTGTGCAAATCAACATTTGAAAACGATATCTTTATCTTTAAAAAATATGAAAAAACCAAAGGAAAAAGTAACGAACAACTCAATACAAGGTAAACAAAACTGATCGCCTACAACCAGAAAAGCCAACGTATAAAATCGAAAAGAAAAGTACGATATGGAGGGAAGTAAGAAAGAATAATGCAGAACAGGTGACCTCATCAATAGCTGACTGACAGCAAGAGAAAAAGGAAGAATTTTTTAAATGCCAACTATGGTTGATAGAAATTAATTGTACGGGAAGCTCGAACTCCAAACCAAAGGAAGAGAGGATTTGTGATGCAGCAGGCGATTACTGAGATAAATGAACAATAGCAATACCTGATGCATGCATTCGATGATACTGTTAATAGCAGCGCCTTGTTCACGAATTGCTCTTTCTTGTTTTCTTAGTTTCTCTTCCACATCCTTACGCCATTCAAATAATTTACCCATCTCGCCAAGAACTGAACCTCCACCACAAAACGACGATGCCGATACGCACGGTGAATTATACAACGAACGCAAACTGAAATCAATACCTCAAATGTAAAACAAGACCTCTTATATTTAATGATAACTTCGGCAATCGGCAAAGTTACCGCTTACGATACCTACCTAGCATTAATGCTGGCAGGTGCAGAACGAGGTAATGTAAGAGAAAACGACGGATAGCGACCATGTGATCGATATAAAAGACTGAGTGGATCTCGCGTTCGCAGCGTTGGTGCAATCTGCTCATCGAAATATTCCATTGCCATACTGCAATATAGTTTATTCAAGTGAACAGGCGATTCATTCCATATATTTACATATAAGGAGCAGAAAATTATTGGGATGCAAATTCTCTCCACTGAATCGATGAAAAAAAGCTTTCGAAACTTCAACTTTTTACTTGGTTTTTTCTCTGCTTGAGTGGGTAGAAAACAATCTTTTCGGCAATCCTTTTTAAACCCCGATGGTCGTACACATTAAACCCCGATGGTCGTACACATTAATAACCTTACTCCATTAAGTACCTAAAACAGGCCGGCGGCAATGATCCATATAATCAGTCTTTCAATCCTTGAACTCTAGAGATGTGGAAAAACTTCTCGAGAAATTAGTAAACCTGGAGTAATCACGAATGTCCTTGAGTAATTCCTGTGTTTCGCGGGGTTGCTCGTTACGCTTCACACAATTATTCAGCGTATGTAGAACAGCAAATGCCTCGTCCAATACCTACAAAACTTTTCGCCTATAATAACATTCAACAGAGAAAGTGACTTAATAAAGCTTAGACGATATTCTACAATCATCTATTAAATAAGAACTATGTGAACCTCCAACTAGCCTCTTTTCCCCCCAAAAAAATCTCGACGGGAAATATCTGAAAAACACATTTAGCTCCTCAGATATTTGCAGCCGCAAATGGAAGATGAAATCGGCGCCATAGGATATCTGCTAGAGAAGTGGCGATCCCTAACGATAATGCACAACAGGTTGTGTCTTCCTCTAACGCCTCAGACGGACGACAATCTCATCTCTCTCTTATAAAACAGAGAATTTTTCCAAACTGTTTTCAAAATTTGAAAAAAAAAATATTTCCTTTATATGAGATGAGATTTTCTCACGAATTTCGTTTCTATTGTCGACGAATTTCCGTTCACAGGAATAAAACTACGTAATTCTCTCCCGTCAGCAAAATCAGTGTTACTTTCTTTGTAGAAACAAACTATGATCTTAAGGTCGATGATTTAGGGTAATAGAAATAGATCGTTTAATTATTGGTTAAGGAAGAGATAAGAAGGCGAAGTTATGAAGCATCTACGTAAGCTCATTTCGGTCGCAGATCTTCACATCTTCATATACTTCACCATAATTAGTCACCGCCGCATCTTTTCACAGGTTTGGCAGTAACTAATTCCACAGGTGTGGCGACATTTATTCTTATCGAAGCAATAAATAAGGCTCATAATACTCGAGCTCTTTCATTCCTCTCTTAAATTGAGTATTCCAGCGTACATCGAATTTCAGCACTAACGTAATGATAAACAGTTCATGCTAAATACAATCGTAGCCTGAGGTCTGAAATCGTCACCTCACAAATTACTTTTCATTTTCGCTATGGAACGGCAACTTTTCCCCTAAATTTTTTATTAAAACAAGATATGCATCAATAATAAAATAGCACAAATGCGAGAACCTTTCCGGCGATAAAGCAGCAAGACTCATCATCGATATGCTTGCGAAATGTCATACCAAGTAGCGCATAACGTGTCTCAAGCGCCGAATAGACCTCGTTGACACGTGATAATGAGTGATTCCTTCAAACTTAGCTATATCAAATTTGCAATTATAAACGGCTGAAATAAAAACCCTTTAAGACCAAATGAATAGGCTTCATTATTTAAGAAGCTATAATCATCACTGATAGCATTTTATGGTAAAATAAAGAGCAGATTGATGTTTTGGGAAGATTTTCATCGCTCCTTCACTTCGTATGACTTTTCAACGGCTCTCATTAGGATATGCTACCAGGATAGATCTTAAGCGATAGCAAGAATGACCTCAGTCCACGACGTTCATTGAGAGCACCACCTGAGCCTATGGCACTCATGGAAAAAACGAGCACGATCTGAGATGCTGGTGTTTCTTACAGCGGCACTCTTTTATTTTCGGGTCAGTTTAATTCTATAACCATCACATATAGCAACACAAAGTTTCTCTTTTAGCATCCATAAAAGAGATTATAAGTGACGTCGTCTTAAGGCATTTAAAAAAATTTAGGAAGAAAATAAACCTTCGTTGTGATTCTCTCTTCGGAAGCATTTTCTTAACGTTACCCATTGCTAATTCAAGTTGCTCTCCAAGACGAAAGAACGACGCATTTAAGAGCGAACGAGCTAAGGCATCGAAATTCTTTGAAACCTGCAAATTTTATCTTAGTGGCAACGAATATATTGAGATAACTTTCTTACAACAAAACTTTAAGAGTAATTTACTCCAGCAATAAGAGGGTAAATTTGAGTGTAAATAGAAAATCTTGAGGGATTTCCTTCCTATATCGTTCTTGAATCCATCACAGTTTCTGACGTGTCACCATCTCTCGAATCAGGTCATATATTAGTCAGCTGATCAATGATATCATATATAGTCGGCTGGGAACAATTACCTAATCTCAATATTTAATTTTTTCCAGCGGAATTACTTCACTGCTAAGAGGATGCCAGTGAATGAAACTCCAGCGATCCACGCCGATCTTTGTTGAATGAATGGATCATCAGGTGAATATCGAACTATGAAGGATATTCGACAGTATGCATTTAGAATATGCAAAAGAGGCAAAATCAACGTACCGCTCTTGCGAAGCTGAGTTCTTCGAAGGTCAAAAAACTAAGTATATGCGAGACCACCTCCATTGGTAAATCAGAAAACGTTGCCGTCGAGTCGGACCGTTCTTCGTCCGCCATTTTATTACTCAACGATCGACGGAGTTACAACAGATATGCCGATACGGGAAATGCGATTAGCTCTAGAGTTCATTTTATATGCTCTTGAGTGCGATTAGAATACGAGTAGGCGACGTATTTAAAGCATAATAAGGCGGAAGTTAAACGTTGCCTCAGTGCCGATCCTAAGAAGCTTAAGCTGACAACTTGATTATCAAACAATAAAACACATATTTGAGCTAAGCCAACGTTTGCTTCTCATCTTAGTCATAATCGGAGACGAGACTATAAGAGAGTATTGTAAAATATAGAAGACAACTTGAGGTAATTTCAATGAAAGAATACGAACGATATAGGAGAGAGATGACCTCTAAAATACTGAAAATATTCGAAATATTATACTTTTTAGCGTATTCGTATCATTATTTTCTTCTCCGATCAGTGGAAATTGGAATTTTTCAATTTCCAAATTTTTCCAATTCCAATTTTCCAATTTTCCAAAGAAAATTATCATTCCATATTTTAGTTCTCTATAAATTTCAATGGAGCGATTTCATATGAATCTCATATTTTGCCTATAGTTTTATTCAACGGAAGATCCACTTCGAAAGCTAAACGAATGAAACTCGAAAAAAGGATGTGAAACGCACTAATAGCACACTTATAATCCAAGTATTAGCGTAGAAATCCCCAAAGCACGTGACTCGAAATCAATTCCAAGCTATTGTTCAAAGAAATCCTAGCGATACAATGTGATATTCTGGAATCATACTAGATGAAAAGAGACACTATGATACAACGGAAATACTTTCTGAATCTATTGAGACTCGAGAAAGTAAAGCATCTGAAGGTTAATCATCCGATCATGAGGGTGGAGATCTTGAAAAGCGATCCAGAAAGATCCTGAAGATCGATTTTTCTTTGCTATCCAACTAGACTCTATCCGCATTGGTAGTATTCTCTGAGGGGGGAACGAATATTGGATCGTAGGGGGAATTGTCTCGTTAAAAGTCTAGAAGCTTAAGAGGAAACTATGCCACTTTCAACGATGGTGCAACTGATGAACGACCAGAAGAACAGCCATTTCCTTAAAATTAATATATATCTTAACTTATTTCCAATAGATTGGAATGTGAAAACTCCTAAGTAAAGTGATTAGACCGACTTCCCATTTGCCGAAGACTATCGAAATGTTAGAGCACAATATCGAATCTTTTAACTAACGACCCCCCTATCGTTGAGCGCAGTGTTGTCGGTTGGTGTGGTACTGTGAGGCAAGTTGGGGAGGGTGTGTGCTGAAGTCGGCGGATCCACTGTGCTCAACGATGGTTTATCGATTTGTGAGGTATATGATTTAGTTCTTCATGCCTATATGCGATCAGATCATAGCTGATATGTGGATCGAACGTTTTTAATCAAGCGGCCGGTCTCAACACATAAGGGGCTTGTATAGCTAGCTGAGACGCAAATTCCGTTCCTCAATGTTCTCTCAGAATTGGTTAAATACTATTCCCTATGAGTAGAGAGCAGCTTCATTCTTAGATCTTCTCATATTCTTTTTCCCAATAAGAGAAATGAGGCGAAGATGCGGCAAATCCGGACAATGAAGACTTAATGCCAATAAAAAATCGCTAGAAGCAAGGATAGCAATAGTTTTACCCCGATTCTTCCTCCCATCTCTTTAATCCCTCCATCCTTTCCGCCTTTCCAATAGCTCGTTGCGACAAAACCACTACCAGTTAATCCCCCAGGTAGGTTTAGGTCCTGTGATCTAAATTTGATTAGGGAATGAATCTTTAGCTTGTTTAAGTTGGTCATCATTTTAAGCGCTTTCATTATTAACTTATGGTCAAGGTTTACTCATAACTTACAAATGTGATAGATTACTTAGTAATGGTTATGGGTATAGAATCGTTAGACATCAGATGGGATCAGACCATTTTTAGTGCTTTATGAGGATAAATTCCCGAAATAAAAGCGGTATGCGAGTTCTCTGAAAGAGATGAGTGGTTGATTGTGTATGTCCGCTTGCCTTCTCGACCTGGTGGATATCTTTCATTGACGAAAGCTTTTCTCCAATTACCTCAGTGTATATTTCCGCATTGTTGCAAAGGTGCCATAGCCCTTTCGTTCTTTCATTTCTTTCAGTTGCCGACTTGTTGATAGCTACCTATTAACTATTACGTTGACATTTTCTGAGCCAAATTAAAGAAGCATATTTCGAAAATATCCTTTCTTTATTTATATATGATGCTCGCGTTTGATATGAGTTGAATTTTGATGGCATGGAAAGTTGGCAGTCTCTTTCAATCACCCCCCAAAATTATCCGATTTTCCGCTCAGTTTTTATTCTTCTCTAAAGATTCCAACGATGAATTCCACCTTGAAATGATCATTCAGCTCTCGAGATAACAAACTACCCGACAAAATCTATATAGGCTACTCACAATTCACTAAAGTTCCGCGCAATTCGTCGATGAACGTCGACGATATCGAGTAAATACGTTGAAACAATGAGATTCCTTGTATCCGCACGTTTATTGTTGTTATTTTCTTCTGTTTTCAGGCAACTCCTCAATCAAGAGCGAATCATTCAGCAGGTTACATTTGCCATTTGATTTTTGAGTTGATCATTGCAGCAGTTATCATATTTGCTTGAATGAAACATCTTCCTCTTATAAGTTGAAAGAATTAAGCGGTGCAATTTCAAGAGGGTATCGTATATTTTAGGTAGTTGTTGTTGTTCCCTTGATATGAGATCTCATATAACCACTAGTTGGTAAAGCACGTTGTCCTTATTAATATCCTCATATCCTAGCACCATCCTCTCTACCTAATATCCTGGAAGAACGTCACATCCTTGTCCTTCTTCTTCATACTCTATCTAATCTTTGGAAGAAAATCACCCATCATAGCTCTCTGTCACTCTTGTGGGAACCCATGATTACCATTTCTGTGAAACTTCTAAGGAACTGACTCGTATTGCAATGTTTTAATGGTTTCTGGGAGGTGCTATATTTGAGTGAACTCGAATTATTTGGTGGGCAAATTTGATTTGCAGTTGTGATACCTTTTTTGGAGTTATCTAGAAGGGTGAATTGCCAGATCAGGCATACTGGTATTATTGTTTATAAATTTTATGGAGAATGCCACCAAGAGCTGTCGACTTTCAGTTCCAACATCACTGCGTGTAAATATTTCTTCAGGTATTTTGAGTAGATGTTCTCCTGTATTCCCAAATGAGCAACATGTTCACCTGTAATATATGGGAGAAGATACTCCATAGGGAAATGGGAAATGGTGGTAAAAATAGACGAGATCCATAGGGAAATGGGAAATGAAGTGGTAAAAATAGACGAGATCCATAGGGAAATGGGAAATGAAGTGGTAAAAATAGACGAGATCCATAGGGAAATGGGAAATGAAGTGGTAAAAATAGACGAGATCCATAGGAAATGGGAAATGAAATGGTAAAATAGATGATAGGAGATAGGAAGCGTTGTTAGATTACATGGTTTTTTGAAGAAATCACCCCAGACTTCTATAGTTTAATTTTGATAGAAAATCTTAGGATTTTATGTATTCTTGGATATATTTGCCCGGATTTTTCATTGCTTGATAGTATCGTTATAGCGCAGCGGAGTACCAGTGCCTGGGGCGATTGGATGGGGAAATTTAGATAAACTGTAGTCGTTTCGTTTAAATGTTAAGTGATAAATAGGAACTAAAAAGTGGATATTTTCATATTTTAAGATATTAAGCACTAAAAGAAAGTCTTTCAATTTGTAGATGGCCGATTCGAGTTTAATACGTACCGCGGCACGAATGTTTGTATCGTCATTGTTCGGCTTCAAGAGATTGGCACAGCAATCGAACGCTTTACGCGGCGTATCGAAAAGGGTTGAAATTTTCTCGGATACGTTCAAAAGCGAATTCCAGAAATCATTAACGCAGAAGAAATAGAAGAAATAAGCACAAAAAGGGTTAAAACATGGAATCGACGTTTGTCGTTGTTTAATTATCTGTGCACATTTAGAAGTTCGGAAAACGTAAAAGCTTCTTTATGATCACAGCATTTCTGTAAGGGCATAGCAAACATATAGTGTTTCTTGAGGAGTTTCTTATTAGTTCCCTTTCTTAAAGCGTTTAAGTGGGTCAGAATGGCATAATTGAAGTGGTCGTTCAGATGGCTCCTATCCGGACAGATTGATTATATTAGTGATCCCTCTCCCCCACCCATCTTTTTCTGTTCCATTATTTTCGTAACTAGAAAAATTAGTAGATTAAACCTCTGAGTATATAAAAGCATAAGTTGATGTCTACGGATAATCCCATAGAAGCCGAATAATTTTTGAGGAGTGATGATCACAAGTCACAGTTCATTATTTCAGACATTTAGTATGTTAAATTATCAACAATTATGGTATTCGTAACGTTTTTGTTATGTATTTTAATATGCTCATATAAGTTGTTTGCCTGAAATATATAAATTGATCCTTTAAAATCTGTATGACATGTTCTGGAAGAAAAGAATTTATCCGTCCAAGTCCGCATTTTACAGATCCCAAAACCATTTTGAACTTCCCGGAGAAAGGGGAGGGGAGGAGTGGAAATCCTAAGGGGATGAGAGAGGAAGGTTACTGCGAATGATATTACTTTTTGAGGGTTTGCTTCCGGAAACATAAGTGATTCGCTCAAACTATGCTTCCGTTTCATGGTTTATAGATTCTCGGAATAAATTCTGTCCAGTGCTTTTAGTTTATAGTGATTCCTACTGAATGGAATAAATTCTTAAAAGGACTCAGTGCATTGCATATAATCGTAGTAATACGAATTTTATCGAGAATATTTGCTCTGCCGGATTGCTTTACAACAGTGAGATCTAGTATTGTGAGCGATATTTCTCAGTGTGGTCGAATCGTCAACTAACACCCACCGTTTACGAAAATATGCATGTTATTGCTTAAGTTGAATTATTTTATTCCCTGCTTGCTCAATGACTAAAGATTTCTTGCTGTACGATGTGGCGAGTAGTCGTTCATAAACGATTCGTTGTACAAATTGTGATTCTAAGATATAAAATACATCGAACTGTATCATTCACATGTTACAGATGGTTACATAAGCAGTGCTTCGTCGTTCGGTGAGCGTGAGAAATACAGATGCAGCTGATGATGAATCGATTGCACATACAATTACATTTGGAGGAACAGTTCACCTATAAAGTACAGACGATGGTAACTACAGATCATTTAAAAAAAAACAATTCGTGACGGTTCTATCATATATAGTAGGCGCAAAGTGTTATGACCACATGGTTGGTTATTTACAAACTAAATGAAGATGCGTTGAGATCACAGTTATAATGATTCCACACTGGGATAGTCGTTGAGCCTGAGACGTCGTTTGTTTTTTGAAGGGTGAACCCGTTGAATGTTGGCAGAAATAGGTTTATTTTCGTTATTTGAGATATTAGCCTCATCAGGTTCGTTGTTCGTTTCGCATACAAATGTGCTGGAACGAAACGTAGCTGTGGGTCGTGGCTGTTCCCCTTCGATTGGCAGCATATGAGAGAGCGATCGTGAGCGTACATGTAGTAAGTTAACTAGGTGCCCTCTAGGGCGACGCAACGGTACTAGCTGACGAGGAGGTAATCGACGCATCGACGTACCCTTGCCGGAATCGTCCATTTCAGCTAAAACATTGTCCGTTCGCACTTTTCGGAGGGTTTTTTTAATAGATCAAATAGCAGCTAAGTGCAAAAGTCCTTTGGTAGCCTTTATGTGGAAATTTCAAATTTTTTTAAATTTTGGTAGCCGAAGTGACCGATTCAATGTCAGAAAGGAGGATATTGCTGTATGTAGAATCGTATCGGTAAAAGGGGAAATGAAGTGACTGTGCGTAAAGGGGAAACTGAAATTTTAGGTGAGAGATTTTGGAAAAGACACGAAACTATTCTAAAGGAACGGGGTGATAAAGAAGCTATCAGTTACGATAAGAGGGAAGTTCAGAAATTGAGAAATATTCCGCATGATTCAGCACATTAAAAGGCAGATTGTCTGTGAATGACAACCGTATATCATCAGTTAATAATAAACGGCCCATGGGTAAATGTTCGTATAAATGTTGGTGGCATATCATCACGCGACTAATCTACAAGAACTGAAGCCCGGCCTAGCGACCGCTGGGACCAAATGAATCATAGGGGCATTCGGTCAAAGGTAGACGGAAGCGATATGATGGGATATTTATTCGTAACGAATGTTTTGTTGATTAAAGTAAATAAATAGATTGGCGATATAGTAACGGAACTTACTGGCAAGAACAGTGGTTGGTGGTCTTTCGGTAATGTGTGACGACGATGGAGCGCTATGCACCGTGAGTGGTATCAGTGAAAAGGCGCGAGCATTAGAGCAATGCATCACATGCTGAATTAACTCATATTTTATTCATTTAAAAGATTACTTGAATTTTATATTCTCTTAATTAGAGATGTTTTCTGAATTGCTGAAAATATTTTCTACGATTCAAAAGAAGTTATATGACGTTAATGTGATGGAACGTTGTTTGAAGCACATATAAGACATCACAAACCGCATAATGGACTGAGCGATTAAATGAGCACACTGAAAGCAGTGAAGAATGTTAAAAGAGGATAAGGCTGATCCGAGCATTTGCTTCGTTAAGCTCTTGGCTTCGGTCTTTATTGCTGATAGACTTTGACTTATAGGGCAACCCCCAATGGATTTCTTAGGTTAATTTTAGCGTCCCGGAGAGGAATTTCGAGTGCTTAGTCAGCAGGCGATGTAGAAGTTTTTCTCATTGAAACTGCAAATGAAGTCATTCTCCGGCGTCCTACCCCACTCCCTCCTCCCCATCATTTCCTCTTACGTGGATTCATATCAAAAGCATACTGCGAAAGAACGCATGCATAAAGACATACTTGAACAAGCTGTGGTGAGGTGGATGGGGTGAAACTGAATAGATCGCGCGTGTCGGTCTGTGGTGGGAAACGGAAGGCTGATTCGGAGCCCGTCGAATGTACATCAACGCTTAGCCGATCAGCGTCACTCGAAATGACCCTCGCGTCTTCTATCTGAGCCGCAATTTGTGCCCGTCGACCCACTGATACATGATAGCCAAATGCCTACAGTTTTGAGTAATTAAATTCTCAAATGTACCAGCGCAGCTGAGAATGGCCAAGCTCATTGATCCATGCCTATAGAAAGGTAGTAGAGTATTCATAAAATGTTCATTATTCGTCGAAAATTAAAAACGAACCGTTTTGCTGAAAAAGGTTGAGGAGATGAGTAGGGAAGTCGATCAAGGAGTGGAAACATTAAATGAAGAGAACGATTTTTGAAGAAATATTTCCGCCTAAGAGATAAAAGTCGATGATTAAGGAACTAAGCATGAGTGATTCGATGAATATTTTCATCCATCCATACTAAAACAAATTTATCAACAGTGTTTAACGGATTACTTATTAACTCAAATTATTTAAGCGAATAAAATTCGAAGGTTTGTTACTCATATTAGTCGGTTCGAAGTTCTACCGACGAAGAGTTTATGATCTACTAAGGGTTCTTAACTATTACAGAAAATACCCTCCCAATGTGTGTTCGTGGAGGAAGGGGATGAGAGGGGATAATAATTGTATAAGGATGAATAATTTGATATTGCCCACCGCGAACATCGAATTTCATATTTTAATTTCAACTTCAAAGAAACGGGTAAAAATAACTTAATTAATAACTATGAGTGGTTACTAGATAATGTGAGATGCGAGTTCAAGTCCGCCAAATGATTGTAATTTTATTCATTTCCGATTATACTTCAGAAATATCTCATTTAATCGAAAATATGCCCACATAATATATGAATGAATGTGTATTACCTTTAAAATATCACTTTTACACATAGGACATGTTCGATGTTCTAAAAGCCATGGATCAACGCATGTCTTATGAAATACATGCCTGAAAAATAGCTCTTCATTAGTGAAGTTAATGAGAAAATCTTTCTATTGTTTTCTTCATTCATTCTTCTCTTTTTCCTTCATTTTCGTTCTAAATTAGCCAACGAGGTAATTCATATATAGTGAACTACTTAATAAAACAATAACTTTACTTACAACTTTACTTAACTTTCTTGAGAACGTTTAGGCTGCTAATAATTCCAATAAGAAGAAGTGTCTATCATAGCGATTATACCTTTAGGTTTAGATGAAATTCTTCATAAAATGCATTAATGGTATTTAATATTTTATTTATTAATGAATATAGTTTTCGGCATGAAATTTCGAGATTTTGTTTGAAAAAAAAGAAACTGAAGAGAATCTTTTTTGTGGAACGAATTAAATCACTTAACAAAGTTGGAATACGGGCTTTAAGAATTTCAAGGATAAATTTATCCAGAAATACGAATTATTTAATGTTCGATTCCTGGGAGATTTTCTCCAGAAAATTCTCTTTCCAACGAATTTGAGTATCATTTTGGATACATTAAGCCATCTTTTTTTGATTTGGTGACCTATTTCGAATAATTGGCAATAGAAAACTTTCAGCTTCAGGAATCTTCCTCTGTATTTCTGGATTCTCAAGTATCCTTAATTTAAAAAAAGCATTTAAATTACTCTCCTATTACTTCTCATTTTCGCCTCAAAATAGTTAACATCAAAGATTCTCAACTTCAATATTTGCAACTAATATTTCGCGTTCTGCTTCTTATATCATTGCGTTCAGCACCACAGAAGTATCAGATGGCAATCACTTATGAAGTTTTGCTTCACTATCCATTTTTTAAAACTTCAACTGTATGTTTTCGGTTGGGAACTTCAAGAAGTTTTGCGAGTAACGCAAGCTACTTGAGGATAAATGTATAGTAATTTTGAAATAATTTATGAATTTTCGTTTATTTACTATTGATTGGAAGTGCTGCATTAAGTCAAAGAGATGTAGGATCGTTAGCGGCCAGTATAAACGCATAAATATATAAAAAAGTCTTTCAGTCCCTCCGATTCCCGATAGGAATACTACGATCGCTTATAAAGAGCACACAAGTGAAAACGATCCATTGCGGTCCATTTCGCTTGACGAACCAGTGCGATCCATGTTCGCAATCGTGTCGTTGCATTAACGTCTAGCACAACAATCGGGAAACGTTGCAAGGGCTTTGTGCACATAGAAACTTGTCCAAACGAAAATCAATACAATTAATTGAAGATGCTGCGTTAAGTCCGAGAGATACAATATCTGGCTCTGTTCTGCTCTGAATCGTTGGCTTTGGCTCTATGGCTTCTTTTTCGCAATCATAACCCTCCTATCTCTATGATCCCATCTTAGAAGTAGTTAATCGTGTCATATCTTCTTTTACTAAGCGTACCTCATTACAGCGCATAAATGCACTGATCAATTTAATCAGAAAATTCCATAGTTTTCTAGTTATTTAAATTCTATGGGAATGTTTTATTCGAGGATAATGTGAGAAGATACTTCAAGTATTTATACACCTATGCTACTGCTAAGAGTAACAATCCGAAAATAATGAACCATCTGATTTTTTTTATGTTAGAGTTGAAAGATTTAATGGTTAGCACAAAATAGCCGACTAGAGAACAATTAATGAGTCCACAACCCGATATAGCATCAAGAAGACTGCTATAAATTAATTGAATCATATAAGGCAAATTTATCCATAGAGTATCTCGCTAAAGTGGAATATGTGCTTACCTATTTCGTTTCATAGGTCAAATATAAAAACTTCCACGCTTTGAAATGTATAGCGTATGATTCATTAGTTGTGATTGCTCACAGAAATTATCATTTTTTATTGGCACCAAATAATTTCCACTATTATTTTATCGATATAATTTGTAAGTGGTTTCATATAAAACTTTCTAATGTGGCAAATCATTTGTTGAAATTTTTTTCTATGACTTATCTTTAATGATGATCCCGGGCAATTAAATACTCCCCCTCAATTCAATGATTTCTTTAGTTTATTATGAATGTTTTTCACTCGTTTTTCCAGGATAATTCCTTAGAAAATTTCAGGATGCTTTAGAAAAATTTCAGGATTCTTTAGAAACTTTCAGGAATATAATTTACTGTATATTATTTGTTGTATGAAAAAATCTTAAAAGAGACTTAGGAATTTTTTTATAATTCCAACATGAGGTTACTACTTATAAGTGCAATTAAATAGTATTTTCAAATTAATCTTTTATAGAAAAAAATTAAGTCAAAATGAGTAAATTCAAGTCGTTTTAGACCTTTCAAATCATAGCGGAAAGGAGGTATTTTATGATACATTTAGTAACTTAGAGTTAAAGATATGAAACGAAAGCGGAGATAATCTCCTCGACGAATGTCTCATTTCGATTTCTTTCTATCCGTTTCAATTTGTTCCAACAATAAAAAAAAGCAATAATTGGAATTATTTATGCAAAAAAAGAAAATTTAATAACCTGCATGGAAGTGAGCGTACGATATCACCATACGATAAGGATCAATCAACACCGGACAATCAGCATCGAGTTCTTATCGCCTAAACTGAACGATCTCGTTTGGATTCTTGCAAGCGCCTTTTACCCGCATTAAAGAGACGTCGTTGTAGACGATCCTTTGCACGAGCGTAACGAATCTGAAATCTAACCTCCTACTAGTTTAAATAAAAATCTTTTGGAAAGTAATCAGACGAAAAAGCAAAATGGCATCAAAAGAAGACAGTGGATCGTATTGGAAACATATAGGATATCTCAACTGAGGGGCTGCAGTGAGCAGTTTTGGGGTTAAACAGCGAGGTCACCCACTCGGTAGACCACTAGGGAGCCAGCAAGAATGCGGTGCTCTCTGAAGTTTCGCAAGTTGCTCTCACTGTCGCATTTGCTTCATGATTGCACTTTAATGTCCCATTATTTAAAGATAAGTAATTGAATAGCCAGTAGAAATGAAGCTGTCACTTCAAGGTATAGTAACTTACGAGAGCATAAAAAGCGCTTTATCTCCGTTAAAGAATGGACTGAAGTTTCTCTCGAGGATGGAAGAATGTGGTCTGTCAGCTTTATGATCGTTTTCCCGTTTTCATTTTTGCAGAATTTGAGATCGTTGATGGTGCAGTTAACTAATCATTAAGAATCTATATATTCTACAAGGGGAGAGGAGCTATGATAATCATGTATTGTTTTCGATATTCCTATGTTCATCCTAAATAAATTTTTTTAAATGTTAATTCAAATCCACTTATTCGTGCTACATTACAGATAATTCGGTTAAGTAAATCAATAATACGGAACTTTTCTAAAATAACTAACCGTTGAACATAATAAAAGACCGAGCCAAGCGAGCATATCACCATAAGAATAATGAAAAGAAATTGTGAGTACAAAGAGAACGGAAGTTTTTGAAAAACTTCGAATAGCATCACCCAACAGTCGTATCGACAATATGGCAATCATCAAGAGCATTGGTACCTCATCATCAATGAATGCGAATCGAATTTTTTGCTCACCGTCGAATTCGACAATTGACGTTTATTTGTACCTCTGATAAGTACCAAAAGTGATACTTTCCCCCACATCAGAGTATAACGTTGTAGATATGTATCAGGAATCGAGTTTAACTCTAAACCGCACTCGTACATATTCCCGCATATTGTGATTATTTAGCTGAAATTCTATTTTATTTTTATTTATTTATTTACCCATTAATATAATTAATTAAAACATGTATATCCGAAATATTTCAAACATATTACATTCCGAAGAAATTCAAAATTTCACAGTGCATAAATAGTAAATTGTAATTTACTATCAATTGAGATGTTACAAGCGGTAGGAATTTTAGGATAACCCTCAGATATGTTTATTGGTATCGGTAGGTTGTGATAGCTGAAAACTAACTTAATTTCAAGATCTCAGTGCTTTCTCATATGAATTTCCGCTAAAAATCTATAATCGAACAAATCGGTAATTTTGCCATAGGAATGACGACCCCAACATATCATCAATTGATTAGTGCAAAAAAGTAAACTTGAAAAAAAAAAGAATAATGCTTCAGCTGGATGAATTATTCGATTGAATTGTAAACAAACCCGATAGTTCGTAAAAGATAAATGATTGAGGTCGTGATGTACTCACAAGACGAACAAAAATCACCGCCCAATGATTTGTTCTAATGGAAATATATGAAGTCTACCGGTGGTAATAAACGTCGATTTAGCTTGCGGCGGATCAAATGACATTTTATTGATGTGGTTGCGCCACATTGCAGCGATTGTTGCGGCTGTTGTTGCAAAAAAATAAATAAATCAAATAAAATATTTTTAAGTCGAAAATATGCTTAGACTTTGTTTACTTCTGGATAAGGGTGGTGATCAAAAAGGAAAAGCTTCTCCATGATTAGACTAAGAATTTTCTTCAAAAGATTCCGGTTTTTTCGGTGATTCCTTCTTTTTCCTCCGGAATTCTGGGATCGCACAGAATCTGCGCTGATTTCATTTTCTTATAATCTTTATTCACCATACTCATCTTCCTTTTTTGTCCTTGAGAACCGCGGGGCGGATGGTCGAATTCAATGATTGTCGTATATAAAACCGCTTATGCATGGGAAATCGTTT